>JAAWXA010000004.1:20409375-20571113 GCA_038090715.1 Florisuga fusca
AGAAGGCTGCATCATAGAATGAAGAAAAATTCAGCATGAGCTCCGATTTTCTCACAGTGGCNAGTTTTAGATATCTGCACTGGGATGAGGTGATTTTCATGTGAGAAGCAGTCATATCTCTTGACTAAAACCACTAAAAAAGACTAGGAAGGGTAGCTCAGACATTCATTAGTGGTGCTGTCATTCGGCCAGAAGAATTCTGCTATATCTTAAAAATATCTTTTGCTATATCTTCTGCTATATCTTAAAAAAAAAAAAAAAAAAGTACCAGGTTCTTAGCTGTAGATTAGGTGTGCCCAGGACACAAGATTGCCTAAAAAGAGACTCAAGCAAGGCAGATTCTGCCTTGCTGTTTCCTGTGCCCTGTGTAAATAATTCAATTAGGCAATGAAAAAAGAAGAGCATGGAGAACCAATGAGGTCTGAGAGATGGGGTTGTAGCAACCCCCCAGCAGGAGCACTCATGGGAACTGCTGGGCCACCCTTACGTGCCCAACACAAACTCAGTTGTGAGACTGTCCATCATGAATTTCTCTTGCTTTTCTCTGATGCTTGCTATCCTTGAGCCAGCTTGGTTCATTTCCGTACACGTGTCAAACAGACCCAAGCAGATGATGTGTTCTTCTTACAGAAGATGCTTGTGTAAGGATGTAGCAAGCTAGTTTCTTCAGAGTTAGTCTTTTGTTTTGAGAGTAAATCGAAGTATTTGTCCTGGTTTGAGCCAGGATAAAGGTGATTTTCTGGTTTGTACTTTTGCTTTCAGCTAAGTTTCTTGTAAGCAGCTGCACTTGCTGAAATTAACAGCAAGTTTCTCAGAGAGTGTCTGCTTCTAGGACTGATAACACTGGATGTTTATAGTTACTGCTAGAAGTTGGTATGCAGACCCAAGGACACTGTTGCTTCCGAGGAAAACATTTTACCCTGCAGAAGGAGTAAAGAAGTCCCACCTGAACCCCTCCTTTGGGAGGCCCGAGACAAGATAGATGCCAGAACTGACCAAACAGAGTATTCCATCCCATACACGTCATACTCAGTATAAATTTGAGGGATCACGAGGGTCGACACCCTTTTCCTTCCTTTTCCTTTTCTTTCCCTTCCTGCTTCTCGTCCTGCCTTCCTTCACCGGTTTCCCTGTGTGCTTTGGCATCCTGGGAGGATTCCGTCCGTTCGTCTGCCTGTGATCCTGATCCGTGCCAGCCTGAATCTGTGTGTTCCTGCCTCCAGCTCCTGACTGCTCCTGACCTCAGGGTCCAGCCTGGACTTTCCCAGGGCTGCCCTGCAGCCTCGGGGGTGACCTGAGAGTTATTGGGGGAAAGGGGGGAGGAACGTGGGATCAATCTTTTCCTGTATATTTGTATATTTGTATATATTTAGTAATCTTTCCTATTTATCATTCCTGTTTCATTAAAGTTGTGTAGTTTAGTTTCCAACCCATAAGTCTGTTTCCCTTATTCTCTCTCCTTTCCTTATCAGGGAGGAGAGGGGGATTAATAATAAAATCTGTTATTCGGTTTAATTGCCGGGCCAGTGTCAAACCGTGACAGTATTTTACTTGGGAGAAAGACTTGGAGTGCTGTATAGGCCTGTTTTTTTTTAAGCAGCTGCATATAATCATGGTTTTGTTCAAATATAGAGTGTTGTCTAGAGAGGTATCTGCAGTCTGGGGAGAAAGGATCTTCTTGACAGTGCTGCAGGGAATAATCTGGTTTCATTCTTTAATGATGATACAAGTTCTTTTCAACACCTTTCAAGTGTGTTTCATAAAGATTTTGGTGATTTCTGTTTAGTGCTGAGTGTTAAGCCAAATCCATATAATTGAGGAGTTCCTACTTTCTCCCTCAATTAATCTCCTGTTCTTTTCGTTTCGCTTTGACTGTGTATTTTAGTAATGTAGAAATTAAAATACAAATACTTCCTTTCTCCAGTCAGCTCTTGCCCTCACTCCAGACCTCTTCCCTTTACAGGAGAACACACCAGGAACAAATGACACACAATGTTTCTGTGGCATCCAGTGTTATTTAAGGAGAGGATGGCATCTTCAAGGGAGCACTTGTCTCTCAAGAGTGTCTGATCCTTTGGAATACAAATGTAGTTTGTTCAAATACTTATTTCCTCTCTGAAAACATATTATCCCCAGTAGGTGGAAGGAAACTATAACTAACTGTCATTTTTCAGGTTTTACCTGTGAATTTTGAGGAAGTTAGTAACACAACTTCTCTAAAAAGTTATCATAAGGCCTCTAGAAAAGGTTGTTTGGAAGTGCTCAGAACAATTGATAAACAAATTGATAATAAAAATTCAGCAGAGCAGTGGGCTTAGATGTGATTCACAAGCTATAGGGTTCAAAGTCCATATTTTCTCTCAGCACTTGGCAGTCCCCCTGGACAAGGTATGGGAGGACAGAAATGGAGAAGAACTACAGCCACACTCCTTCCTGTCCCTTCTCTGGACAAGGAAAAGATCATGCCAAGGAAATGCCTGGTTTAATATCCATTTAATATGAGCTGTAATATCTTCATTTTTCATATTGGTTCATGTTCTTCTGGGCAGGAAGCATTCCGACTCACCTTACAAAAGATTCTTCTGAGCATCATGAACAACTAAGCATAAGAACTAACTAAAATACCAGATAAAAAAGAAAGGGTGCTAATAACTCCGTAGATTTTCTATACAATTCAAAAGAAGTTGGGACTGAACTTGACTTTTCCTTGCAGATCATGGTCTAATGCATTTAAAATCTCGTTACATTTTTTATACCTAAGGTCATAAGCCTTTCTCTAAAAAATGTCAAGAAAGTCCCACTGTAACAGAACAATTTGCTTCACCCACATGTCCTCTTTGGGAGACAGCAGAGAACAAACTGTACAGATGTGAGATGTGTTGCTTAGTGAAGTGCTGGAGGGCACTTGGGCACAAAGGGTCTGTTGGAAAAACATGGACAGAATAGAAGAGAACTTAATGCGTGGTCAGATGAGGAATCATGATGTCAGGTGCTCTCATGCAGCGAGCTATGACAAGGCTATAATATCAATAATCTGCTTGTTAATGAGTCAGAAATCTTCAGATTAAAGCTTTCCCAAATGAGATGTGAGACAGCAGACCTTGACAACTTTATTGCTGTTGAATAGGGCAGCTCTCTTAGTACTGGCTGGTAATTTTTTCTCGATGTCTTTCATGAACAATTTAAGACCTCCAAATGAACTCTTCTGTTCCAGAAACAGAAAAAACCCCATGCTTTTATAACATTTTTTTTTCTTGTTATCATAATCTTTGCTGTTACCAGGATTTTTGTATCTATGAGAACGTAAAAAATCATAAGCAGAGCTAAATGGAACTAAATCTTAAAGCTAAATGCTAGACTTCTCAGCTCCAAATTTTGTTTTTGCTTCATGCTGGCACAAACCACACATTTCTAGATGTTTTGAAAAACAAAAACAAAAGCCCAACACTCTATCTCAAAATGTGCATTTTCTGCCTGAAAAAGGTCAAGTCTTCCATTCTAGTCTCCTTCTAATTAGAAATTTCTGGGTGAGAAAATATTTCATCACCAAAAGCCACAGAGTTCTTTAACAAAATACATTTCCTGAGGATATTCCAGGCAGTGGTAGCAGTAGGCCCACAGATTTTGTAACAGTGCATGCGTAAATACAATAATCTTTATCCAAAATGATCCACATCTCAATAGTCAATGGGGAGGAAGTACATGGTTATTCCTTGCCGTAAAATGCAGGTTGAGAATACAATTCTTGACCCCACAAATGAGGTCTAGAAAATAGGTATAGGGATTATTTCAATTGGTGGGTCAGATAGAGAAATTATATCTACTCTGAAGTGGCTGATACCTGACTATTTTATCTCCAATTTAGGGCACTTTAGAGTTAACATACTCTCCTTAGGTGAACTGGTTTGGGTGCCTACCTCCAGGGTGGCATTCACTGCCTAAGGACTCCATCCTGAGGGGTGCATTTGCTATGACCTATCAATATTCACATGACCAGCCACTCACATCCATACACTCTCCTTCCTTCCTCAGCTGACTGGCTTCCAAAACTGATTACTGAAGCCCTTGACAATTCACAGGTGATCCATAACAAGCCTTAGTAGCCTTAGTAGCACAAAGCCACTCCAGGTAGAGAAAAAAAGTCTACCAGAAGATGACAGACAGACAGCCTGGGGATCAGATACTGTTTTGCTCAGCTGCATGACTGTGAAATCCTGACTATGGTCACAGATGGACCATCTTGCAATCCTGTTTCTAAAGTACAAGGACTGGAATGGCATCTCTTTCTTCTTTGTTCACAGTTTTACTATTCAGGGTAATTTAGAANTCTCAACTAGCTTCATTTTTACCTCAGCCCGTTGTGGACTGAGCAGGGAAACGTGGTGGTTTGTTTCCCTGGAAATGCTCTTTTTCTGTTCTCTTCAGGCATTAATATTATGTGTTACAGCTGTTTAAAAATTTAGTGGTAATTTTGCACTGCAGCAGAGATTACTTCATCAGGATGAGGGTAAAATGCTCCTTTTTTAGCCCACGTCAGGGCAGGGAAATCTCACCCACACCTCCCATTCTGGGAATGCAGCTGCACAGTGCCACAGTCAGGCCAGGGCTGCAGATACCCACATTGCCCTCACCTCAAGACAACCCTGGCTTTCATCAGTAGAGATGAATTGCAGTTCCTTTTCAAGCCCAACTGTAGTTCTGAATTTCAACATTCCCAACCATAAATTTAGACAGAGAATTACTAGATGGCCACAGTGGTCTGTTCTACCCTAATCTTTTCAAAACTTTATTCATACAAGCCCAGAATTGATGATATTGATCTCTGAATTTATAACTCATTATTAACTCCTAACAGCTTTAAAAGAAAGCAGTCCAAATTACTATGAGACGAGAGTGTTCTATTGGTTTTATCATGAAAAAGGACATTAAACATTGTAACAAAAACAGTCTTCCCCCAAGTATGCAGACATACTGACTGTATGGATAGAAACAAAATGTAATGCCTTCAAAGGAAGCTGGTAAACTGTCTAATGCTGGTCTTCAAGCAGTTTGCTATGATTCAGGAATTCCAAAAGCCATGTATTTCTTTTGTTTCCAAAAGTTCTGAAGGGTCTTCTCCTGTACCAGCTAACTAACTTTGCATTTGTAAGAAATGCTGATTTACTGCACACAGGAATATTGTGTTGATGAAACAGACAATGAGGTTTAGAGCTCTGGAAAAATCCAGGTCTTTAGCACAAAGAGCCTCCTGATTACAATAAAGGGATATTGACTCTTTTTGCCATCCAGCTCTGCCTAAATTATCAGTGAAGATCTGTGGAGACTGAACCTGTCCCTTTGGGTAAGAAGCCAAAGCTCTGGCAGAAACACTGCTGTACCAGCAGAAGGCACAGCCCTTCCTCCCCTTGTGCTCTCACTGTTACCATCCNCACATCTCAATAGTCAATGGGGAGGAAGTACATGGTTATTCCTTGCTGTAAAATGCAGGTTGAGAATACAATTCTTGACCCCACAAATGAGGTCTAGAAAATAGGTATAGGGATTATTTCAATTGGTGGGGCAGATAGAGAAATTATATCTACTCTGAAGTGGCTGATACCTGACTATTTTATCTCCAATTTAGGGCACTTTAGAGTTAACATACTCACCCTAGGTGAACTGGTTTGGGTGCCTACCTCCAGGGTGGCATTCACTGCCTAAGGACTCCATCCTGAGGGGTGCATTTGCTATGACCTATCAATATTCACATGACCAGCCACTCACATCCATACACTCTCCTTCCTTCCTCAGCTGACTGGCTTCCAAAACTGATTACTGAAGCCCTTGACAATTCACAGGTGATCCATAACAAGCCTTAGTAGCACAAAGCCACTCCAGGCAGAGAAAAAAAGTCTACTAGAAGATGATAGACAGACAGCCTGGGGATCAGATACTGTTTTGCTCAGCTGCATGACTGTGAAATCCTGACTATGGTCACAGATGGACCATCTTGCAATCCTGTTTCTAAAGTACAAGGACTGGAATGGCATCTCTTTCTTCTTTGTTCACAGTTTTACTATTCAGGGTAATTTAGAAATTTAGTAATTTAGAAAGAGCAGAGTTAATTATTTTTTAAGGCTCATTACAATAACAATTCCGATTCTTTTCAGACAAGCAAGACAATTGAGTCTTCAGTGAAAGCTGAAAATTCTCGTTTTGTCTTACTCACAAAGCTTAAACTCTGCTTCCTTAGCAACCCTCTATGACCTGTGAACTGCGATCTTGGTACTACAATAGAAATCTAGCTCAGTTCTTGTATTGTGATAGGATTTCAAACACATATGCGAAATTTTAACAGTAGAGCCCCTAGTAAAATAAATTGGAGTCATGCAAGTCTTTGAAAGTGGAGAAATTAACATCTGGATAACCTGAATGCAATGTACTGTCTGTAGTCTTCTAAAAATTTAGCAATGTACAGCTTTTAATGTATTATGTAACAATTCTCCTTTCCCTGCAGAAATACATGAAGCTGCACAAGGTATCCCACGCCTTAGCTAAGCATTTAAAAGCCTCAGACATAATTAAACAACAAAACCCTGTACTGTGCAAAACAAGAAGGCTGCATCATAGAATGAAGAAAAATTCAGCATGAGCTCCGATTTTCTCACAGTGGCAACTTTTGGAAGACCAAATCTGATATTATTTAGATAATGCCTTTTGTTCTTTTAGTCCACAAGTAGAAACATTTATAACCTAAGAAATATTAAAATGAAGCAATACTAGCCTTCTCCTATTTCCTTTATTGGCTCTCAAAATTATAAAGTAAGAGCAAGACATGCAATCAGATATTCATAAGAAAACTTTCTTTTATTAGCAAGAACAAGCAACCCTCTCAATCCATTACATGTGGATAGAACTAGTTTGTAGAAAAATCAAACCCTTCCTTTTGGGTCCTACCCATGGAAGCAGTTGCTGTTTCAACTGCATAGTCTTTGCTGCAGGCAAAGAACTGTGGAGATCTGTAAAAGAAAGGTAGTGGGAAGTGCCCCTGCATAGGGTAGTTTTGGATTCCTCCATTGGTATCTACTGCCACAGGTCCAACTAATCTCTGCCATGCACTGCTTTTGGTACTGCCAGACACCAGTACCAGTCATTGTGGGTGATAAAAGAGATGAAGGTGACTACTGAGCACTTGTCCAGGCCAGCTGGTACCAATACAAGTTTCATGTTATCTGAGCCCATGTGAGACAGCAGTGTGAGCTCAGACCTGAAAGCCCAGGAGCTCAATCAAAGCTGAAGTGCCAATATTCGTGTACAGTCTGGAGATGAGGTAAGTTTTCATGGAAGTGGGTAAGAAGTACTGAAAGTACAGACTGGCAACCCTAGATGTGCCCTGACACCTCTGGCTTGAGCTTCAGCTGGGTTACCCAGCACTTCCCACATCTTTTCTGGTGGAGGCCAGAGTGGCTCATTTTTGTCCCTTGACATGCAGAAACATTTCTGACTTGCCTGACTATGACCTCTCATCCTTTCCCATCTGCTACTGCTGCAGTATCTGCCTGCAAGAGCATGCAAGGTAAAGTATGCCTCAGTGGTGTAAAAGTCTTCGAAGGGATGCTGTTGCCTTGGGCCAAAATAGTGTCAATGTCTTGACCTCCAGAGCACTCCCGCCCTTCAGCCCTTCCATTAACTCAGGTTTTAGAGTAGAGGGTCCATGGAGGTCAGATGAATTTGACTAACTTTTGAAATAAAATTCAAACTATTAAATCCCTGTGGTAGCTGGTTCTGTTATGCCTGCCTTTTTACAATGCTGTCAAAAGCATCTAGCAGCAGGGATAACTGCCTTCTTGTCATGTGGGCTGACAAAGACATAAAGGTATAAAATGGGTTTTCTTCTTTCATTTTATGTGATAAAAGTAAATTCCTTTTGCTAAGAGCCCTCCTACCTGATCTATATTGTTGCTAATTTACTATTTCTATCACAGTAATGTGTTGGCTCTGCAAGAGATTGATGCTCTGTACTCAAAGTGTTCCTTGTAAATATAACAACAAAAAGACCTTCTGCAAGCACTTAAACATAATAGTACTTTTTTTCTACTCCACATGTTGCTTGCTACTTTTTACTCGTATTTATCTACCAGATTTCATTTGCAAATGTTGCTGGCATCACAAATGCTTAGGAATTATTTTCCATATATCTCCTCCTCCTCCTCGAAATCTTAGCAGCAGGCTCAGAAGTTTGGCTTCTTCTCCAGTATCTAAAACTGCCTATAGGAAAAAGTGAAGATTCTGTCTGAGGTCTTAAGAACAGTGTGAGGACAGCCCAATTTCCCATCCCAAACATAGCAGGCCAAAAAGAGGCTACCACCACCTTAGCATTTTTTAAAATGTCATCCTCCCCAAAAGGCCATGGTTGTTAACTTGTGAATTTTGGCACTTAAAAAATCTTACCTCCCCCAGATTCAGACAATCCAAGTTTTTCACTGTTTTTAAAGAGGCTTAGGACTAGAATAATCTGACATATATGGAAACCCCACAAGCCTCTTTCAAAAATGGTCTATCTGGACACCAGGGTAACTGATGTTCCATTTTTTTGAACCAAATTAAGCCCTATTTTTGTTCAATCCTTCTTTTTAAGGCTCAGTTGTGTAGTCTGTAAACTGAAGATCATGGGTTCAATTGTTGTCTGTGCCTCAATATGAATTTAAAAATTGACCCTTGTGATGCCTCAAATTTATAACGAGTGTGACATGATGGAATACTCCATTTGATCAATTTTGGTCACCTGTCTGGTCCACTTCTCCCTAAAGCAGGGTTGCAGCTATGACTTTACTCCCTTGCTTTTTCTGGAGCACAAGATGTTCCTCAGAACTGAGCAGCGTCCTTGGTTCTGCAGACCATTCTCTAGCTATAACTATAAACTTCAAGTGTTATCAGTCCTAGAAGCAGACACTGAGTGAGAAACTTGCTGTTAATTTCAGCAAGTGTGGCTACTTAGAAGACGCTTGGCTGAAAGTAAAATTACAAGAAAGAATTGGTTCTATCCTGGTCCAAATCGGGACAGTGTCCCACCAACCTGGGAGTAGACAAGGCTCCTCTCCTCAGTCTGCATGGGTGATTTCCTCTTAAGCAGCCTCAGGTCACAGGCTAAGAGCTCATTAACTCTTCCTGGCTCTTTCATTTATGATCAGCTAACAAGGCCATACAGACTGCCTCCATCCCCTGCCTTGCACTCCAAAGCCATGGGCTGGACACAGCAGTAATACGTGGGCTATGATTCATAAAGCCATTGCTAAGTACTCATCACTTCAAGTACGTGGCTTCTCTGTGGAAAGGGAACATATGGAAAATAAATTCTTTCCAGGAAAATAAATTCTTTCCAAGAAAATAAATGCACGCTTTCCAAGAAAGCAAAGCAAAAAATAATTGCAAAGCTAATCATTTCACTGTTCAAGCAAGGGCTACCTCTCTGTGGCTGGCTTTGAATTTGCTGCAGATAATGAGTTTGTTTCGATATGAAAAAAAAAAAAATCCCAAACAAACATCAACAACAAAAATCCTACAAAAAACAAACAAACAAACAAGAGAAAAGTAAACCTTCTCCTGTGTAATGAAGGACATATCCTGTAGTCAAAATGGAAGCCTGTTTACAACTGCTACATAAATGCAAAATGTCAGGCAGGAGTCTGAGTCTATATCCTAGAGACTTGGGCATATACTCACAAAGGAGAGAACCTTACCCTGCTCCCAGGATCACATCTATTTACTTGAATTTAATGTGCTGGTACTTTGGGTGGTGGTTCTGAGGGCACATTTTAGATGCAGAACCCTAGGCTCACAATCTCTACTGATACAGCTGACCTGTGATGCTATTTGGACACAGTGACATGCAAATGTGCTCAAGCCATTATATCCTGCCTTGCAAGTGACTGATTTCACACTCAGGTACTGAGACCCCTTCTTCAGGTGGCTGGAACAACACACCAGCAATGGCAAGGCTGTGGTTTTCGAACCCTGGAAGAATGGATATTTCTGTGTTCAGAGGTTAGGAGTCCATCCCCTTACAGCTACTGCTGAAAACAGAAGACTGAGCTACTCAAAGCCTTGCAGCACCATGAAATACCATTCATGTGTGACCCACCCCACATGCTGCAGGGATTACACCTACCGTAGCCAGGATTCAACCCCGGGTGTCAGGCAGTGAAAAGCTACATTTTTCAGCAGCTAAATTTTAATCATTTATTTGACTTGATCTTTGTTCAGTTCTGTCTGTAGGGAGAAAAAGATGAAATAATCTGTAATACACTAGAGATAGAGATAGTTGTCAGTTCCCATTTAAAAAAAAAAAAAAAAGAGATTTATAGTCTCTTGCTGCTAGCAGGTCCATCACCTTGGCTGCTGTCCTGTTGTGTAGTTTATCAAACTACCTTGGCCAGAGTTCTCCACTGCAGCTGTAATCAGTCAGACTTGGATCAGAATCTACCTGGCTGCTATGTGTCATTATGTTGCAGTATCCAGGTTCTAATTTTTTTTTTCTTTTTCACTAGAGGCATCATACTACAAATTTCAGAGAAAAATGCTCAGAGTTGTGCTAAAACTGAACCAAACATCTGTCTGAAATGTTTCCTTTCTGACATCCCACTCCATGCTTCAAGTGAACTGGAACTGAACTCGAGCTGTGGGGTTTTTGAGGTCTTCATTGATCCTGGGACAGAACTGAAGAACTAGGGAAAGAATGAATATCTGGTTACTGGTTAACCAGCATTTCTAGCAGGGAGTCTTTAGCTTGGAGACTTCCTGTACTGGACTATGCAGAGCTGTGTAGCACTGAAGTCGGTCCCTCTCCTCATTTGAGTGTTTACTGCAAATTTTTGCCTCCCTCCACATGGCAGATTTAGGGCAATGAAATGGTAGATATGATCTGGGCATAAGAGATGGGAAACAGAAGCTAAAGCTTCTTGCTTTTCCCTTCAGGTTTACTCCATTGTAAGATTCTTTCCATTTGTAAATATTGTATTTCTCAGTTTTGACTGATTTCTAAACCCTGTTAGCTCTCAACTAGCTTCATTTTTACCTCAGCCCGTTGTGGACTGAGCAGGGAAACGTGGTGGTTTGTTTCCCTGGAAATGCTCTTTTTCTGTTCTCTTCAGGCATTAATATTATGTGTTACAGCTGTTTAAAAATTTAGTGGTAATTTTGCACTGCAGCAGAGATTACTTCATCAGGATGAGGGTAAAATGCTCCTTTTTTAGCCCACGTCAGGGCAGGGAAATCTCACCCACACCTCCCATTCTGGGAATGCAGCTGCACAGTGCCACAGTCAGGCCAGGGCTGCAGATACCCACATTGCCCTCACCTCAAGACAACCCTGGCTTTCATCAGTAGAGATGAATTGCAGTTCCTTTTCAAGCCCAACTGTAGTTCTGAATTTCAACATTCCCAATCATAAATTTAGACAGAGAATTACTAGATGGCCACAGTGGTCTGTTCTACCCTAATCTTTTCAAAACTTTACTCATATAAGCCCAGAATTGATGATATTGATCTCTGAATTTATAACTCATTATTAACTCCTAACAGCTTTAAAAGAAAGCAGTCCAAATTACTATGAGACAAGAGTGTTCTATTGGTTTTATCATGAAAAAGGACATTAAACATTGTAACAAAAACAGTCTTCCCCCCAGTATGTAGACATAATGACTGTATGGACAGAAACAAAATGTAATGCCTTCAAAGGAAGCTGGTAAACTGTCTAATCCTGGTCTTCAAGCAGTTTGTTATGATTCAGGAATTCCAAAAGCCATGTATTTCTTTTGTTTCCAAAAGTTATGAGGGGTCTTTTCCTGTACCAGCTAACTAACTTTGCATTTGTAAGAAATGCTGATTTACTGCACACAGGAATATTGTGTTGATGAAACAGACAATGAGGTTTAGAGCTCTGGAAAAATCCAGGTCTTTAGCACAAAGAGCCTCCTGATTACAATAAAGGGATATTGACTCTTTTTGACATCCAGCTCTGCCTAAATTATCAGTGAAGATCTGTGGAGACTGAACCTGTCCCTTTGGGTAAGAAGCCAAAGCTCTGGCAGAAACACTGCTGTACCAGCAGAAGGCACAGCCCTTCCTCCCCTTGTGCTCTCACTGTTACCATCCTTTTTCTCCCTCTCTGTATGCTTGGCTTATGAATATCATTTTGATCATAAAAATAATTAGGTAGCTAGGTGAAAAAGTATTCACATCTGAAACAAGCAGTGGGGTCACGAGGAAAAATGAAGAGGATGATGGACAGGATGAACCCCTGCTGGGTGCCTTGTCCCTCCTCGTCTCCACTTCAGTGCAGCTGCGGAGCTGCCAGCTGGGTCACAACCTGGGTCTGTACCTCCAGACCTCCTGGCTGCCCACAGCTGTAGCCAGCTGTGCTTACAGCACCTCCTTTTAACAGCAGGTTTCTTTATTGACTGAAGGTTATTTATCTCGGTTGTTTGTTATCCTGGGCTTTACAGACATATTAAATGCAGCACATGAGATGCTCAGGAATGTTTTTCTAAAAGGAAGGGTGAAGCTGCTGGACTTCACTTTTTTGGAAGAAAACCAAAACCTTCTTTTTTGGAAGAAAAGTATGTTTTTAAAATATTTTTACTACTGTGCTCAGATAAAAGAAGGTCTTAATTGGAACACCGGCTTATAACCTCTACTTCTGCTTACATGGGTAGATGTAAATGACTGAAGCCTGGAATGCTGATGTCTATGCTTAATTTCATGCTTGCAGATGGATCCCTCAACATCCACGAGGTCCTGGTAATCAACACTGCAGCCTGCTTTAAAATGCAATGGCTGTTAGTATATGTTGTGAAGACAAAGAAAGAGTTGGAAGTGGATGGAGTACACATTGTTAAACCTGGTGGATGTATGGATTTTGCTCTCAGAATAAGACCAAGCAGAGGAAGTGTCAGGCTTGGAGAAGTCATTCTGACCAAGAGTCAGCTCACTGAAAATATGGAGTAAAATCCTGACACTATTGAATTTGATTATGGCCAGGCCTTACTTCGGGATCCTAAATCCCTTATCTCTGACTGCAGGTTCAAGAAGATGTTACTCATAATGACTTCTGTGAACGCATGTGATAGAAGTTGTGATACTAACTCAAGACAAGAGCTGAACAAAATGCAGTTACCCTCACCTATTTATAGAAAGAAAACGTTCAGAAGCACAGTTGGGAACACTGCAAGTACCATAAATTTTCAGTTTAAATTGTATTAAAACAAATTTTCATATTTCATATTAAGTGAAATTATTCTCCTTCAAGTAATTAATAATGGAGCTGAATCAGATGGAGCACAAGGTATCTTGTAGCTGGTGAGTGATGAAAAGGACTGACTCACTTTAGATCTTTGGTTTTTTGTGGTTTTTTTTAAGGCTTCACCTGCAATGAATGTGACCTAGTGAATTGAAGAAGCAAAAACAGAGAAAAACGCAAATAGTTTATGAGCCATTCACTGAAAAAGATTTGTTAACATAAAACTTTCATTAAACAACTATGAATAATGAATTTGCCTGTGTTTACAATGAAAGATTTCTTAGATGAGATTTATTTTCCTTGCTGGCAAAAAACAACTTCCATTTCTACAAAAATGTAGGAGTGCTGGTCCAGTGGGAGGTCCAAACACATTCCCTCTCCAGACTGATGTTGCCTCCTGGTAAGTGAAAAGAATAAGGCTATGGGTTTATTTCTACTCTCAGAACTATGATGGAGCCTAGAAAAAGTCCTCAGTATAACCCTAAAACACACTTGCCTGGCCCCATGATATAATTCTGAGGCCACAGACAGGTTTTTAGCTGCTGGCTTTACTTGCTGGCCCCCTGAGTCCTTTGTTCTTGTCACACCAGGCCATAACTTCATCAGGAAGCAATTAATTAAGTCTTAATGCCTGTAAGGAGTCAGGGTGCAGCACCAATGTTGCTTCAATGGAGCTGCTGCCTGTTACTGCTGATGGTTCCACTCTCTTTTGAGAGGGCAGATGGCAGAGAGCCTGGACTGAATGAAGGGAGGGGGTTCTGGACCACTATGGCCTAGACCCCCCTCAGGAGGAAGTAGTTAATGATCTGCTTCTGCACCTAGACATGCAGAAATCTATGGGGCCAGATGGGATTCACCCAAGGGATTTTGTGGGTGAGCTCTCTAAGCTTCTCTCCATCATTTATCAACAATCCTGGTCAACAGTGGAGGTCCCAGATGACTGCAGAGTGGCTAATGTGATGCCCATCTACAAGAATGAGGATCCAGGGAACTACAGGCCCATCAGCCTGACCTGGGTACCGGGTGCTTAACCAACTTCATCTCTTTCTATGACCATGTGACCCACCTTTTGGATGAGGAGAAGGCTGTGGACATTGACTACCTGAATTTTAGTAAAGCCTTTGACACTGTCTCCCACAGCATTCTCCTGGAGAAGCTGGCAAATCATGGCACAGACAAGTGTACTCTTCACTGGGTAAAAACCTGGCTGCATCCTGTACAACCCAGAGGGTTGTGATTAATGGGATCGAATCTAGTTAGCAGTCAGTCACCAGTGGTGTCCCTCAGGGATCAGTTTTGGGGCCAGTCTTGATTAATATCTTTACCAGTGATCCTGGACCAGGAGTGAACCCTCTGTAAGTTTGTAGATGACATCAAATCGGGTGGGAGTGTTGATCTACTTGAGGGTAGGAAGGCTTTACAGAGGGACCTGGACAGGATGGATCAATTGTCCAAGGCCATTTGTAATGAGGTTCAGTAAGGCCAAGTGCTGGGCCCTTCATTTTGGTCACAACAACCCCAAGCAACGCTACATGCTTGGGGAGAAGTGTCTGGAAAGCTCCTCAGCAGAAAAGGACCTCAGGGTGCTCATGGACAGCCAACTGAACATGAGGCATCAGTGTGCCCAGGTGGCTAAGAAGGCCAACAGCATCCTGGCTTGTATGAAGAATAGCATGGCCAGCGGGAGTGGGAAGTGATGGTGCCTCTGTACTCAGCACTGGTGAGGCCACACCTTG
The DNA here is from genome assembly GCA_038090715.1 of Florisuga fusca. Classification (NCBI taxonomy): domain Eukaryota; kingdom Metazoa; phylum Chordata; class Aves; order Apodiformes; family Trochilidae; genus Florisuga; species Florisuga fusca. The sequence continues at coordinate 20,424,388 of JAAWXA010000004.1, forward strand.
AATCCTGTGTTCGGTTCTGAGCCCCTCACTACAAGAAGGACATTGAGGTGCTGGAACATGTCCAGAGGAGAGCTGCCAAGCTGATGAGGAGCCTAGAGAACAAGTCATACAAGGAGTGGCTGAGGGAACTGGTCATGTTTAGTTTGGAGGAGGCTGAGGGGAGACCTCACTGCCCTCTACAATTACCTGAAAAGAAGTTGTAGGGAGGTGGGTGCTGGTCTCTTCTCCCAAGTGAATAATGACAAGACCAGAGTAAATGGTCTGCAGCTGCAGCAAGGGAGATTTAGATTAGATATTAGGAAGAATTTCTTTACTGAAAGAGTGGTCAGGCACTGGAACAGAGTGGCCAGAGAAGTGGTTGAGTCACCATCCCTGGAGATATTTAAGGAAGTGTAGCTGTAGCACTTTGGGGCATGCTCTAGTGGCTGAGATTGTAGGGGGTTTGGTTTTTTGCATGTTGCATGTGTGTATGGTTGGAGTCAGAGGTCCTTTCCAACCACAAGTGTTCTGTGATTCTGTGAAGAAGCTCCTTTCTCTGGGAAGGAAAACAGAAGGGAGCAGGTCTGGACAGTGTTTTGGGGGACCAAAACACATTGTACCTCCAAATCACCATAGGACAGAAGCATCCAGGTAGCCTTGCAGCATTCTTGAAAATGTCACAATATCTCCTTGCTCAGCATTTTCTCATTTTGTTTGTTCTCATGGAATTTAATTTAATTTTTCTTTCATATAAAGTCATAAGGAATTGCCAGACTGATGATATACTGACTCTGGATCAGTTATATTTTATAAATACTATGTATCTGTATCTATATACATACATACATATGATATCTATTAAATAAATATTATATATTAATCTTATTGTTACTAGTCCTCCAGTTGCCCAGCTTTTGATGGAACCCAACACTGCAGTAGAAGCTCTTAACTATTCATTTTAAGGCACAATAATCTAAGTATGCCCTATAAGACCAGTTATTATGGAGATCAGTTTTGATTTACAGTCAATTAGAATTCAAATTTATTTATTTCATTACCATACACTGGCAAACTTAGAGACCTACTGGGCTGCTGCTAGTGAGAAAATCAGAGCGGTAGTAATTTTAAGCAGCTTTGATGATTCACATAAGACAACAATACATTTATTTTTAGATTCAGTCACATCTCCGGTTAAAAGACCCCTAGGGTTCTGATAGATATATTGGAGGAAAGTTTGGGTTCCTTTTAAGTCCTGTGGGAGAGTGGAGCTCATTTGGTTGATTGAATTAGCTCATTTAATCTGTTAGTTTAATATCAGTGAGGCTGTGTTTCAGAAACATTGAAACACCATGAAAAAAGCAATTATTTTCTCTGTATTTCTCATACTAAATCACATCATTCCAAAACACCAATAATATACAGGGCAATAGGGGAGCAGTAAATTTTGAATATTTGTTGTCAGGACTGGGACTTTCACTACTGAACACATATGCAAATTTCCATTAGAAACTATTTTGTTTAAGATCAGGGGACAAACAATAGACCAATTTGTCTGACAGCATTCCAGTCTGAGAGGTTAATGCCAGGGTCAGCACCAAAGGGACTTTTCCTTACAAGCTACTAAGAAGAAAGATTACAAGACAAATCTCGACCCGAACTACTTTGTCATGACCATAAGACTGTATATTCAGCTTAACTAGTGCTGACACATTTTAATTTTAAACTGTCAGCATTTGGTGAGAAGGATAATGTACACACACAGCCTGAAGGCTGGAGCTATAGAAGCATGGAAGGAATTACAGCACTGACCCTCTCACAGTGATGGGTTCCCAGGAGCAGAAAGGAGGTTCCAGAGTCAGATGCCTGTAACCCTTATAGAGAGAGGGGGTGAAGCTGACTCGGATGCACAAACTACACTTCTGCTGTGTCCAGAGCCACCTGTGCACCCCTGAGGAACATCAAGTAGGAAGACAAGATTCCAGCACTAGGGGAATTACAGGAGAAAATGAGACCAGCACTAACTCACAAGCTCAAGTAAGAGAAATCCAACATCAACTCCCTTCAACGTTTCAAGGGAACATGACCCTTCAGTTTCCAGAGGATGGCAGAGCACTTCACATGAGCCTCTTTCAATCTCTGCTTTCCAGGTTGTCTCACTGCATGAAATAATTGAACAAGCTCTGAACCAGGGAGAGAAAGAGTTAATGATTCCATAACCAGCAGCAAGAACTTTAGGAAGTGAAATGTAACATGTTGTTAAGGCAGTCCAAGGAAACCTAATAGAGAAGGTGAGATCAATTAGCTAATGGTGTGAAACTTCATTAAAAAACCTTCAAAATATCAGAAGCAGGACATCTACTACACTTGGTGAGGTCCAGAAGGGAACAACATATAAAACCATCACACAAAGAGGACAAGGTCATTGCAAGAAAGCTGAATGAGTACCGAAGGGGATGAAACCCCCTGTAAACATATTTGCACAGCTGATACCACATCTTCTGGTACTGGGAGGCATGCAGTTGCAGCACCTGCTTCTGATGGGGAGCATACCCTTTGCTCCTCCTGGGAAAGGTAGTAACTGGATTTCTTTGTCTCTATGTCCTCCACAGTGAGGTGAAGGAGAGACCTGAAACTTTGCTATTCTTTAGGGGGTACCTATTGAGGTAACATCTATCTTAGCTGGAAAACAGAGAAGACTCAATTCTGGAACAAATCAGTAAATAACAACAAATAATTTCAAAGACCTGTAAAGGAGTTAAAGCCTATGGTTTATTCAGAGCATAAGCAAAGTTTAGGCTTGAGAGGTTAGAAAAATGAAAGGTAATGAGTGTAATTATTTTTTTAAAACCAGAACTGCAAGAGAGATGTGGGCAAATAAAATCCATCACAACTGGCTGTTGTACTGAGCAAAGCCATGGAAACTTATGTAAAGAATAACTTCACTACAACTTCTTGAGTAGTAGTCAACATAGCTTTTACCAAGGCAAGTTATGACTCACAAATCTGTAAGTGCTCTGTGTAGGTGTAAGGAAGTGTAGGAATAAAGGTGATTTGGGTGATACAGTGTTTTGGGGAGTTCCAGAAGCTTTCAACAAGGTTCATCCCTGAAGGTTCTTAGAGAGATGAAGCTGTCATGTGGAAAGGCCTCACATGGATTAATAACAGGTTAGAAGATTGGAAACAAGAAAGAAAAAAGGATGAATTTTTCACAGCAGGGAAACATTAACTGTCCTGAGGCATCACCATATTCTCAGAAAGAAGCTTGAAAAGGGGGCTAGATGGCAAAGTTTGGTAATAATATAACATCTATAGTAAAATAAAGCTGACAGTGAAAGACTGCAGAAGATTTCACTATACACAGACCAAAATTCAACATTGATATGTGCAATATATCTGAGAAAAAATATTTCTAGCTGTGCATATACTGTTCTTGGCTCCAAATTAGCTGTTACCAGTCAAGAAGTAAATCTTGGAGCTGTTCCTGTAAGCTCAGCAGTGGTCAAAAGGGCAAACAGGCTGTTAAGAATTATTTTAGAGAGAGGAATTGAGAGCCAGACCAAAAGCACTTTTAACCATCTGTATAAGTGCCTGGTGCAGACATATTCTGAAGACTTCACAGAAGACTAGTCCTTCCCTCATCTCATAAAATACAATGTTGAAAGAAGTGCCAAGAAGTTTGATGAGAGAGAAGCCTGGGCAGCAGAAGACACCAAAAAGACCACTGTTGGCTTCAGAAAAAGAACAAAGGAAAGGCAAATCATAAATCAGAAGTTATTACTTCATTCTGGCTCAAAGACATGAGGAAAGACTATTCTCTGATTCTGGTCACACAGGAATTAATGGGACTTAAATGCCAAAGCATCAAGCAGAAATTTTGAAACACACTGAAAAAGGTGCTTTTTCACAAAGCTCGTAACTAAAGGTGGCATTCATTGCTGAGAAAAGCTACAGAGGAAAAATGCAAATAGATTCAGGAAGGGATTAGCTAAATCAAGACAGGTCCATTGGCACTCATTAAACAGGTCAGTCTCTGTATGACCTTCAGCTCAGGTGCTCTCTGAGGCACTGACTGCCAGAAGAGGTGCTTGGCCATGAACTATGAACTTCCTCTGTGTGTCTCCTACTGGGCAGTTTTGGAAAAGGGGTTTGAGGCTAGCTGGGCCTGAACCAGGTTGGTCACTATTATATTCTGATGTTAACAAACTGAGCAATTAGTGCATTTGCCTGTGCTCCTTTGGGGGCAACCTCTGCTCCAGCAGGTATTAATATGCCCTTCATGCAGCAAGTCCCAGGTGCTGTTCCTGGGCCCCTCTAGTGTGCTTCCTGAGAATGAGGCAAGGGGGAACACACACACATGCTTGATGCTTTATAGACAACTACTGACTCACTGTCTGATGCCACAGAAAAGGTATTTGTAGTTCTTACGGTTTGAGGGAACACAGGCTAATTTCATGTTATTACAAGAGCTTAGAGAGAGAGGGTGTTGTTTAGGACCCCAGGGGATCCAGGGACAGAAAAGAGAGGGGTCAGTATTCCCTCCCTTTTCTGCCATACCTTGTAAAAGCCAGGTGGATAGAAAAGTCCATCCCTTCTCCTTTTTTCCTTCCTCCCTTTGCTTGGCTGGTGTGTTACCTAGTAGAGAGGCTTGTGCTCTATGTCTTCAGCTTGCCATGTGCTCTGCAGGATCCAACTCCATCAGTTGTTGGGAAGAACTCTGGCCCTTTTCTCAAGTTTGTTCTGCCACAGGAGACTTTTGGACACATAGCAGCACTGAAAATGGGCTTTGCATATTTTTCACTAATATCCCATGTGTTACTGTCCCTTCCCTGTTCTACTAAACCTGCTCTAGTTTTAACTGCCAGCCTTGAAGTCTCTCTTTTTCATTCCCCTTTTATCTTCCAGGGGTGAGCAAGCAACCACATGGTTCTTTGTTGCTAGCTAGGCCTAAATCACAGCAATGGTACAATCGTATAAATGCAAAACTTGTTTTCTGCAGTCTGAATTTCTGTGTATGCAGAATGAGAGGCAAGGTTATAGAAAAGTGGCTGGATTTCAGTGGGTATAGACATACCAACTGCTGTTACCTTTACCTATTTTTAAATGAAATAGTGGACTAAGAAAAATTTCTGAATATTTACTTCTCAAGAAAACATCTATTTTCAGTTTAAGTTTAGCATAAAACCAGTACTTATAAAGTATTTCAAACTACTCTGTAATGTTTACTTATGCTAATATGTTTCAGAAGAAAGAAGCAAGGTATAACAAGAGGTCCCCCCTGGCAGTTGTTCCACAGGAAAAATTCTTGTGATACTACATAGTAGAGGAAATCCCTAAGTAGATGAGCTACATAATAAGTCATTGAGAGTGTCAAGAATTATTAGTAACATATAGCAATGAACCACAATGTTTTCAGCATTGTGTAAGCCAGATCTGATTTCCTTAGTGTTAATGGGCAATAGTAGTGCTCTGTGTATGTGTGCGTGCATGCAGACATTCTTGGCAGGGGTAAGAAAGGAGATGTGCTAAACAGTATTTTCACCTGCCAAGAGCATCTGCCGCTGCTGCTGGAAAAAATTCATGAGCAAAGCACATCTGTGTACAATAGGACCGGGATAAACAGGCAAGTAAGTATCAGCATAAGAAGGCAATAAAGAGGGAAATGGGAGTGCTGAGATGGGCCCAGAACTTTTCACTGCCAAACCTGCATGAAGTCCTGACATTTTGTCCAGCTTGTTTAATTCCCCCGTGTTCTTTCTGAAAAAAAAATCTGCCCTGAGGATAGATATCAGAGCTGAGATTTGGCTGAGGGGCAGTCTTAGCTGGGAAGTATTTGAGCTCTTTTACAGTCTTCCCATGGAAAAGTATGTCCCTCCACCACTTCCACAGTCATTTAGTCCTGTATATGGTCCTTTCACAGCCTCATACAGCACTGTGTCCCTAATGCATATATAGTAACACATTTAATGTAATAGAGCATTTGACAACAGATACAGATATCATTTATCACTATAAGTGGAAAATAAAAAGGGGGATTGTTATTAGTTCACTCATCTAGCAATTTTATTCACACAAACCAAGTGCTTTGAAGAGCAGGTCTGTAGCATTATACATATGTATTATAAACACATGGTATACTAGGAGAAATCAAGGGAGAGAACAGTGAAGTCATTTGCTCAAAGTCACCCAAAGCATGAGCTTTTTAAATCACAAGCCATTGCAGGCAGGACTGCTTCCCATTTACTGTATGCATTATTCAACAAGAGTTACTGTTGTTCTACGTGGAAAAGATATGTCAAATATACAGTTTTATCAGTGCTGAAGGTTGAAGATATGAAGGATAGTGAATGAAATAGGAGCTTGGTTTATATTTCTTAAGACATTATCAATAAGGTACAATTAAAAAGGTAACCACACAAACAGATGTTCCCTTACCATTGTAACAATAAAGCAATAGATTACACAGCTAACATGTACAGTACATTGATGTTAAAATTTAACAATCTAGATTTCTATAATAGATCAGTCTGCTTTTTGGACATCTGTCTGTAGTCTTCTCCATGTCCATGGAGTATTTCTAAATGACCCATGAAATATCACCATGAAGTCAATGCTGAAGTTTGACTAGCTATGGAGTTTTCTCTTCCATTTAGAAAATTTTGCCAGTCCTGAAATTGAACAAGGTGGAAAATATCTTAAATAGGTCATATATTTAGATAGCATATAATCTTTTCTGGAACATTTATCTTTGATCCCATCATAAACATTTTAATCCATTACAGCCTTCACAGTTGCATGTTTGTTTTGCTTTTCTTGTTTTTTTCTTGTCAGTTCTTCAATTCTTACTCAGCACTCATTCTTATCTCTGAGATTTCATCTAAGATATCCTGTTTGCCTATTTCTCAGGAGCCAATATTGTTTTTGCCTGGGAGGCTGCCTCATGGAATCATCAACCTTGTGTGCTCTTCAAAGAGAGCTAGTAAAGGGGTGAAATTTGCCATTGTCAAAGAAAGACCTTTGCAGCACATTGCAGGACTTATTTTAATGGTAATTTTCAATGAAATTTGAGTTTGGCTAGGAATCAAACCTATTACCACATTCATTGAATTTAGTAGATCGTATTGACCCAAAAGGAATTAAAAAGTTTTAGTGGAAGCCCAGAGAGGTGATTCCAATAGCATATTTCTGAAACAGAATATTCTAAATGTTCTAATGAAATATTTCTGAAAGTATTTTTTTATTTCAGTTTTGAATCAGAAGTTTTTTACTTTTCCCTTTCCTATTATTTTCAGGGTTTCAGTTTGTGGGTTTTTTTGTACTTTGTCCCTGTCTTACACTAAAGACATAGGAGTTTTAACCACACCCAGAGGAAGCAAAACATTTCACATTGACGGAAAAATTTTAAGACACTTTAAAATAAAATCATTTCAAAGACACAAAGCTCTGCAAGAATGTGTATTAGTTTTGAGTGATTTCTTCTCAGCCAATGTGTCATTTATTTACGTCACTGTGGCACAATCTGGGTAGGCCTCAAAGATAACTGAAACCTTTTACTGGCCTTCACACATCTCGAGTGATCCACTCAGATTTGACCCAATTAACTCAAGACTGGCTGCTCCCTCAGGCTTGATTGTTCAAAGAGGGGAGAAAAGACTCCACAGGAGTTACAGCGTTTTCCCAGGACTGACACTGCCTCATGTAAGCATGGATTGATATCTTCATGACTTCAGCTGTATCTTTCTGAGACAAGTATATTGTTTAAATCACTGAAGACTCATTCCATAGGCTGAGACTTATATGCATAATTTGTATCACCATTGCCAAAAGCAAAAGTAGCAAGAGGACAATGTACCATTAACGTTGGAAAATAACACCTCTCCTCCAGAAATGCAGAAACTCCATCAATTACCAGGCAAACACTGCAATTTACAGTAATTCCAAGCAATTCAGTCAACCAATAATGACTTGTTACTCAGATGAAAACCACAGAACCCCTGCCTTATTAAAAGCAAAACTGAGACATTCAGCAGACAAAGCCAAACAGAGTACAACATCAAAGGCATTTTGAAGATTAATACATTGGCTAAATTACCAGAGATTCATTTGGAAGCAAATGGCACAGACATCCATTACATCTGCAGCCATTTTTAATTTATCAGAATATGTTCTTCATTTGCAACATTCTCTTTTTCTTAACATATGGTTGCAGATGATAGGATGAAATTTTTTTTTTTTCAGGATAAACTTTTGAGGGTCATGGTCTAGACACCATTAGAGAAATCTTCTGAATCTCAAATGACTTACTTGGAAAATATCCTGCTAGAGAGGGTTATGTTTGCTGAGGTATAGACAGGAAAAGCTAGTGAGAACTGTTGCAGCTGTGTTATATAAAAGGAAGAGACAATTTAATGGAAAATTTCATACTTTGCAGAAATTTGATTGCCTATTTTCTCTATGTAGATATCTTATTAGAGCAGCTACAGCTGCTGCACTGAAGGTATATTTTCACTGATGATGATCAGGAGGGGAGTGCCAGTGCAGTATGTGGAATTTAACATTTTATTCTGTTGCAGAATTACTACAAACATTTACAAATCTCTCAGCTGTTATTTTTTTTATTAGGCAGGAGTGAGAATATGCTCCTTATGGCTGTAGTTTTTTTGTCCAAGTGAGTATGCGCAGAGTATGGTGCCAGAACCTTACTGGCTTGGGTGTAATGGCAAAGAAATCATCAGTTAAGTGTGTCTGCCCCAGCTGCTGGTTTTACTGAATGTAGGATAAATTGGTTTCTGTAGCACTGTAAGTGTAGACTGTCCTACATCATGCTCCCCTCCATATCTCTCTCTTCACCATTTCTTAAAAGAAAATTGGATCCCTTTAAAATTATATTGTGATGCTACAGCCTGGTTCTTCAAAGATCTCTTTGTTTATAGTTAGTGTTGGAAGCATATATGTCATAAATTCTACATCACTGAATCACTTTACAGTGCTTGCTTTTCTTCACTGAGGCCAAATAATCCCAGAACTGCTGTCAAATGCTTTATGTTCTGCAATTTGGAGTTTATTACTGTTAACAGGCTAATGTTATATACTATTTGTGGTGTGCAAATTGCTGCAGGCTAAACATTCTTGGGCTAAAATGGTTCAATAGCCAAAATAATTTAAAAATCCTATCTACATATTCTTCATGGAGTTTTGTTTGATTTTCACTAAAACAAAATCAATGCTAAAGGAGGAGACTTTTAGGGATGTTTAAATTAAAGGATTCACTTTCCCTTTAAGTCTATGTGAATAGTTTTTTAACTTGAATCAGTCTTGAATGTCATATTATTTTAAACTGTTTTTAATATCTGCGGGGTGAGCCCTGTTGTCCCTGTTGCCATTGGGTGAATATCCTAGACAAAAACGCCCAACAGCTGAAAGCAGCTGCTGCTAGCCTGTTTGCAGAGGTGCTAGCAGTTTTGCTAAAGCAGAAGTTTTCTCTCACTCCCACTCAGGACAATCAAGTGATGCATCATGTGAAGACAACTTTCATTTAGGGACATAGCCTGGAATGCATTTGCTGACATCCCACCTACTGGTTTTGTAAGGGCTTAAAACTTCCATTTTTTACATCTGGTTCCATCTTACCACATTCACAGTGTTAGCAACCTCTATACAAAGATCTACATAGGCCTGGTCTAGAAATGTATCATGCGGCCATACAGCAAACTTTTCAGAACTGCAGCCCATCTAGCCAAGCAGTAGGTTTAAATACCATGTTTAGTAAAATCTATTCTTGACAAACATTGGCTCAGTTGTTGCCAGGATCTCAACAAATATTGCATTGCTTACCTTTTTTTTTTTTTTTTTTTTTTTTTCCCTTAGCACCTGCAGAAAGAGAGGATTTGGCACAGAAGTGGATGCAGAAATGTCTCTCCAAACACTGCGTTAGGTACATTTACAAGTAACTTATTCTCCCTGCCCCTAACTCATAGTTGAAATCACTACACTTGAAAATTTCAGCTCCTGCTGGGTTCAGGGATAGTTTTGTCATCAGATAAACTTCTGGACAATAGGTGAGTTGTAGTTTAAGCAATGGGTTACACAGTTCAGCTTGTAGCATGTTATTTTTAATAAAAAGGAGCTCATTGTCCTGCAAGTAATTCAAGGAAATCTTTTCAAGAGAAGATGGTCTTCAGCCTTTCTGCTGTTGGGATTGTATTGTAACATATTTGGCATTGCAGCTGGTGTCTCAGAAAGCTACTGGGAAAGCACTATCAGCAACAGGGTCAAAGAGAGGGTTTAAAGCTGGTCTGCTGATAAGATCTGAGCACTGCTTGTTCTTTTAGCAGGTCTCTTTTAGTTCTCTTTTAGCTATCAGATGGACAGTGGTATGGAGAAAAACACGACAAGCAAATGAGAGGGAAAAAAAAAACATCAACAAACCCAAAATATTTATGCCTCTCAAATAAGTTTCAGCTTGAAAATTCACACTTCTTAGCAAAATGAAAATAGTAAAACAAAAGATAGGAAGATTTTCTATTATTACTTGGGTTTTATTGTGTGAAAGTAGTATTGTAAACAGCACAACCACGCCTCCATAAAACCATCTAAAATGAAGATTTTTTAATCTCTGTATGCATTCAATATCCATTAGTTCAGCTCCTTGAATTTGGGATCACCTTGGAGGACAAAAAAAGGTCTTGAACTGATGGTGGAAGATAGTAATCTTCAAAATAAAACATGTGAGGAAGACAATGTCCTAGCTTCCTATTCTAGCAGGAGCTTAGGTTGAAAAGGACCTAAGGTTGAAAAGAAAAAATGGTCCAGCACCAAAGCTTCCTGACTTACATACACCTTTCCCATCCCCTTTGGTGTCTTGGAGTAAGAAATTCGTTGGTGAAAAAAATTCTTTATTTTCTGCTACTGATAATGGCTTCCAGGGCAAGAGGGAAATTAATTTCCTCCCTATGCAGTGGATCAACACAAGGTCATTTTACCAGTTAAGTGCAGAGCTACTCCTATTTCTGACTCCATGACTTAGGTTTTTTTGAAGTGATGAATATGGTTTATGCTGCTCCCTGCACTTGGGTGAATTTCAGCCTCAGGGAATAATTTGTAATGAGTAGATTATTGGTTGAATTTTATCTTTCATGTTTGTTCTGGGGTAAGACAGAATAACAACCAACTCGTAGCAGATCTGCAGAGTGGGGTGTACTGAAGAACCAGAAACATCAGAGCTTTTATCTTACCTGGGAAAAATGGGCAAAAGTCATATCAGTACATGCTGTACTGCTCACAGTTAGTGACCTTGGACATCACCATCCAAGGCTCCTAAATATCTTACTGCATTTATCTCCACTCTGATCTCATTTCCAAGGATTCTCCCTGCTTCCAGGATCATTTCTCCACTTGAGATTTTCTTCACCTTCATCATTCTTAGTCCTGCTCCCTCTCCAAGAGAAGTTCTTATGAAGAACTTGTGGATTTGGTCATCTTTTCTTTCTGTAGCCCCAAGTCCCTGCTTTTCCTAATCTAAATAGTCTAGGTGCAGAAGCACAACACATGGTCTAACTAATTTGTAATTCTGCCTTACATGTCATTATTAATGGGAGGATTCAGGGCATGGAAGATTTGTCCAGTCCAGGTGCTATCAAAATTGAGAAGCAGCCTGTACTGCTTGCAGCTAACAAGCAGCCACCTTCCACTTAACAGTTCAAAAGTTAAATTTAGGATATGCATCACCTCACACGTGCATACACCGAATTAACTGCCACTTGTTAGCATTCACAATTTAAGCAGCTTTTTCACCTACAACAGTTTGTTCATCAGATAAGGAAGTATCTGAGAAATACTCTTAGTAGTTCAACTCAACCAAAACCAAACACGGGGATACCAAATTCTGCAAGATACCCACAGTCAGCCACCTGTCCCCATAGGACTCACTCACGATTAGAGATGCAAGCAAATACAGAACAGTCTGGAAACACAGTCCAATATCACTCTCTTGAATATACAAATGAAATTCGCTGAAATGTTTTCAGCATTACCCTAGACTCAGTAAGGCAGGGTTCTACTTAATGACAGTGGGTCTGAATCTGAATTCAGCAGCTGAAACCACATCCCAGAAGCGAGGCAGTGTACCAACAGCCATAGAAATTATGATTTCCAGATAGTGTTAAGAAAACTGAGTTATTGTAGGGTTAATGGCATCATGCATGTTACACTATCTCTTTTTCTTAACAAATTAACTAAATTTTAACTAAAAAGATTCTGTTTCTGATTCTGATTCTGTTTTCCTTCCTATCCTGTGACTGTCTCATCCCCTGTGTTTTTAAACTGAGTAGGTAGGAAATATCTCCTGACACACATTTGGATTGGCAAGTCCCTCAGAGCTGTCAGCTCCTTTGGGAATCCAAAGTACTGTACCAATACTCACATCTTCAGTGGCTCCTCTCTGTCTCTTGTCCCTGGCAGGAGTTACAGTGTGCTGAGCAAACACCTAGAAAGGCAGGTTGGGTTCCTACTAAGGGCAACATGACACGGAACAAGTTACAGGCTACTGTCAAAGTCCTGAAGATCAGCTCAAAATTGCTCTTGGTGAGTCCTAGGCAAGTCTGGAGTGCACAGCACCTCAAGCAAGCCACCATGCACATGGAAAAAATGGCAGAGAACAGTTGTAGCTGCATGCAATGCTCAGATGTCCCTTTCACTTTGTAGATGGAAGACTATCTGTATGTACTGGTGATTAACACAGCAATAGGGCAGGATGCTCAAATAGAAATATAGGTCAAAAGACTTTTAAATGTCTTAAAGAGTTTATACCACTCTTCCTGACATAATGACGTAGGCAAAGGTCACTTGTGAGCAATTTCAGAGTTGTATTGTGTTGATTTTGCAGTCTGCTTTGGGGGTACAGGTGCTGCATTAGAAAACTGGAAGTCAAGGAAGGTGCTGACTGACCTGCTTCCAACTGTTTTAAGAATGAGGGTCTTTGCCTCATAGCTTTTACCTCCTGACCCCTTTTATCCTTGAAGAGCCTGCAGAGAATTCTGCCTTAAGTCTACAGGCCCTTCAGTGCAGCCTTCCCAGGGGGCTGCCATGGGGGGGCAGATGGGACAGGAGGAAATCTGGTAGCTTTCTGGTAGTAACCTGCACAGCAGGTGAGGATTGAAGCCCATGCATGCTGAACCAAACAGGACAGGTTACCACACTTGGCAGTGTTTCATCCTGATGAATCCTCATTTCTATTTGGGAATTTGAAATCACCAGAATATTTCCAGCCAGATTTAATCAAGGACGCTTGAAAGCCATCCAAAACACAGGCCAGGAAAGGAAATAACTAGAAAAAATACCAGTTTTTTTGTATTTTCTGAATTGTTTGGTAATTATATTTGTTGAAGATAAAATTCATGCATCATTGTTTAGAGTTGTCCCTGCAACATTTATCAGCTCACACACAATTATCCTTCTTCCCTTCCAGAATCAGTCTGTAATCAGCTCTATAAACCCTTTGAGATATTTGTTTGAAGACAATGTTTTTTTGTGGGGAATAAAGATAGGAAATAAATATGTTTTCAAAGCTGCAGCCAAAGAGAAAACCGGTAATCAGACAACTAATAGGAAAATGGAGATTTTTCTGACCTACTGAAAAGGAATTAATGAGGAGTTAATTTTTTTGTCCTTTCTGCTTTTTCTTCTTGCATGTTATTTTACTTAAACTCTTGCTAGCACTGCAGAACTCTCATGTATTACCGTAGCTCAAACTTTTTCTGAAGGTAAAAAGTGATACTAGTTTAACTCCATAATTGTGGTCCATGCTGTACCACATCAGTACAGTTCAAATGCTAAGAACTTCCTAATTTGAATGCAGCTGCAGCAGTAGATAAAGAAATTCTGGGAAATAAAAAGGCAAGGTAGATATAACAAACTGTTATGCCAAAATAGCCATGGCCATACTCAGGATTTATTTGTGTGAATCAGTTGGTAGGGAACATCTCCTACTTGGTACAGTCACAGTGGTTAAAACCAACAAAACATCATCTGTATATCATGCCAGAAGGAGGAAATGGTGTTGAAAGTCTCTAGCTGCTTTGTGCTCCTATAGAAATATATAGATATCTATAAATTCACTTTAATAGCCTAATTAATCAAAGCTACATCAAGCTGATGTAGCTGCCCAGCCAGAGCACACAGTAAATTCACCTCCTGGAGACAGCTGCTGCCCATGTCTGTACTGTCTCTATCCTCCCATGACTCCACTGACACAAGCCAGCTTTATTCTCAGCTTGCCATACTGGGAGAAGAGCTGCCATGTTTCTTTGCTCCTCAGACTCTGGCATTTGTCCTCCCTTCTCCAGACAGCTTGTGAGCATTCTCATGTCCAAGAAGGTTTCCCTGGGCTGATCTGAGCCACCACTGAGAGTTGGGGCTTGGTTCGCTTCATCTGGTCTTGCTCCATTGGTTTTTTGCCACACCAGTGGCTTGTTCCCCAGCTCCTCTTGGTGTGTGATGCCTGCTCTTACCCCTCATCAAGGAGGCTTCTGCCTTCATACACTGCTGGGGAAGCTTGGGTGTGAAGAGCTTGGTTTGGATGGAGAGCTTTGGTTTTGTTTTGAGAGTGTATTTGTGCTTATGTCCCTCCTTGGCTTGTCTTAGCCTGCTGAGTTTGCTACCAAACTTCCTCCTCATCTAATTAAATTTGGTTGTACTTTGTGATGCTCAAACCCACTGATGTGCTTTTCTGCTATAAGGAAGATTCTGCTTGCTATGGATGATCCTGTGATTCACTGTCAGTTGGATGTGAGGTCATTTGTGAGACTGGGTGAGCAAGGACAGAGACACAGATGTTGCCAGATGGGAGCCCTTCAGCTTTCTGTGCCTGACCTGAGTTTAACAGTTCTCCTGGAGGACACAAGGATTTAAGACTAACATAGAAGTAATCTAGATCTAATTTTTCAGAAATGAGACAGGACAGTGGGCTTCTTTACTTTAAGAAAAAGGGACTACAGAGTGGCTGTATAGGTAGGAATCCAACTATTGGGTGTGAGCTAAAAGAGAAATGTTTGGATGTCTTGGACTCAGAAACCCTAAGCATCAAGGATGTGACAATTCAGAATATGAATTTTGCTTCTTGTTAATGTATGTCAGTTGTAAAATGCAGCTCTGGATCCTGAACACACACAACATGTTTGCTTGTTGAGAGTTGTGCTTGGTTAGAGCCAGCCAACATAGTTAAAGGTGCTTATTCCTCACTGCAAGATACTCAGTCATATAACATGATACTAAGCTATTGGTTCTTAAAATCAGTATATACAGTATATATACAGTACCACTAAAAATCTGGTGGTCTAAACTGTATAATTTTTAATTCGTGGAATGATTCTCACCTGTTTGACTCCAGTGAATTACTTGCACAGGGGCTACAAGTTGAGCAGAGATTTGTAGACTCCAGCTAGACTGAAACTGGACAAAATAAGATGAGAGGACATGTTACAGGGTTAGTGAGAATGAAAGACAGTGATTACAATAGCGTTGCTGGAAAGTCACACTCCATATATTATCACAGAAGCTGCACTGGTCTTCCTATTTTTATATTCAGTCCTTTATGAGAGAATGTTAGTTTTTTGCTAAGGGTGTTTTAAGAGAGAATGAGCAGAAAACTAGTGGTAAGATAATGAAAGCAGATTCAGACATTAGACAAAGATTACAAAAGGACCATTAACAACAGCCAGAGAAGTGGATAAAGCAAGAAGCCAGTAGAAACATTTGGAAAAAAAGAAATCCAGGCTTGCAAAAACAAAAAAGTAATTTTTCACAACGAATACGTTTTTGGTTATGCTTCTAAACATAAAGCCAAAACTAAAATGTATTTCATGAGAAGGAGATCCAAGAAGATTCCAGTCTGAGATCTGTAACAAGTTTTGTTGATATCATTGTTAATTACGAGTACCTTCATCATATGCCTGGAATATTCTTATTAATTTTCCTTTTTCTCTTCCAACAAAGAAATGAAATAAATATCTTCCTGAAGAGGAGCCAGCAGGGCAGGCAACTTCTGATTTTCTTGATGAAGAATCAAAAGCTTTTGGAAAAGTAAGAAACCCCCATATGCAAATTCTGGGTTGCTTGAAAAGGGGTTTTTTTTTTTAATTGTTTCCCCTGGAAAATCTTGGACATTTCCAATGGCTGGAAAAGGTTTTTGGCTAGTGCAAAGAGTAACAAGAAATGTCTATAGAGGTCTGGACTGCATCAAATATAGCTTAGGTTTTAGAATATTTCAGAGAAATTGTGTGATTTCTTTTTTGGGACCTCTGGCTAGCAGGGTCCATCACTTTATTTTAGATCAGAGAGCCCTCCTGGTTATGAGTAGTCACTGAAAGATCTTTTCTTCTTACCATCTCTCAAAAAAGTTTTTCCAGTTCCTTTGGAAAGATGTCTGAATATTCCAGATATGTGCAAGGGGAGAAAGGTGTTTACCCTATTACCCCATATCAGAGATTTCTTGCATTGTGTGGTATTGATTGCCTTGTTAGTTACTTTGAAAGTGCTCTTTGCTCAAAAGAACTTTAAGCAAAGTCAACATTAAATAATATACACTGAATTAAATTAATACACTAAATTAAATTCTGAATATCTGTTCCCCTCTCTGGCTGACTTGCTTTAAACTTTTTATGACATATGCCTTTTGAAGCACTCTCTCTTCCTTTGCACCCTAGGTTTCATTTATCACAGGGAAACCGTTCTTAGTGGAGCATGCCAGTTTCATATCTGATTTCTCTGAAGCCTCCAGAAGCCTCTGAAGCCATAGTTAATCTTCTACTTCCTCTCCAAATCTATGACTTCCTCCATGAAATGTATTTGCTTCTAATTTATGCAAGGGATAGTCCTGTCAGACCTGTAACTAAACCAAGAAACAGCTCATTTATTTTTAAGTCATATAAGTCACCTTGTAAGAAGAAGATTTACCTGGCCTTTCAATAACTCCTAAGCTCAATAGAAGGTAAAATAATCCCTTCACAACTTATGATGACTCGTTGTGCACCTGGAAGCATGTCTGCCCACCAAACTTTCATTTCTGTTGATCTGTACATTAACAAGCAAGCTAAGTGGGACAAAATACATAGCACATTTCTGGCTCTTGACTGAAACAGTAATTTCCTTTCCTCTGGGATAATGCAAGCAAAAGCCCAGGGACCCATCTGGGAACAAGCTCCTCAGAAATATGGGGTGGGTGTGGATTCTGACTGCCTTTAAGAAGTGATGCATAGCTTTCTTTGAGAAATCTTTTCCACAACAGGGCAGGATTTAACAGCACTGGATTCTTCTTCCATTGGGTGAATTACAAATCAGTGAAAAAATTGAGATAACAATAAAACTGAAAATCATTATTTAAATCTTGCCACAAGCAGAATTTTAACATGCATAAAGTATAACATCAGCAACTCCATTAACTCCCAGGAGGGCATCCTTATTCTGGTTGCATATCATTGTGTTGGTACTGTATATGTAAGTAAGTACTCAGATACTAAAGAAATAGTACTTTACATGATGGTATTAGCCCTATAGGCAAAGGAGGCAAATGCAAAGGAAGATTCCTGTCCCATAAGCTGGGTGCTCTGAGGGATGCTGGGTTCAAGCAGAAGCAGCAGTAAAAACTGCAGCTGTTCCAATAAAACAAGGTCCTCATCCACAGTGCAATTGCACAGAAAAGATAGGAGTGTCTGGAAAAGACAATGGTCTCTCCTGCTGATGTCTAGTGGAACCTCATAACTGCTTCAGGTTATAGTAATCTGATTAACTTCATCCTCTTCTCTTGCCCTCGCTCCTTGATAGTTAGGATCCTCTGGCAAACAGATAATTCCCATCATATATTTCCCATAATATTCCCAGATAATTCCCATCATATTTCAGGAACAGCGTGGCCAGCAGGTCCAGGGAAGGGATTCTGCCCCTGTACTCAGCGCTGGTGAGGCCACACCTCGAGTACTGTGTCCAGTTCTGGGCCCCTCAGTTCAGGAAGGATACTGAGGTGCTGGAGCAGGTCCAAAGGAGGGCAACCAGGCTGGTGAAGGGACTCGAGCACAGATCCTATGAGGAGAGGCTGAGGGAGCTGGGGCTGTTCAGCCTGGAGAAGAGGAGGCTCAGGGGAGACCTCATCACTCTCTACAACTCCCTGAAAGGAGGCTGTAGCCAAGTGGGGGTCGGTCTGTTTTCCCAGGCAACTATCAGCAAGACATGGGCATGGACTTAAGTTGTGCCAGGGGAAGTTTAAGTTGGATATTAGAAAGAATTTATTTACGGAGAGGGTGATCAGGCATTGGAATGGGCTGCCCAGGGAAGCAGTGGATTCTCCGTCCCTGGAGATATTTAAAAAGAGACTGGATGTGGCACTCAGTGCCATGGGCTGGTAACCGCAGTGGTAGTGGGTCAAGGGTTGGACTTGATGATCTCTGAGGTCCCTTCCAACCCAGCCAATTCTATGATTCTGATTCTATATTCCTGATGCACTGGCTACAATTTAAATGTACCAGAGTCACACTGAACAGTTGTCACTGCCCACCTGCAAACAGCATCTTCCTGGAGCAGCTGGGGAGGATGGTTTTGCAGTAGTTGTAGTTTGATACATCAGCACAAAGAAAATGCATTACAAAGAATTAAGGTTTAATCCTGCATCTTCCCACACAGCATGTTTAAGAAACATCTGTCTAATTTAGTGGGAGCAAACAAATAAAGCATATATGGATATTGTTAACACCTGCTTTTCATTTCATGAAGTAAGATTATGGCTGGGCTTCGCATGGTCTAAATCTAAACTGACAGCACAAGTTTTGCAACATTTTTTTTTTTAATAACTTTTGTGGTGTAAGAAGCAAAGGAACACCAACTGTTTTTAAGATCAAAGGCTGAGTTTACAGGGTAAGCAGAAAAATATCCTCTCCTCATGTGTGAGCTGCACAAATAAGCTATATAGATCTCAGATAGTTGTGATGGGACCACACACTGATGTTCTCCCCCGTGCCTCTCTGGCTAGAGACTCCCCAATATGTTCCTTCAATTCAGAGCTCCCAGGTGGGGAGAGGAAGCTCACTGGTATCTGCTGTTTATGACAAAAGCATGTTACATAATGTATGTGGTAAATGTCATTTTGCTGGGAGATAAGGACGTAAATAGCCGACAGGCTGCTTGAGAGTGGGCCAGCACTCCTGAGCTTCCCAGACTTTATGCTGACTGTGCTTTTAATCAGTGAACTCACTGAGGAATATCTGCTGTTCCAGGAAGGATAACTTTTACCCCCATCAAAATGCTATTATTTTAGCAGTTATTTCTTTAAATAGTAGATTAGTTAAACCTCAATTCTCATGTACACAGGCATGAATCTAGATGGTGCTCCATGGGTAAAGCAGAGCAGAATGTGCCCCTTTAACAGACCCCAGAGATGGTTCAAATGATAGAAATGGTACCATCTCAAATGGTACTTTTTCTACTCAGCTTCCCAGGTGCTTGTGACTTTTTCACAAAGACCCACTTCCAATGGCTCTGCTGTGTGCCGAGTGTCCCTGATGTCACCATGATATCACAACCTGCCCAGGGCTGTCATCCTGCACCTCCATCTTCCCACACGCAGCCAGCAAAGCACCAGCAGCCTCAGGAACAGCAGTTGCTGCTGTCAGGACTTTTTCCCTGTGGAGGAGGTTGAGTAACACTGCAGGGCACATCTGGTCCAGATGCTCACCTTCCAGACCCACAGCAGCCTGTACATATTACAGAGTACTTCTAGGAAATGTTCCATCTTAAACCTAGCAAGGAACTCCTTTTGGTGATCATCCATTGGTTTATTGCATTTGGTACAACATTTTCCCAGTGGTGCATGGCCTTCTAGGTTTGGACACATCTGTAGCTCAGCCACTGCAGGGACTGTACAAATCCCTGAGGGAGCTTTGGTTTAGCTCACTTTAGTGCTGCTGGCAAGGAAGATTCAGTAACCCAAAGTTTGGCATGAAAATAGTCCACCGAGTGTATAACCAGTTGTTGTAGCCAGTTCTGTAGCTAACAGCAATCTCTCTGGCCATGCAGAACTGGTTATTGTGAAGCTATGTGTACATCCAAAAGCTGCAGCATGGGTATATTCTTTGCAGCTTGTGATCATAGGCTTACATCCCCCTGTTTCTCCCCTGTATGCTTGTCATCACTAAGGTTAGTAGATAGCAACTCTGCCCCAGGGGAGCTGGATGGGACTCACTGCTGCTGCCTTTGAACCAGGCAGATTGTGCCTGCAGCTGCCCTTGCAGCCTGTGCCGTGCTCCCAGCCAAGCCTGGCAGTGGTGTCTCAGCCCACTGATGTTTGGCCTTCAGCCCAGCATGTGTGGGGTCTGTGGGCTCCTGTATCAGAGCAGCAGTTAATGCTTGGCAACTGCCAAGCCTACATCTTTCACCCTTAATTTTCTTTGGGCCATGTGTGTTTTGTCCACCTCCTTTCAGAGGTACCTATCAAACTGACCATATTCTGAAATCAGGGCTGTGGGTGAGGGGAAGAGTGAAAAGAGGGAAGCAGAGTTTGCCCTGTGTCTCTCGTTGTGTTCTCCTAAACAGTATAGACATGTTTCATGGCATTGCATCTTAATGCAGAGAAAGGCCATGGTCTCAGCGTTTGTCATGGGCCCCCTGAGATCTCTATACACCTTTAATCAATGTGGAAGGCAGAAGTGTGATTAAAATGAAAAAACAGGGTCATCTTGTTATTCACAGTAGCAGGTTAAATGCAGCAGAATTCATCCCTGTTACTCTAAGCAGCTCTTTCTTAATACAAATCTTTCCAGAAATGCTTTAAGGTCAAAATTTATCTAAGGAGAAATAAAGGAAATGGAGAATATTCAGGAAACATCCATAAATTCAGATAAGCTTTCTAAACAATAAATATTTCAAAAATATCCACAGGTCAAAAGCTGCAATAAACCCTGATCAAGGTTAGCGTTTACCTCAACATGAGCATCTTCTTAATAGTCAGAGGTTTTTTTGGTTCAACGAAGCTTAACAGGAAGTTTTCCATGCCATTTTGTAAAAAGGAAAAGCAGCAGGAAGACTCCTAGGCCACTCCAGGTTTAAAATCATGTCTCTGAGATTCTTACACTCCTTGAGATGAGAATTTAATCCAGGCTGAGTGGCATGTACTTCGCATACAGTGCTTTAGAGTCCAAAGTTAGAAAAGATTTCTTGACTTCAGCACATACATCATGTGTGTGAACATTGGCTGCTTTGTTCTCATCACACTTGCCTTCCTTGTCAGCACCCCAGATAAAATAAAGCAATCCCCAGGCAACTTTCACAAGCACAGAGTGGGAAGAACATAGAGTCATTAAGTGGGGTCAGATTCAACACTGCACAACTCCATTTACTTCAATGGAATGTGAGTCACATGATATACACAGTAGGAAGTGCTTATTTGCCTCCATATGTGGGGCTTTGGAAACTTTTTTGAGTTAGCTGCAATTAATTGCCCAGCACTGGTCCTTGGCATAGAATAGGTGAATGAAGAAGTATTTTTTAATAGTAATGCTTCTGATTTATGAAAGAAAATAAATTGAAATGCTCATTCCATTCCCCACTCGCTCTCCCCACCAACTGCATAAAATTCAAGCTGCATCAATGCCCATATACCCCTGTATCTAACCTAAAAATAAAGATACATTCTTGATTTTGGCAAGTTATTCTTTCAGAACTTTGCACAACCTGAGCTAAACAAACAACCAAACCTAACCAAACCAAAACGAAACAAAACTAATGAAGGAGCCCCAGAAAAGGCTGAGGGATTATTTCAGATCCTGCCCTCAAACATAACTTGCTACTTCATTTCCACTAGTTGCTTGAAGCTGATGATTACTTTGAAACAGTTCCCCATATGTAAAAATTTGCGAGGCTCCCTGTTTCTTTAGATGCCTTTACTTTTGCAAAATCACGGAAGAGGAAAATAAATGAAAATCCAGACTGAAGCTGCCTGAAAGGGCAACCTTCTCTCCAAATCAATAAATAGATCCTTGAAATCCTCTTCTGACAGTCTTCGAATTGGGCCTTGAGCATTAACACCAAAGCTGTAATTTAAAGTTGTAGGGCACAATTCTCCCCTTCGTTACAGCAATGAAAATCTGTAATTTCAAGGAAGTCATCTGACTGTCTTTGGGAGAGCTTTGCTGTGTTGGCTGTGGAAGAGATGAGATCTGAGTCTTGTCCCACCATCCTTGAAAGTATTAGCCTTACCCCTTGAATCACAGCACTGCATTTTCACACTTATAATTACATCCCTATCATACAGGATTTTCCTCATCTATGAAGAACCCCCCCCATAAATGCATCTAAATGCATCTAAATGCATCTAAAAGCTCAAATCAGCAAGGAACACTGCTGAGTTTTCCCCAATTATCTATTATATGCATTTGAAAATTAAGAGGTTGGTTTTGACTGTAATTGACCTGGGGTTTTTTTTGTTTGTTTTTTTCTCCTTGCTCTTCCAGAAAAGGCATTAATCTTGCTGGAAGTGATGCCACTTACAACACCATCACAATGAGACCTCAGTGGAAGATGTTGTAAACAGACTTCTAGGGAGCTTCAAAAAGCATCTGTCTGTTAGACTGTGAAGTTTAAAACCAGGGAACTTGATTTTTCCAGCCCTTCTTAGGGTCTCTGAGAAAGAGAGGAAGGGAAAGAAGGAGATTCTTCCCTGCCCATACTGACGCCTTCGGGACTGGACATTACAGGGCTCCCTGCTCTTGGTGGACACCTCTCTTCTGGGGATGCAGCATCACTTCCAATCCCCCTGGTCCAAATCTGAAGGCAGGGAACTATTGCAGCCCCATGGCAAGGAAAATCCTGATGATTCACCCTACGCCTATGCCCATGTTTCCTGAGGAGGAAACACAGGTTCAAACATAAGTTTGAACTCCTGAAACTAGGACCATGATTTCCAACTGGCAGGTCTGTTTGCTATTGACATATACATTGTGCACAGTCCTCTGTCCCCCTTTCTTCCTTTATCCCTCACCCTGCACCAACCCCTGATAAGTCACTAAATGTGTTCAGAGCCATAAGCACGTGGTAAGAAAATGCACTAGATAAGTGCAGAAAGTGCATGGTTAAATTAGGAAGTAGCATCAGTTCAGCAGAGTGACACTTTTTCCTGGGGATGAAAGTATCAGCACAGCAAAGTGCTTTCTGAATCAGACAAGCTATTAATAAATACATTTTTTTTTTTTTTTTTTTTTTTTTTTTTTTTTTCTTTTTGAGCTTTGAGAAGAAATTCAACGATTGGGAAAATTTGCAGCATTCAATAACCAGTTCCTCTGAAGCCTTCTGCCCTTGGTTTCTCCCACAAACCCTTTCCCTCACTTTTGCAATGTCTGCTGAACCAGCCTATTTGGAGACCATTATTAGTGCCAGCTACAGCAGGAGCAGCACCATGTTTCTATTTTTCTCTACAAACAAACATTCAAGCCCTCGTGTCAGGACAGTCATGCTGCAGGGAAAAAAATGCCCTTGGTCATCAGATCTGTCAAGGCTTAGTAGCTATGTGTACCAGGGGTGTAATGTCCCCAGCAGGCAACACGTTTGATGTGCAATGTCTCTTGGCATTATTTTATTGAGTCGACTCCTGACTGAGCTACAGAGATCTCTGGGAAGCTTGACCTAGCATGGAGGAGATGGCCTCTCCTGGATTGCTGTAGAAAAGCTGGAGGATGCTGAGGGCTGGGAAAACTCAAACCTGGCAGCAAGGTCAAAACCCAGCAATGAGTCTCAGCATCTTCAGGCCTTGAGAGATCTCCCCAGTGGCTGAAGAGACCCCTGATTGCTTTCATAAGGACTTGGTTCAGGAGGAGCAGTGCCTGCAGATGAGTGATACTTGTGGCTTTTTAAAACAAGAAGTTCAGATTTCACACTGTTTAGTATTAGCACTGTAATAATTAAGTAAAGAGCTGCTTGAATAGTTTGAAGTGTACAGCAACTGACACTGCAGAAGTCTGCACAGCAGCAAGGAAGTAAATGCAATAAATAGTGTAGCAGAATTGGGGTCAGCTATGTAGCTTATGGGCATGGTATCTTATGATTTCAGAAACCCATAAACCAGAGCTGAAGCATAAATATCCTGCAGCTGCTACCAAAGCAGAAAAAAATACTTTCAACTAGTGTGGGACAAAGTCAGGAGTTTTGTACCAGCTATAAAAATTATGCTGTAATATGGCCAAAAAAGAAAGAAGAGAATGTTCCTCTGTGGAGAAATCAATTTTGACATTATTCTTCTTTTAGCACTACCTAAGGGAAAAGTAAACAAATTATGTGGCATTATAGAGATACCAAGCCAGAAGGTAAGGCTGGGCAGAATGTTCCCAGAAAATATATATAGCACATCAAAAGCAGCTAGTCAAATAGAATTTGACTCATGGCCTGGTTAAGACACAGTTGCCCTTCACAGGTAATAAGGACCTTTGTACCAAGTTACAGGCAAACTTGTAACCCAATGCAAATAGATGACCAGAAGTGGAAATGTGGAAGAAAATAGACTGAGGAATACTTTTGCTTCATTATGGAAACACACAAAAAACCCCCAAACCAAACCAAACCAACCAACCAACCAAACAAACAAAAAACCTGAAAATTCAAAGGCAGCTAATAGCAGCACACAGCAGAATAAACAGCATTTGAGCCATCCAGGCCAACTGAATCTATCAGATTATGCTAGAAATCTATTTTTCTTTCAAGCTGTTGAAAATTTTGTCATTTGTGAATACAGAGCTAGCTAGAAACTGTGGTCAGATGGATGGGGGGAAAAAAGAAAAAAAGAAGTGAGGAAAAATGTGCCTGCATATATAAAAACATTTCATCTTAACTTCCCCAATATCCAGTGAGCATCAGATTCAGGTACAAGTCCAGATTAGTCTTCTGTCCTATTTGCACTCTTTGCTCACCACACATCCCAAAAGCACATGTATTTTTATTGATTACCTCTGTCCACACCACTATATTCAGTTCTTCTGCTGCACTGTTGCATTGATTTCTTCTGCCTAAATCACACTATTGATTTTTTTCCTGCTCCTGTTACACACCTCCTGTGCTTCTCTCAGCCACCTGCTTCATCAAATAGGGAAAGTGTGAGATGAAGTGCTCATCTTACAAAGACTTATGCATATGAAGAATTTACACACAAGGATAAATACAGGGCCAGTGCACTGTTGCGGGGTCTATGTGTAATGTTAGATGTGTGACTTTTTACAGAACGCAGGGATTACGTGAGAGTATAAAATGAGGATTTTCTCTTGTTAGTCATGAAGGCAATATCAAACAGCTCAAGGCTAACACTGAGCTTTCAAGTGTTCTAACAAAACTATATTGAAGGGCAGTTTTACTACAGTTATTAACACAGAGATGTGTAACTTCTTTTGTAAAACTAACTGTTCTTAGTGAAAAACAGAAATTTTACATGTATCGGCCATGTTAATTTTTTTCAGCTTTTCAGTGAGAAGTTAATGTATTCTACAGGAGTAAGTGTGTGTTTTTCAGAGTTTCTATAATGCTTAAAAAATAAAGTAATTGTGTATGTGCTGTTCCAAGGAAAGACTTTTTAGTATAAAGAACGGAGGAATTCCACAACATATAAAAACGATAGTATGAATAGCTTATTGAAATATATCATTGATATGGAGAATGTATGCTCAAACTGTTTATATGAGATGATATTACAAATTGTACATGATAAGATAGTTAGGACCCAGGAATTACTTTGTAAGAAATTATTTCCCTTAAAATATGAACTGTCACTTTACCTCCCTAAACTCTGGTGAAGATGAGGACTTGGTTTGGGGATTTCTTTGTCAAACAAAATAAGAACCTCTTGCAAAACACACTTTCTTTCAGTCACTCATATTTTTAAGCAAGAGAAAAGGCACAAGTAAAAAAACACTGCCAGAGCAAGAATGAACAATTTGAATGCACAGGGAGAATAGTGCTGTCTATTATTGCTCTGCAGTGTCACAGTTCATATAAAAATCTCATGGTGACACTATGAAAATGGTACTGCTGAACAATCTTTATGTGATTCAAGACATTTGACAGACCTGTCTGTGATGAGAGAGAATTTATTAGCCTGGAGAGCCAAAGGTAGGAGCTCTGCATCACCTTACACTGAGTGACCTTTCCAAATTAGTCACAAAACAAGGCTTTCAAAAAGGTTTGGCCAGAGCTTTTAACAGCAATATAATTCTTAGGAGAAAGAGAGGAAAATGTGTACAAGCTGCTACCTTCTTGTTTGCAGCTTAACTCCTCAGCTGTGTACATCAGTTACCTACAATGCTACCACCAATATGAACTAGAGAGAAATGGGCTTCTTGGTGGAGCTGGCAAGTTCTGTCTGCATAACTTAAAATGCCAGGTCAGAACTTCTCAGGCATTTGGAGGACCTATGCTGTTGCAATCAAAGGATACTTATGCCTATATGCAAGTAATGCTGGATAAAGCAAAGAAAAAGAAAATCACACGGACACTTTGACAAATCTACAAAGCCCTTCTCTCTCATGGGTGTTCCCTGTAGCTCACCTGGTCTGTGCACTGGTCTGGAGAAGGTGCTGCTCCCCTTGATATGCTCTGTGGTGTGCTGCTCCATTTATTATTGTGTTATTTTCGACTCCCCAATTTCTTTAGCCAGCAAGTGATCCCAAACCGCTTCTTTCCAGCTCTTAAAATCAATTGACAAATAGCATTTGTTTATCTCCAAGGAATCAGTGTACAATTACTTTGGACTATTTCAAGAATATAGAGATAATATGTCCTTCCTTTAGTACCTTCAACACATTTGATTTAAAAAGAAAAAAAACCAAACAAACAAACAAACAAACAAAATACAAGAAGTATCAGTAGCAATGCAGCCTTACAGAAATGTGAATATTCTTCAGCTAAATTAATTTGTGAAACTGGGACGTTTGTTGTTAATCTCATCTCAGTCCCAGATTCCTGTCTCCACAGGAGAAAGCAGAAGTTCCAGTCTTGAGGATGTGTTTTAGATCTTAGCATGTACATCCTATGGTATTTTCTGTGAATTGCCTAGCAGAAAATACAGAAGAAGAAATTAATCAGTAAAGCAATAAATTTGGAATTTCATGTATACAAAATCTTGAGATCAGAGGGACTGGTTGAATTTTCTTGCATTCAAAATGTCTGATGAAGGCTCTTGGGCCACCTAAGTTTTCAAAACATGAATAAAGATCTGCAGCACTGGGTCCATCTGCCACCAGTATGAAACTCTATAGTTATGTGTTAGGCTGCAGAAGACACAAATATATAGATATTACCCTAGCAAGGTGGTTTGGAAATTGTTTCTCAAGCTTGTGGAACTGCAGTGTACCCTTTTATTATAAATTCTGGAATTTCATGTATAATAAAAATCATTATAATCAGTTTTCTCCTCCTATATGTTTACCCAGCAGTCTAATGCATATAATGAAACTCCATTTGGGTGGTGGAACCAGTTTAATTAGAATCTAATTAAATCCATGAGAAAATACATATAGATAGGCCCATGTTCAACTATTGTAAGAAGTAACATTTTAAAAACACTTTAGAAGTGAGGGAGTGAAATGACACAACATACTTAGGGAAAAGGTGCTTTTCTTTTTTCTTTCAGATAGTTTACAATTAAGCTACTCTGAAATGAGCTGACATGGATAGAACAGGGTTTACCAGAGAGGTTATATCGTGCGTCATTGTGGCACATCTTCCTCTTTGCAAGGTTGACTCAAAGAGTGAGCAGGAATTAACTGAGCTGCCTTCTTGAAAGAGTTCCTGTCTACAATAGAGAAGCTTTCCAGGGACTTGTCTTAAAAGCAGTATTTGGGTGTTTCATAGAAAAGACAGAATAAAAATGTAACAAATAACTAAGTTCTGCTTAAGGAAAAACTCCTTTAACTTGATCGTTTCAGTTCAGGACTCTGTCTAGAATCATAACACTTTTTCAATGCATGACCCAAAATCTTAACTATTTGTTTTCCTTATAACCAAGTGAAACAGACACTAACCCAGTGTAATATAGTGATGGTAAAATCTAGAAAAATGGTAGACATAAAGAGTAGGAATATAAACATAGAAGGCTTTTAATGGCAGAGAATTAGGGAGTTGTTAAAAGATGGGATACATGGAATAAAGGGGGATATGGCTGGGGAGCCATGTTTATAATTTTATTAAGCCTGGGAGTTGATAAAAGTGAAAACTTTAGAGAAAGGTCAAAACAATTGAATTCGAGGGACCACTTTGATCAGATTAACTGAGATGAAAGTGGTTTATACGCTATGCAATCCCAGGAGACACCTGGGACTTGCAAACAACATCAGGAGACTCTGTCCTCATGCAACCAGGACACAAAATGTTAAAATACCCAAGGAACCTCTGCTTGTGGTTTTATCTCTGCTAGCTGGAGTCATAGGGTGGGGTATTGCACTTCTGCCACTCACTCCAGGGAACATGGGATTTGTAAAGAAGGAAGGAAGAGAGCTTTGGCTGTAGCCAGAGACCAGAAAGTGCACAAAGGTCTCCCTTGGAGACTATCTTGAGGCAAAGACTCAGAAGGGTGACAATTGTCAGGGCAGACAGTATTGGGGAAACAGTGAGTTTCCCTGAAATTTTCTGAGACAAGGCGCTGAGAGAAAATGTTTCAACCAATAGAAAAGGCATTAGGGCAGAAAAAAATAAAATATCACCCGAGACTGCATCTCTGGGTCCTTGTCTTAGTGTATTTGGTTGGGGTAGTGGGGCTTTGTCGATGGCTTCTGTGTGAAGCTGCTGGAAGCTGCCCTGGTTCCAAAAGCTGGACCAGTTTCTGGCCAAGTCTGAGCAGGTTAAAGAAGTTGGAATGGCCTCTGCAGGTAACATAATTAAGGAGGGTAAAAGGAAACTGCTAAAAGACCTCCAGGGAAGAGAAGAGAGGGAGGTTGGAGCAAACCCTGAGCAGAGACACCAAGATTAGGGAAGAAGGAGGGGGAGCAGGTGCCCTAGCAGAGGTTCCCCTGCATCCTGTGGTGAGATGGCAGGTTGTCCTCTCCAGCCCATAGGAGAGCGTGGTGGAGCAGCCCATGAAGGACCATGGTGGGGAAGATGTGGACCTGCAGTCCATGGAGGACCACATGTCAGGGGAGCTGGCTCTGCCCAAGGTAGGCCATGACTCTGTGGGAAGCCCATGTTGGAGAAGTCTGTTCCTGAAGGGTTGTACCTCATGGGAGGAACTCATGCTGAGGGGTTTGTTGAAGGACTCTCTCCTGTTGGAGGGACCCTGCATTAGGGAGGATACAGGCTACGAGGAGGACTCCTTAAGTGGAAGATGGAGCAGCAGAAAACAACGTGTGACCAAATTGACCACAACCCTCATTCCAAGGAGGAAGTAGAGAGATCAGCAGCAAAGTAATTTGGGACCAGGAAGAAGGGAGAGGGTGGAGGAAAATGTGTTTAAAGTCTGCTTTTGTTTCTCATTGCCCTACTCTGATAAATAATAAATGTTTTTCTTATTTCTCCAGTTGAGTCTCTTTTGCCTGTGACCACAACTGGTGAGTGAGCCCTCCCTGTCCATGGCTTGACCCATGAGGTTTTCATTATATTTTCTCCTCCCCACCCCACAGTGGAAGGAAGAATGAGTGAGCAGATGTGTGGTTCTTTGTTGCCAGCTGGGCCTAAACCACAACAGTCAGTTTGGGAATATTTTTCCACCATTTAATACTACGAGATAAAAAGCCAAGGAATGAGCTGCTCAGAAAGTTGGCTGTATCTCAAAGCAGACAGCCAAAGGACATGGT
Source organism: Florisuga fusca (assembly GCA_038090715.1). Classification (NCBI taxonomy): domain Eukaryota; kingdom Metazoa; phylum Chordata; class Aves; order Apodiformes; family Trochilidae; genus Florisuga; species Florisuga fusca. The sequence goes on from JAAWXA010000004.1 coordinate 20,454,162, forward strand.
AAGGCCATCCCTCCATGCCACAACTTCCCACCGAGTAGTCTTCCCTGTGCTCATGGGTGACAGGCAAGGAATGACAATTCCAGCTTCAACTTGTGAGCCTTTCCTGTGCCAACATGTAAGGAGCTGCTTCGTTCCTCCTCACGGGAAGGAAGATGAAGCAATGCTTCCAAGAACTGAAACGTATGAAGTTTGCATGTACCTCAAGAGACCTCAAGAGTCTGAAACAAACAAATTAAGCATCGTCAAATTATTTATCTCAAGAATTTCTGGGATTATTCAGAAAGTGACAGAGGAGGATAGTAAAGATGAAGTTGATAAAGGCAATTAAATTCATAAACAATACAGATGTAGCCAAGAAAATTAGGATAAACAAAAAGAAGTTCTTTAAGAACATAAGAAACTGTCAGCAATTAATAGGTCTTTGAAGCATGGCAATGGAAAAGATGAAGCTGATATTGCCAAGAAAGCTTTTGTTTTGTTTTTCACAATAGAAACTGAAGGTCATTTTCTAGTGAATGATACATATTTTCCTCATGGAGAAAAAATAATATTAAAAAGCTTCATGATTATACTGGAACAGATAATTAGACAATAAGAAGCCTTGCAAGTTGACAAGGTGCTGGGCCCAGAAGATTTCCAGGCACAGGAAAAGCGTCTGAGACAGAGACAAGAATTTGCAGGCAAGAGCAGAGGAAAGGATTTGTTTATGGTCTGTATGCAATTACAGTGCACTGGGGACTTCCTTCTGTCACCAAAACATCCTTATCCAAAATACCTGCATAGGAAAGAACTGGTGGGAATTGAAACCCTTTAGTTTAAGTTGGCATTAAGCTATGCAGACAAGAATAATTCTACTTTTTCCTTTCAGAATGTTAGCTATTTGACTGGTGGTTTAGTCTTTAAATATTCCAGTAATAGGAATATTTATTTATTATTAAATCATCCATTGACAAGAAAGACAGACTAATGTCTAAATGACCAACTTGAAGGAACCATTTGTGAATTCAGTTCTGAATCCAGTGTTTCTTCTTGAGTAGATTAAGGCAAACTCTTTGCCCTCTGAAAGACCTCCTAATTCCTTATACAAGAAAAAGCCTTATTTTTCTGATATAGCTGTAACTCTGGCAATATATCTTTAACTGCACTCATATTAGTTTGTCTGATCTGGTCAGGATGCTTGTTCTGCTCCAAGCCAAATTGCATTTCCCCTCAATAGTGTTAACAGCCATTTGTCTTGTCCTTTTCTTAGACGGATTTAACACACCCCTCCTAGGACTAACTCAGTGTCGATGGTCAGATCCCAACTGATGGTCTCTGTGGACATGAGAAAAAAACATTAAAGCCTGTACATGAAGACAGAGTTATTCCTTATGGCCTGTTCCTGAGCCTATTCTGAAAGATGTCAGGAAGCCCTGCTGTCCTAAAGGCTTGTTCTGTCAAGGCAGGATCAGCTTCATTGTCTTCTGCTTAATCTCAAATGAATTGCAGCAGGCTATTTTGAAACAACTTATGCCAAGAGGCTTCCTATTTTATTTCCACCTTCAAACTTACAAAAAGACTATCGTTTTGAATCCTAGGTTTCTGGGAGCATCTACAAGCAAATCACACAGATGGTCAAGGATAACATGAATTCCTATGAGCAGTACTGATTGATTATGTTGAGTTGGATGGGTACTCAGCATCACTGACTAGCTGCCACAGGGTTGGGGGTTTTTTTGTTATTCAACAGATGAAAACTGACAGGCTTCATTGGAGCTACACCAATTTATACCTCAATGAGTAGAAATTAGTCCATATAATCACAGAAGCAGAAAATACTAGAATAATTTGGGTTGGAGGAGACCTTAAAGATCTTCTAGTTCCAGCCCTCCTGTCATGCACAGGGACACCTCCCACTAGAGCAGACTGCTCAAAGCCCCATCCAACCTGGCCTTAACACTTCTAGGGAGGGAGCAGGCACAGCCCCTCTGGGCAACCTGTTGCAGTAGCTCAGCACCCTCACACTAAACAATTCCTTCATAAACAAGAAATCTAACCTAAATCTAAACTGGTCCCCCTCATCCTATCACTACATGGCCTTGTAAAAACTCCTTTATCAGTTTTCCTGCAGGCTTTCTTTACATACTGGAAAGCTCTAACAAGGCCTCTGCTGAGCCTTGTCTTCTCCAGGCTGAATGACCCCAGCTCTCTCAGCCTGTTGTCATAAGACAGGTGCTCCAGACCTCTGGACTCACTTCAGGAGGTCCATGTCCTTCCTCTGGGGGCTCCAGAACTGGAAACAATACTCTAGGTGGGGTCTCATGAGAGTGGAATAGAGGGGGAGAATCACTGCCCTTGACCTGCTGGTCACACCTCTGTTGATGCAGCCCAGGACATGGTTGGCTTTCTGGGCTGCAAGCGCACATTACTGCCTTATCAACCAAGACCACCAAAATCTGGGCACAGACCCACCTCTCAAGCCTGTCAAGGTCCCTCTGGACAGCATCCCTTCCCTTCAGTATGTTGACTGCACCATACACCTTGGTGTCAGCATCAGACTTGCTGAATGTGCATTCAGTCCCACCATCCATGTCATCAACAAAGATGTTGAACAGCTCCGGTCCCAGTACCGGCCCTGTGGGAATGCCATTTATCACTGGTCTACACCTGGACATCAAGCTGTTGATTGCAACTCTTTGAGTGCAACCATCTTGCCATTTCCATGTCCAAGAAGTGGTCACATCCATGCCTCTCCGCTTTAGACACAAGCATGCCATGTGGGAGAGTGTCAGAACAATTGTTTCCATAAGTTCTTTCCCAGCATATGCCAGGTTAGGACAGATGAATAAGGTATTCTGCTCTGATGGTGGCAATTTCCTTGAATCTTTAAGTGAGGAGAAGTCTGCCTCTGAAAACTGCACACTTTCTAAAAATTCAAATTAAGTGGTAGTCTGAGCATTCCTCTCACAGATCTGAATTTTGTATGCAAGCTCATTTGAAGTTTCTTTGTCCCAGAAGGCTGACTGTTTTACCATTTCTCTATAGATATGGATTCCTGAGCATGGTAGCCGATTTTCCCTCTTGCCAGTTTCTCTCCATTTATGTTATCTTTATGGGTGCTGTACAAAAATCAGGCCAATTTCATATCTAGAGTTAGATGCAGGAGTCTGATTAATATCTACAGGAAAGCATGGACCTTGTGACTATAAGATGTCATCACAATAAGCCACTTGATCTCAGGAACTGCAGAACAATCCATAAAACATGAGTCAGATCTTGTGTGACAGAGATCTTCCAAATAGACCATTTCTATGCACTGTGACCAACACACTGTTGTAACACACATGGTCTCTACTTGTCACTTATTAACACAGTGAAAGAGGTGTGAAGGAGATGAGGGAATGGCTCTTTGTACAAGTAATCTTGGACAAACCAGTTTGAACAAGGTAACTGCATTATGCAGAAGCTCAGGTTAGAGACTGCTGATTGCATAGATCTTAAATAGTGCCACTGTTTTGGTCTGACTGGTACCTCCTCACCCTATAGTATCAAGATTAATGCAGACTGAAAAAAACCCGGAGGCATGGGATGGAGTAGCCTGACTCATAATCAAACTCTTCGAAATATCAAAGGTACCCTGAAGTAGCAACAAAGAAGGGATTTATTAATGTTGATTATTTATGCCACAAATACCAGCCAAGACTAGCAAAAAGCTGATGTTTCTCATATAAGAAAATCTGTCATTTCTGGAAGAATAGAAATTTTGATTTTTTTACACACTGGGAAGGAAAACCAGGCCAAGATAAACTTGTCCTACACCGTTATGTCCATTGCTGTGAAACAGTGCTTTCTAATTAGTCTATAGCTCAACTTGTAATGATAGATTTCTAATTTATTTTATCTCGATGTGACAGACCTGGCATAGTAATATCTGGCAATTAGTCACACTTCACTAGGCCTTAACTTATGCAGTGTGTAGTGAAATACAGGTTCAGATATGTCACCACCATTTTCTGTTCTTCCTTATACAAAAGGCTGGTGGAAAAGCATTAAAATACTAAATCACTAATTGCAAAAACCTGCAGCACCAGCTTCTGAATTCTATTTAGCACTGCTAAATTACAGAACAGCACCTCTACAGCATGTGTTATTACTGGCTGATATTTTGTTAAACAGAAAACCAAAAGCAAAAATATTTGCACAGTTAGAACCCGATGTCAGATTCAACAGCATTTGCCAATATATGAAGTTAAAGCAGAGCTTTAATAGATCTGATTTTCTTTATCTAATAGGTATCCAACAGATAAAGGAAAGCAAAAGCTTAGCAGGAGCCAAGATATTTATAGCTACCACTACTGCATTAAAATGTTGCTGGTTGTTTTTATTGCAGGGAAGCACAATCGCAAACAGCAGTGGTACTGAGGGAGGTGGGTTTGCAGATAAAGGCAGCCATCCCAAAGGGGAAAGCAGGACATTTCTGGAACCCAAGTGGCAGAGAAGTAAAAGGTTTGGGGTCTGCTCTTCCCAGCCCAACAGTATGTGGTAAGAGTTGCTACAAGTGGAGCTGGCTGGTTCCCAGGACACAGCTCATCCAGAAGTGTTGGTCTTACCACTATGAGTGGATGATGGTGGTGGTATATTTAGTGTTCTGTTTCTGCACATAGACTTTGGATGTTTCTCAACCCCACAGCAGGAAGAGGTACACTGGTCAACCCTTCCCAGGGATTTGTCTGCATGGGAACTGTATACAGACTAGAAAATACAGCAGCACACTCTTCCAGGTACCTGGTCTGGATGATGACACCCACCTACCACTAGCGTAGACATAGTCAGTAAGGACCAGCCCTTCTACATCCCAGAAAAGGGCACCCAGAAGCTGTTGAAATTCAGAGCAAGTTTTATTCAGTACACTCACGGAAAGGATCTGAAATCATGTGTTGCATATATTTGTTTAAATCACCACTAAGCTTAGCTGGTAGAGATGGAAAACATTTCCTCCCAGAAATCCCACTTGGAAGTGTTTTTTGTGCCATGCAAAGACTTGCAGGAGGACGTGGCATCTCCAGGCACTGATGGGGACATGACTGTCACTCACCTCTGAGGGACTACTGGATGTGGGCCAGGGACACCTCAGCCAGGGATGTCAGCAGCGTCACAGCTCTTGAGAGGGCAGAGAGCCTCACGTCCACTATCAAGGAGGGACATGCCCACCAGCAGAGGCTGGGGCAGCAGGTGGAGCTGTGATACCTTTGACCTTCGCAGGGAATGGGGTGGGGGCAAGGGGGCAGCAGCAAAGATGTAACACTGACTGCTGATGGGGTGTAGGCAAAGCTGCAAACCACGGTGCAAAAATGGAGAAACACACTTTTCCTTTGCTTTCATCTCTTGGTAACATGCACTACCTGTCAAAATGGCAGGAAAAGCCATTTCAGACAGAAATGTAATTTACAGTTTGAAGGTATCCCTTTTGAGTCCCTCAACTCCTTGGGAAAGGGATTATGGCTTCAATCTGACACATTAACCAAATGTAAAGCGTTGAGCTTTACAACCCAGTATTTCCTAAAAGATAAAGAATAACGATAATAACCTCCCTCCCCCACCTCAATCTCTGAAATATGTTTCTTGGTATTACAAAGCTCCCTGCTTGCAAGAAGAAAGCTATTTATAGGTTGAAACAGATTTGCAATCATGTGCAATAGAGAAGGAAACTGAGAAGAAATACAGAAACCAAAAAAAGCAATGGCAAAAATTTGCATAGCTCTTTAAAGTTTTCTTCAAAAGCTCCTGCAAAATACAACCATCTGGTTTTTTAAGAATATCCTATGTGGGTAACATGGACTGCTCTCTTACTTTTTTTTTTTTTTTTTACTTGTTTGAAACAACAAACTACTTGTGAAACAATCTCTCTATTTAGCAGGGAAATGTGTGTAATCATAAACTATTAGAGACAGACATGTGCATAGTAACCTGTACTGCTTTATTCAATTACCCAGTCAGTATTTTAAAGCAGTTAGTATGTGACAATTTACCTCATGATGAAAATGCTTGTCAGAATAATATGCTTTATTCTAAGCACCTGCTATTTAATATTTTAGAGATCTGGAAATGTAATACGGAAAGAGGAAAATATATGCTTGCATCTCAAACAGGAGATTAGAGGCAAGTCTGGGGTGAAAAGTGGTACAGCTGAAGGGAGACGACCATTTTTCCTCCATTTGTAAACTAGGCACAAAATAACAAGATAATTCTCAACAGCTGAGTGCTACAGGTATGGCTATTACCAAGGCTAGTTAATTTTTCAATCCGTGACTCTATTTGAAGAAAATGGTGCAAAACACCAAAAAAACACAAAAAACAACAACCCAAAGGATTTTTGTTGCCTGTGCAACCCAGGCTCTGTGGCTGACACATTGTCAGAGGATCTGGGTAGCAAGGCAGACAGTTCACCCTATCTCTGACAAGTTGTGGCTTAATGCAGCCATTTGAAGCTGCCCAGAATTTCCATGAGTGAGAACTGACATTGAGTACTGCATGTGTGGCAGGTGATACATGCGGAAACCAGAAGTATCTGATTTCCATTCTCTTTATGCTACCAGCTTTCTACTGGTAATGGTTCTAGAAGGACTGGACTGTGGTGGTAACACAACAAAGTAATCTGCTGCTTTAATTTCACCCTCAGCATTGTTGTGTAAGGTCTCTAGTGAGCATTTTGCCTAGACTGGTAAGCATGCAAAGACACCTAGTTAGGCTTTAAAAAAAGGCATTCAAATATGAGTACCTAAAACTAGGCTTCTGAGCCCATCTTGAATCACACAAACAAATTATCTCAGTTCCAGACAGTCTGAGCAGGCAATGGTTCACCAGGTCAGGCTGTTAATTTAGGTGCTTACTTTTACATTTGGGAGCTAATGCTAGACATCCATTTTTTTTCAGCTCCTGGCATAGCTCTGTAGGATACACATGATGGCTCTGGTGGATTTTCAAACTCACTTCCAGCCATTGCCTGCCTGGAACAAATCACAAGCTTGGGCTAGCCCTTTTGCCATTGAACTGATGGAAATTTGCACTGTTTCACAGGCTGAACACCATGCAAATGCAGAAGGGATGGAATGAGACAGTCTGCCAGAGGAAGGCATTTGGCAGACTCCTGTCCTAGCACAAAGGATCCAGCTGCTCAAAATGCATAGGATGGATGCTTCAGGATGGCACACGGGATGCCTGCAGCAATGGGATAATGTGACATACAGAGCTGTCAGTGAGCAGATACAGTGAATGCTAATAGGCCCTGCTCCTATTCCCTATTGAAGCTGGTCACTGCTTTGCCATGTACTTTAGCAACAGATGGAAAAGAGTGAGAGTGTGGAAGTTGATGCAAGACTGCACTGGGATCTGTGCAGTGCAGTGGCCCACAGACAGTGCTACTCCTTCAAGTTGGACTGGAGCCCCAGTGGAGCTGCAAAAACACAGTATTCAAGGGCAGCATTTGACCTGGAAGCTGCACAGCAGGTTCAGCCTCCACCCTGAACATTATTCTCTCTTTCCAGCCACAAATAAGTAAGCATGGGTATTTTCCAAACAAAGTTTCATCCATCCTCCTGCAGCTCCATCGTTCAGTTAGCACCTGTAGTATATTACAGGCTGGGGATGTTATGCCTGAGGAGGGGGTTTCTCTCCTCTATACTGTTCAGCACTGAAAACACAGGCCACAAGCCATGCCAGTCAGAAAGGGGAGGGTCTTGCTTTCTCTGCCTTGGGAAGGATAGGTGATAAAACTGGCATGAGGAGTTCCTCATACATACATTTTTGCCCAGTCTAGCTGACATACCTCCCTCAGCACACTCGAAATATTTTGCCAAGAACATCTGTAGCAATGGGTGAATAGTGTTCTGCTGTATTTTGCTGACAACTGGAAATCTGGAATTAAGGGGTTGGAATGACATTTACAGAGAAAGAGTCATACCAGGTAATGATTTAAACATTTATTTTGCCCATAGTAGCCTTCCCCTAACACCCCCAGTTTATAAGACTATGGAGCACAAAGGTAACTAATCCAATACTCAATTTAAATCAGTTCATGGTTCAGCTAAAAGGCCACTGTCAGCCAAGCAGTGCAGTTACACTTGTAATAAGGAAAAGGAGTTCACACAAATAAAGTAGGACAAAAGCAACACAAATCCTCATGGCTTTACATCAAAGTTCATTACATGAGTTAGCTACTTTCTTAGCAAGCTAAAATTTGTCCATTTTTATAAAAGTAAATGATTCAACATCTCAGTCTTTCTCAGTAATCTAACTTCTAACCATAGTAACAGATACTAGGGATAGATGACCAGACCCTTTGTAGAGATAAACAGTAATAACTACATCAAATCATGAAATAATATTCCTGCAGCATCTCTAGCAGTGCCTGTAACCATTAAATTTCTTAAAAATGAATAAGGCAGTTGATCTTATCCTACTGATTTGTCTAGTCCTCCCATATCATCTGAGGTTTGATACTGTAGCTCCTCACACAAAGCAATCAGAGGGAAGCCCTGAAGACCAGCTTCAAAGTTTAGGTTTTTTTCTGCTTGCTTTCTTCCCATGTGTAACTGGGTACAGTTTTTTCATTACATTTTTTTCTTCTTTGCTCTCTTTCCCCTATTACTCACCCTAGCCTCTGCTTTTTCTCCTTTCTTCTTCTCATTTTAGTCCTCTACACTGTCTTTCCCATGTGACAATTGGTGTTACAGCACAAGAGCAGCTCTGTCAAACAATCAAGTAACACCTTCCAACTGAGGATTTATGCCTTCTGAGATCCTTGGTATTGCGTCAGGAGCTCCTGTCCCAGCTGCCCACACAGGCTTGCTCCCTGTATCAGGTATCACCTCATCCTGAAGCCAGACGGCTTCATAGGCCAACTTCACTGGGAGAAAAGTGTCCTGTAGAATACTGAAGACCTATTCCCTGAGAAAATTAGTAAAATTAGTAGTAGTAACCAGGACAGTCTGAAACTGACCTGGACTGATATAGTAGGACATCATGGAGCACAAACAAGTGTTTTTCATGAGGGATGGGATTGTCTGAATTAATGGCAGTGAACTGAAGCTAAAACATATCTGGTATGATAAAAGACTGACAAATGGGCTCTCTGGAGTCCACTTTGTCTTAGAGGTGTGAGTTTGTGTTCCAGTCTGTATGCAAAACACCACAAGTTATACTCTAAGAGCTCTGGAGAAGTAAGTGGTCACCAAGAGAGGTAGCTGGTCCCCAGCCCCACCAGACAGATGATGAAGGGCAGCCCAGCAGGTGCAGGTGTACAGCTATCAGGTCTCCCAGGTGCCAGCAGCCCAACACCAGCAGCAAGTTGACCTTGGCACACCCTGCTCACCCAGAGGATGCCCAAGAACAGATGCATCCTAGTGACCATGATGGTGGCTCAAGAGAAACCAGCCTGGAGAAGATTTGTGACTCTGTGTTGTTGCAGGGAGCTTGAGGAGAAGGTTTTGAAACAGGGGATGAGGGCTGGGGGGATGTTATTGCTCCCCAACAGCTGGAAGGCTGCTGCTGAGAGCCTCTGGTTGCCAGGCACTGGCCTGACCTACATTATTAATACCAATTGCCAGCAAGCAAGTAAGGGAGACTGCTCCTACACAAATCTGATTAGGTGGAAACTATTTTTTTTTTCTCCCTGTTCCATGCCTAGGAAATTTCTGTGTTCAGAGAAGTTGCCTAAGAGAGGAGGGATGAGGCATTAGGACTGTACCTGTGCCCAGATGGCAGCAGCTCTGTCCTGCTCAGCTATGGCAGCACTGCAGGCCCCCCAAACCTGCCAAGGGTCCCCATCCCCATGCTGCAGAGCCCACAGGGGCTCTGGTGAGACTGGGGCTGTTCTGGGCAGCTCTCCCTGAGCTTCTCCCAGCCAGAGTGAGTGGAGGAAGCAGCAGAGACAGGCAAGCATAAGTCCAGTTATGTCTCTATGGGACCTCCTGCCAGGGGACAGAGGTGACATCCCTGCAGCACATCTGCCTCTTCTCTCCCTACCCACTGCAGCATCACGCTGCAGGGCAGGGTGTGCACTTTACCCAGGGCCTTGCTCAGCCCCTTCATGAGAGGCAAGGGCAGAAATTTGGGCTGAGGGAAGTTGTGTGTCTCCCTGCCTGACTGAATGGGAACTGACTGTCAACCCTTCGCCCATCTCAACAGCAGATCAGACATTAGTGGCCACCCAAGCATTGGCAGCTGCTCATAGTGGCACTGAGAATGCCAGCGACTGCTTCAGAGATACGAAAGGATGATTTCTGACAGCAGATGAGACTGCTGTGGTGCCTGGGGAAAACGTGGTGTTGTCACTGCATATGCAGCCACAAGGAAAATTTCCTCCACCCTCTACATCTCCTCACCAGCTTTTTTTCTTTTCACTACCAGAAATATTTCAACTGCAATTAAAAAGGCATTATTAACATTTAATTGGTATGGAGTCCTCACTGTGATGTTGAGTCCTCATGCTGATGTCATCCTGGTTGTCATGGATACAGGTGAACAAGCTTCTTGAAGTGCAACATCAGCGGCAGGATGGAGGGGGATGGGAGGATGGAGGGGGGAGACCTGGGGAGAAACTTGAGGCTGAAATGAGTGAGCAGGAACAGCTGCTGTTGCCAGGTGAGTGTGACTGTAAGAGACAGAGAGAAGCAGTAGAGAGCTTTTAGCAAATAGTGAGGTTGCAGCATTGCATTCACACTCTTCAGTGTAAGGTGGGAAGGCAGGTAGCCTCCTGATATTAAACACAACAAGGGAAAGTCCTCTCTAGACAGCTAACAATTAAGAGAAAAGCCAGGGCTGATGCATCTCCATCTGCACGGTGATTAGAAAGACAAGTAGTGTCCCTCTTCTGGTTAAATCTGTCTAATAGGTAAGGGGGGAGTAGCAGAAGGGAAATCATGGGGGAAAGCCAGAAAAAAATATATGCTCATGGGAGTACATGTCTTTTTATGTATGCAAAAGACCCACTCTGTGTGCCGGGAGGAGATAAAGGGAGACTGTGGGACTAGGGATCTGTTCGTGTGCATCCTTATAAGACCCCCTAAAGAATTTACCAAGTAAGAACAACAATAATAAAAATAATAAAGGAATTCCACCTAAATGAGCTGCAGAAGTAATTCCCATTTCCCCTCTCTCCGTCTTATTCTCTTGCTGAGAAAGAAATTAAAATGTATTTTTTATACAATATCTCTAGCACTCTTTTATGTAATAATCCTCTTTCTGTGAAAGAGGCAGGTCAGCAATAGCTGCAGGCTCCTGCACAATCAGTGCTCATCTCATAAAAATCTCCAGCTTTCCCTGGGATTTTCCAGCCACAACCTATTAAGCATTTGCCTGTGACAAGAAGCCAGCTTGGGGGAGGGGCTCTTACAGCTGATGCTTGGATGAATTTGTATTTATTTACAGAGCAGTTGCATGGATTTTTTGTAATGGAGAAATCAGACTTCAAAAAATGATATGTTGGGTTTGAATTAATCTTAATAGGCAGTTATGGATTAATGCACTCTTTTGCTTTTAGACTAAATTTATTATTCTAAAATACAAATTTGGTTTTAAATTGGAGAGGAAGGCATCGTGTATGCTTTCCCTATCTTGCTCACCTCCTTTAATGCCTGACTGAGGGTGTGATTTGCCAAGATTCAAAGGAAGGTCAAACACTGCTCTCTAACATATGAATATCAGAACAATGACTTATGGCTAAGCATTGCACTATGGCTGACTGCAAATTTGGTGATTTAATATTTCCTGCCAGAAAACTCCTATTCACTTGGTTCTAAATTATGGGTTTCAATACAAATATTTGCTCAGAACAGTGATACAGAACTTTTGAAACTCTGAAAATGCATTTTTCTTGTAATTTTGTATTTCAAAGAATATTTGTATTGCAGCTTAGGCTAACTAGAACACATACATGTGCAAAGATAGGGTTGTAATCAAGGTTAAAAGTTTGGTTTACAGGAACTGACTGCTCTCCCTCCTCAGTTCTTTATTTTCAATGTTTTGGGAAAAGCTAGTTTCCTCCCCAGTTCAGAATAGACTTTTCTTTTTTACATTATTTTTCTCTGAGCCTGCTGCACTTCACATAACTACAGCAAACCAGCTGTCAACAAGTTAATTTTTTCCCCTGGTTTGCCATCTTGAAACTGTCCCACTGTGATGACCACCAAACACCAGATGTAGACAGCCTTTTCAGTAGCCACTGCAGAGATCTTTTTGACTTCCCACCATGTCATTTGCACTTCCTTGCTCACTGTGACCATGTGTGACACCAGCAGGACTCTGCTGGCAGGTGTCTAGGCTGGAGGAGTGTCCCAGTGCCAGATGGGCTGGAACCAGACTGCCAAAACCCACCTTTCCCTGGCAGCCCAAGCCCAGAGGTCCTCCAACCACCCTGGAAAGCCACCAGTCTGTTCTCAGAGACTGTGGCCCAGGCTCCCCTGCTTGTCAGTTCCCAGGTGCCACTGCATATAAACTTTTTCTATAAAACCTAGAGTGGCAGAAGCTTGGCTGAGGTATGATTGAGGTTGCTGAGCACCTTCTCCATATCCAATGCCTGCTTCAGTTTGAAACAACGTTTTTCTTTCGAACTCTCTTCCTCTCAATTTGGCCACAATCTGAGCTATAGTCCTCTCTCCTACCTAGTGAAATCGATAAACATGAATTAATTTAGAATGTGGAAATAACACAACTTCAGAGAGAAGAAGCCACCACGTTTTACTGAAGGATGCACAACATGGTGCCTCCTGAAGAGGTAAGTTCACCAACTCAAGCAGGGATTCCTTCTGTCACAAGATTACCCAGCCAGGGCTCACATCTAACCTCAGCCAAGGCCAAGCTTTGGTTTAAAGCACCGTGTGCTGTGCAAAGGTGATCCTGGAACATCCTCACCAGTGTCTGGCTGCAGCCATCTTCCTCCAAAACCATGTCTTCAAAACCAGCAAGAAGATGCCAATTAGGCACAGGACCTTGACCTATCTTACTGGGGGCATTGGAGACACAGGAAGTGAAGTTGCAAAGTTTGGTTTCCATAAATAAAGTTTGCCTTGGGATCCTTCCATTTTTCTTGTTATTTTTACCTTCCCTGCTTCTTTTCCTTTCTGTAATCTTTTTAACTTAGATCACAGAGAAAACATTTTGCCCTAATAGTGTTTCTTTCATCTTCTGGCTTTCACCCACTGCAGAGAGCACAGTAAACTGAATATAAGCCTATTACAAACCATGTATTTGAAATGCATTGTCAGTTTAAGTCACATATGCACCTAAAAATGTTTTATACTCTATTGTCACAAGAAACACCAAAAATCTGCTAGAAATTAAGGGGATAAGAAAATGCAAAATGCACCTCTCTATTCCATTAGACTTAAGATATCCACAGCTAAGATAGGAACCATCAGCTCTCTGTAGCTGACAGAGAGAAACAGATGAATTTAGGGAGAAGTTCACGTGCTTGCTCTGCTTGAGCAGTTACTTTAGGATTAGATGAATACACCAGGTGTGTTCACCAGGGTCCACTGACTGCAGAGGATGTCCTGAGGGATCAGATAGAGGCCTGTGTTCAATGCCTGGCTGTCTGGGGCTGATTTCCCATTCTTTATACATAATTTCATTGCTGCCATACAGGCAGTTTTCTGTTAATTTTCTCTTCAGTGTGAACTTGTAACAAATACTTATGTGAGAGAAAGATGGGTAAAAGAAGATGCTAATGCTAAAAAGGTTGTTGGGGAAGCACAGACACAGTACCTTTTAATGCACTGAAAACAGCCAATGTTGAAATTTGTATAATTCCTTTGTAGTTATGTAGTTATGTTTTCAAATCTCCTGCATGTAATTTATGCTATCTCCTCTCTCTTTTTTTTTTTTTTTTTAGTAAATATAAATAAGGAAAGCCAATATAATAGAACAAAATCAACTTTTGACTATATTGATGCACACATCTGCATAGTCAGACATGTAGTCTTAATTAGTAAAATCCTGACTTAGGACTCTAAGGACTCACTGTGTTATGCAGCTGAGGAAGTCTGGTTCAAATATTATAATCAGCAGCCAGTCTGGTGAAGTCAGCAAAGTTGGTCCCATTTGAATTTCCTGCATTTATCTACAGCACTTCATTTCTAACCCTGCTTCTATTCCCTGTCTTGTGTGAAACAGAATAAGTGATTTTCAGCTGAGCTTCTCACCAATTGTGATCTGTGTCACAAAACCATCACACAGCAGACACTCTGCTTAACTGCAAGTGCTGGAAGGCTGATAGCTGAGCCTTTGCTGCAGAGACACTCAAGGAAGGGCTTATGTATGGCTTCTCAAAGGGTGCTCACAGGTCAATACTGAAATAATCTACTGGGAAGCACAGTCAGGGAAACTTCTACCCCTGCTGTTACTTTCCCTCCCTTAACCTATGCAAAAAACCCAAAAAAACCCAGAAAAACTAAACAAAAAACCCCAAAACAAAACAAACAAAAAACCCCTCAAAAACAACTTGAAAACAGAACAAAACCAAAGAGAAAAAACCTAAAATTACTAAGAAAAAAGAAGTCACATAAATTATAAAAAAGAAATACTTCACCCCAAAGGAGAATGAAACCTATATATTAAAGATATCTCTCATTTATGACACCTCTTATATCTGGGTGGTCATGAAGCTGCAATGAGTAGTCCAAGAGCTATCAAAAGAGACTTCAGGGCTTTAGGACCGCTGGTGAAGGGATCTGGAGCACAGGTTATTTTTTTCTTTCTCCTTCCAGTTGCAGGCAGTGACACTGGAAGAAGCAGGTGGACCCAGTTTAGTAATACATGGCTCCATGGTTGGTGTCACTGCCACAACTCTGGGGTTTTTGATAATGTGATAGCCTAGATGGTACTGGGCCTGCTGGTGTCAGATGGGATTCACCTTTATCAAAATGGGAAGAGGGTCTTGCTGACAGAGCTTCACTTTCCATTTGAAGGGGCAGGGGGATATTACAGGTGTAACAACCTGTGGGATGACACACAAAGGTTACAGGGATGGTTGCTTTCAAGAGCCCTCAGGTTGTTTCTTGGAGGTGTGCTGGACACACTGCTTCACACTTGAAGTCTTTCAGTGACATGGGCAGTGGAATTGTGTGCACCTTCAGCAAGTTTGCCACTGACACCAAACTTTGTAGTACAGTCAACATGCTGGAGGTAAGGGATGCCATCCAGAAGGACCTTGACAGGTTTGAGAGATGGGCCCATGCCAACCTCATGAAGGTCAACAGGGCCAAGTGCAAGGTCCTGCATCTGGGTCAAGGCAATCCCAAGCACAAACACAGGCTGGGTGGAGAATGGATTGAAAATGGCCCTAAGGAAAAGGACTTGGGGGTGTTGGTTGATGAGAAGCTCAACATGAGCCAACAGTGTGCTCTTGCAGCCCAGAAATCCGGCTCTATTCTGGGCTGCATCAAAAGATGTTTGAAGTGATCAAGGGCAGTGACTCTCCTGTCTGCTCCACTCTCATAAAACCCCACCTGGAGTATTGTGTCCAGTTCTAGAATCCCCAGAATTGGGACATGGAGATGTTGGAGTAAATCCAGAGCATGGTCACAAAGATGATAAGAGGGATGAGAAAGAGCGGTGTGTTGGGGCTGGTGAGCCTGGTGAAGAGAAGGCTCTGGGGAGACCTTACAGCAGCACCCGAAGGGGGCCTATAGGAAAGCCAGGAAGGAACTGTTTACAAGGGTATGTAGTGACAGGACAAGGGGGAATGTTTTCAACCTGGAAGAGGGTAGATATAGGATATTATGAAAGAAATCTTTACTGTGAGGAAGTTCTTCTCTGTGATGGTGGTGAGACACTGGAATAGGTTGCCCAGAGAAGGTGTAGAGGCCCCATCCCTGGAATTGTTCAAGGCCAAGTTGAATGGGGCTGTAGCAAGCTGGTCTGGTGAGAGGTGTCCCTGGCCACGAGAGGAGGGTTGGAAGCAGATGATATTCAGGGTCCCTTCCAACTCAAACCAGTCTGTGATTCTTTGATTCCACTTTTTTCCAGCAGTAATCACAGCAGGAAATCACCACTGTGGGCTTATAATTGCTTGGTTTCAAAAGGGGGAATCTTTCACCTCCTTTCTGTCTTTAAATTACTACTTGGAGTGTTAGTGATTTCCTTGTATCTGAAAACTACAGTGAAATTAAACCTTAATAGGTTGTTTAAAGGGGGTGTGATATAGACTTTGAAGGACTTAAAGATATGTATTCCAAATTGGTTTCAGGTTTACTGTGAAGGTCTGAGCTTATATACCTTGAATGATTAAAAGAAAATACACCAAATGCTCTTCCAGGAAAGAGCCTAATCATTTAGTGTGATGTCTTTACCAAAACGACAGGAGGAAAACTAGAGAACATTCTCCATGCACTATCTCCCATTTCCTCCCTCTGGGATGACCAGTCATAGCTTATTTATGCATCACAGTCTCTCTGAAAAAGAGTGAAAACAAACAGACAAATTAAACAGCTGAAAAGCGGCAACATAAGTATTTACTAATTTCTTGCAAGTTCTCCTGGGAAAAAATATGAAACCTTTTGAAAACGTTAATAAGACGGGGCAGGAAGAAGAGATGGAAACAAGTAGGTGCCCACATCAGCAAAGACAGATTTAGCAAGTTTCATGGCAAGCAAATGTGTGACCAAAGAGGTGTCACTTTCCAGGGAGTGCTTAGGAGGATGCACACTCTTGTCTCAACTTGGCCCTGAGTCATCGGGGTAGCTTCCAAGCAATACAACTGTCACTTTCCATATTTCCCATAAAAGCAGCTTTAACTCAAGCCTTGCATTTGGCTTGGCCCAGGGGAACCTGCCTCGTGACTCACCGAGTGGATCCACTCCCTCTGCACTTTCCATTTTCCTGGAAAGAAGCACCACAGCAATAATGCACAGTATAAAAATGCTCAAATGGCTGGGCTGGGTTCAGCTTTGCCTTCAGATGCTAAATAGCAGGGTGGTACTGCTGCTGTCAGATATAAAAGTCATGCAAAAGCTAAACCATGACTTCCCACTCCACTGAGATGGCTACAAGAGCTGCAGCTGCACTGGAGTTTAAGGGCTGGAGGGCTTTTGGTGGCATGAGCTGGAGGGAAGCTGGCAAAGACCCCAGGCACCAGCTTACACCAAGATTTTTTTCAGGTGTCCTCTGCTGAGCTTACAGCATATAGGGCTGCAACATGAAAGGGACAAGGAGAGATGGAAGAAGGGAGAAGGAATAATTAGTTAGTGCAAAATCTGCTATTTGTGGAACTGATCACAAGGTCATTTTGAACCACAGCCTTCCCTGTGGAAGGTAGCTCCAGCAGCAAAAAGACTATGAAGAAGACTTTTGGAGACTTCTCTGCTTTACTTTGCACTAGCTGTTGTGCAGTAGATGATTACAGGAAAGTGGTTTTGATATGCTTTGGAAGTACATTGGAATAGAGGCAGTGTGTATCTTGAGAATCCCAATTCCTGTGCATTTTATTCACAGAAGTACAGAATGGCAGAGTTTGGAAGAAACGTCTGGAAGTTATTTCGTCCAACTCGCTTGCTCAAGCAGGGCCACCCAGAGCATGTTGCCCAGGGCTGTGTTCACATGTCTTTTGAATACCATGGATGGTGATCCCACAACCTTTCTAGGCGACCTGTACAAGGGCTCAGTAACCATCACAGTGAAACACTGTTTTCTGGTGTTCAGACAGAACTTCCTATATTCAGTTGGTGCCCTTTGCCTATTGTCCTGTCACTGAGAAGAGCCTAGATCCTTTTTCTTCATACCCTTCCTTCATGTATTTTTACACATTAATGAGATCCCTCCTGAGCCTTCCCTTCTCTAGGCTGAACAGTCTGAGCTTTCTCAGCCTTTCCCCAGATGAGAGATGCTCCAGTCCTTAAATCATCTTTGTGACCCTTTGCTGGACTCTCTCCAGTATGTCTGTGTCTCTCTCATACCTGAGGGTCCAGAACTGGACAAAGGACTCCAGGTGTGGCCTTACCAATGCTGAGTAAAGTAAAGGATCATCTCCCTCCACCTGCTGGCATCACTCCTAAGTCCAGCCCATGGTACTGATAGCCTTATTTGCCATACGGGCACGTTTCTGGCTCATGTTCAGTCCTGGCAGCATGACCTGGTGCATCAACCATCCCATACGTTTTAGTGTCATCTGCAAACTTGCTGAGAGCATACTCTGCCCCATCATCCCCATCATTAACAAAGATTTTAGATGGGACATGTTCCAGTACTGACCCCTGGGTTAAAATGCTAGTTGCTGGCCTCCAACTTGACTTTGTGCCACTGTGTTTGTATCACTTTCATAAAGGGAATAGAAATTGTATGAAATATAAAACACAACCATAAAACTATGTTCATTTTTCTATACCAACTGTGACAACAATTTAAAAAAAAAAAAAAAACAAAAACTTATAGGGAAAAAACCCACAAAAACTATTCCAAGGGGAATTTCAAGGCCTCATCTGTGAAGGACAGGAGAACCAGATGAACTTTAAGGTCTTCCAGCAATGACTTTAAGGAAGAACTGCTCATTAGCTGATTGATTGAATCCCTTACCTAACTGTCAGTTGGGAATACAAAACTCTAATTTTAGAGCGTGGAGAAATCCTAGATAAAAGCTTTTGTTTTACTTGCAGCAGTATGTCCTCTCTTGATACCAACAGAGAAAAAACAGTGAAACAAATCAGAAAAGGAAAGGAAAAGCAAAATGAATTCTTAGTATAATGGTGTTTAAAACCTAAGGAACACTTTTGTACCTACAGCGTTCCAGTACTTTGTATCCTTTTTTTCTCAGCTACACAAAAGGCAGACTCAGTGCTTGTTTAAATTATTTTCTGTGTATATAAAAATAACCATCACTATTTGCCCTTCAAATAAGAGCACTCAAATCATCTGTGGTGCAGCCAGTTAATGGCCAGCCTCTGGAAGTGTAACAGCCTTAGAGATAGTGGCTGCCTTGGTTACTTCACAAGCAGTTTCTCCCTCAAGGAAAGAAAAGAAAAAAACAACAAAAAAAACCTCACAACCTCACAGTCTCTCCCCAAACCTCATGTTGTTACTACTAGCAAAATTCTGGAGAAAACAAATGTTAGCCATCATTCAGGGAAGCAGCATTTCATTAGCAAATGTATTATGGAAAACTTTGATGATTCAAATTTGGTTCAGAAGGGTTTCTGTGACTTAGAAAAGTGTCATTTATGGAAGTCTTTTTTCTATGGTCACAGAGTGCATTCAGATGGTGTCTTGGTGCAGGAAAGGCACTCTTGTTCTGCACCATGATGTCATTTGGTGAGAACAGGGGACTGTTTCTTGTGTTCCTGTGCCAGTCTGCTCCCAGCCTCCTCTGGGCACCTCCTCACAGCCATTCCTCCTGCTGCAGCTTCCCTGTATCTCTGACAGGGGCTTTCAGCCAGTTCTGCATCTCTCAGCCCACTGGGACCGAAGCAGGAATAGTGGGCTGCAGAATTTAAAATCAATGTTAGACCTTCAGAGACATGACCTGAATGCAAAGTGTTTCCCTATTATAGTGATTTCATTATTTGATTCCTGAAGTGTTAGCTCCTCTATAGAATTCAGATTGTAATAGTTTGAGATTGTCAGGAAATAAGACAATCTTAGATCCCATATAGCAGGCATCACTTAATAGCAGGAAGTAACCAAGAGGTTCAGTAGGGATTCCATTACAGAAGTCTCTGAAACAAACCAGGTAGGAATAAACATTGCAGAATTCCTGCATCTTTCTCCTCACTCCCAGCTCCAGGCATACGCTGGAGGTGGACCCTGTGATATGGTCCCCAGCCCTTGAGGTGGCCTTTGGATGGTGCATCCTTTGGCACATCTACCAAGCCCCC
This sequence comes from Florisuga fusca, assembly GCA_038090715.1. Taxonomy (NCBI): domain Eukaryota; kingdom Metazoa; phylum Chordata; class Aves; order Apodiformes; family Trochilidae; genus Florisuga; species Florisuga fusca. Next base: position 20,474,000 of record JAAWXA010000004.1, read on the forward strand.
TGGCAGCACCTGCACTTTGTGCAAGGACCAAGGTACTGCGGTGCCACCTATACCCTGATACTATCAAACCTTCACACTGCCTTGTCACACATGCCATGAACGACCCTCCTAAGGTCCCATTAGGAGGAAGAGGTCCAGGCCACATACCCAGGCCACAGAGAACCTTTGTAGACTCTCCTTACAGAAGGGCAACCTCTGTGGCTACAGATGGGGCTGAAGTTTGCTTTGCTTTTGGTAGCACTACATAAGTAACACCTCACAGTTGACATCTCCTAGTAGGATCACTGCCTTTGAGTGAAAGCAGACCCCTGACCTCGTGCCCAGAGTCAAAACCATCAGCTAAGCAGTGAGCAGGGATTTGCCAAAGCTTCCTAGCACCCTTTCTGAGATTTTGACACACCTTTATTGCCCAAAACAGCTCCTGGCCATGCTGTCTTCCTTAGCAACTGTCATAGCCACTGCTGGGGACCACCTGGAGAACTTTTCTGTTTTTTTTCATAACAATGACATCCAGCATGGTCAGACAGGTATTTCTGAAAGGGCTACTCCCTCTAGCACATTTGCCATATGCTTTGGCAGTATGAGACAGAGACAATATACAAGTGACACATTTGTTTTAGTGCTGGAACCAAGCAACACATATATCTTCTGCATTCAGGTCCAAAACTTTGGCAGAACAAAGAAAAACCTTTCTTCCCTGTCACATATGTCTTTCACAAAGCATTTGAGGCAAACAGCAATGTAGTCTCGTCAGGAAATGTCTCAGGAGCCACCAGCCATAACACCAAGATGTGTGTCAGATTTTTTCTTTCCACTCGAAGTGAAGTGCTGCGCTCTGTACTACAGGTGCCTGTTTTGTACTTGGGTACTAACCACAGCACTGTGCAAGCATGGAGCTCATTCCAGAGGAGAATCAAACCAATTAATCAAACCTATGATCCTCCAAAATTCCCTTTGAATGTGCTCTGATTTGCCTAAATGTGGTTTTACATTTGCACTAGGCTGTCCTGTGAGTGTTCCCAAAACCCTCTTGCATTCTAAAGTTAGGAATAAAAATCAGCACAGACACCTTTTCAGGTGGTGGTCCTAGGACAGTGGTCCTAGGACTGCCCATATTACTTGATATAGAAGTACTTTTGTCACTGACTAAAGGTGATCTGGCTTCTATGTAGGGCAGCTCCTGCGACAGATGAGAAAAAATTGTTGACATGCTTCATTTGTTCACTGAGTGCTATGCTCCTCTTAAAAACCTAATTTCTCCAGTCCCAGGATCATACTCTTTGTAACAACTCGATTAAAGAGTTAATTTTTCCAGGTAATGGCACAATACCAGACTGCAATCCTTTACAGGAACAGACTGAGTCCCATGTAAGTTACTGTAGTCTGAGGGCTAAACAGGGGTATCAAGGGCTTTGGGAAGAATCAGAAGTTCCTCAGAGGCAGAGGCTGCTCTCAGGGAGACCTTCACATGTTTTGGCTTTAGTCTCATGGTCTTCCATCTGTGCAACAAAGACCACTTTCTGCCCCCATCAAAAGTGTCCTCTGAAGCTCCAAGGCATGTGGGCAAGGTATCCTGCCACACCGAAGGACTCTGTGGCACGCTGAAGATACTGTCAGTGGCAGTGGTCAACAGACAGTGTCATTTCCAGTCACTCACAGGCCTTTGGTCTGTGGTCTGCAAGAAGTTCCTAGTCTTTGTAGAAAATATACTTTCTGAAACAGCTTCTTTTTTTTTTCTTTTTTTTCTTTTTTTTTTTTCCTTTGGGTTTGTTTCTTTTTTTCCTTTGTTGAGAAAAAAGGAAGAAGGATGTAGGAGTGTGTTAGACAAAGCAGTAATTTGACCTCCACTTTGATCACTGTAACAGGGGGCCACCTGGCCTGAAAACCCTGATATACATTGCAGATAGCAAAAGGGAGATGATACCCTGCCTGAGTGCCTGAATGATCTCTGGCTGGAGAGGGCTTTGTCCTTGTCCTTTGCCCCTTCCGCTGAGTAGGTTTCAGGGCTCTGCTGTGTGCCTGGACTCTCTCACACACCCTTTTCCTGAAATAGTTTAATGAGGCTGAGTTGGAGCCTTCTCAGGCACAAAGATATGTCTCAGTGTTATCTCATTTCACTCATTCCCAGGCCTGTAGCCTTACTTTATCTGTGAACTATCACAGCTCTACTTTGCTGATGACTTGAGTGCATTACATTCAGTGAGGCTGCACTACAGAGAGCTTTTGAAGAACAGTAATAATAAAACCTCTCTAGTGCTTTTTATGCAGTGTGTAAACCCCAAACTTGTGGCAGTATTATCATCTCTTCTCTGCCCAGGCACAAAACATCAACATACAAGACAGTGAAGTTCTCTGTTCCTCAAATCTGTCTTCAGTCAACAAACCCCTGACACTTGTAAGGGATTAACTTCACAAAATTAAATTCAGTTTTGTGACGGACAAAGCTATAGCTAGAAACTGACCATAATGCACTCAGAACAGCTTCCTTATTTCTGTCATCAAAGAAACCAAGTTCACTTAGAGCCTCATTAATAGTGAAGGTAGAAGTGGAACTCTAGCAGCAAAAACTCAGCAGGCATAATATGTTTGGTTTTATTTCTATTTTTAAAAAAATTATGCAAATCCCACATTGCTTACTGTCTTTTTGGAAGAGTCTGATTAGACTCAAAAAGAATTAGAACAAAATAATTAGATTAGATTAGAACAAGAAGAATTCATACTAGCATTAATTGAGAAAAGTTAATTTCACAATGCAGACTGGTAAATTACCTGCTTGAGACAATCTAAAACTGATGAAACCCATACCTTTGGTGTAATCTTCAGGGGAAGGTATTTTGGATTGTTCATTCTGCATTATGTATTGTGAATTGTGTGTCTATATTTTTCTTCTACCAACAAAACAAGGTTACTTCAGAATAATTTTTTCTTCTGCTTAATTACTAAGCAGTGATGAAGGATAGTTGAATATCTACAAACTTTCCATGCTTTTCTACCTAGTTTTGGAATCTGCCTCTGGAAGCATGTATATAGATTCCACACTGACCCCAGTGATGTCAGTCTCTATAGAATTTTCTGAAATTAGACTATAGCCTTCCATACCCAGCTCTCTACTGAGAAATGTGCTGAACTGTGAGCACCAAAGAAAGTGCTCATTTTTAATGTCACTCAGCACTGACAAAAGATAAAATTAACCCTGCAAGAATGATTGACCTAGGAAATGTCAGAGCAAACAAACAGGGCTCCCACTGCAATTTGCTGCAAAGCTTGTGGAAAATAATAGCCTTTGAATCAGGTGTCTGGTTGTCTTGTACCTCTGTAGACCTCTCCATTTGGATGTGTCTCTAAAGAACAACATCAAAGCACCACTGCAGGAACTAAATCCTCCAGCCCTCCTGCTTCGACCCTGCTTCACTTCTGCCTTTTGTGTGCTCCCTGCTCCGAGATGGGACAACAGCACAAAGCTCAGGGTCCATGAAGACTCAGGTCAGGAAGACCTCTAAGGCAAGTGCTTCTGTAGCCTTTCTCCTGCAGTTTATTTCTCAGGAAACACTGCACTCCCTCACTTAGTTGACACACTGAGAGGGCCAAAAGATAGGATATTCAAACAATTAATAATACATAAAATCTGCAGCCATTATATGGACATAAAACATGGCAAATTTAATATATCTCATTGAAAAAAGAGTTTTGTTTTACACTAGTAGACTTAATTAACTATTTCTTAGATAATTATGAAAGTGAGATTTCAGAAGAAGTGAATTAAGAAATCTCATTATTATAATTTTTTTTTCTTTTTTTAAATCTATGCTGTGTTTTGATTTTGGCAGTTGAGCTTTTTTATGCCCTGTGCATTGCAGGGTTTGGGCAATTTGGCATCAGTCATAAGGAACAAAATTAAAACATAAAGTGCCATAAATCTTCTCCCACCTAATTGCACCATTAAAACTGAACCATTCATTTCAATCCACAATTTCTGATAGGGACATGTATTTTATGCACATCTGATCATGGGAATAATCTGTACTTTTTATTGGATTGTATTTGCCTACTCAGATTATAATTTGGAAGAATAGGTCTTGACATTTGTTTTAGTTGTTCTTTTGAACTTCAAAATAATAATTCATTCAACACTTTGTGATAAAATCATAACATTTTTAGTGTTGGGGGTTTGGGGTGTTTTTTTGTTTGGTTTGGTTTGTTTTTCCCTCACAAATACTTAAAGAAAGCCTAATTTCTTATATATCACCGCTCTCATTGCAGGGCTGACTACTACCATCCTGGTCCTTTAGCTAAGGAAGCCTTATGCTGAAGGAAAAGCATTTCTACCTGGGCACTGAGCAATGTTTGTCCTGACAGATGGCTTTGATGATCAAAAATAGCTTGTGGCCTGCTGACTTAGTCTGATGTGGAGGTGGGGGTAATAACATCTGTCTATACGCTTCTGTGCATCTCTCTTCTTGTAGCCCATAGAAACCATGCCAAGTGCACTTCTTCCTTGTGGAAAGGAAAAGTCATGCTGAAGAACTCACACAGCCTTGGCTCTGTGCACTGTTCAGGGGACTTTCTAAAGCTTTTAGCATGTTTTGAATCCCCCTGCTTTTTTATCCTACTTATTTGTGGTGGCTTCTTTCATCAAGAGCCTCAGGACACAAGAAAGTGCAATGCTATCTCCTCCTTGGTGTTTGCTGGCCTGAAAGAGATATAGGATTTGAATGGGAAAAAAAAAGTAAATAAACAAGGAAAACAAAACCACAAAACAAACAACAAACAAACAACAAGAGAAACAAACAAACAAAAAATAAAAAAAAACCCAAACAAACAACATAGAAACAAAGAAAGCACCCAATGGTGTTAAAAGAGTTGGTATTACATACTGTGTTCAGGGGGAGACAGTTAAAAACCAGAACATCCACCCTGACATCCTCTGTGGAAGGTCCTGGTACACATGTCACCTGCAGGCTTCTCCTCTCCTGTAAAATCCATGCACAGCTAGGGTGTAGCTAAGAAAATAATAGAAAGGGAAAACTCTGAAGGACAGCATCTCCCTTTTTTTCTGAGCTTTTCCATGGCCACATGCTGCCCTGAGAAATGAAGGCAAGTTAAAACCAAAGAATCACCTTGTAATTCAGGGCTGTGACAAGACATGAATGTGCTTTCAAAAACTGAAGCCCTCTGAGACCTGGAGAACTGGTGATTTGCCCCATGCTGCCTTCTGGTTATGGTTATTTACCTGGGGTAGCACTCATGCAGCTCCCGCCAGACACTTGGGTACTGTTTCTGCCGTACAGCCGAGCAACCACTGCCCCCAAGTGCCCATTTGAAGGCTGTTTTATAAATTAGGGGTTCACAAAGTTTTTCACGTGTGGAATACTGGGATGTGCAGCAAGGCCACCTCCCAGGCCACTGTCTGTAAAGTTGAAGCCTGATGAGTTCTGGCAGCTGCTCACATTGGCCCAGTCATGTCCTTTAGTATCCTACAACCCATCATCTCCCCAGTGAGCTCTTATTACTTCTCAGAAACCACGATTTTTCATGTCTTCACTTCCTGTGGTATTGACTTTATAGCATGTGCAGTGAAAATCAATTTCTTGCAAGCCACTTTGTTGTTATGATCAGTGCCAGACTGCCACGAAATTTTGGTCTTCCATATACTGAAAAAAACCCACATGTTTCCTTATGTGTCCATCCAAAGCAATGTCTCTGTGCCATCCAGCATCATTATACCTTCCCTTTGCTTTTCAAATCAGATCCACTGCACTTTGTTTACTGGAGCAATATCATTTTCCCACGAAAAAAAATATTTCCCTATAAGGCTAAGGACCTTTCTTACCAGAGCAATTATCTCCTTTCAGATTTCGTGCTGTTTTCTCAACAGCAACTAATTTTAAGGCTTTAGCTTTACCAGACTTCTCCCCCTTTCCTTCTTTTCTTGATACCCCTTCCTACTCCCCATCCTCGTGCCCCTTGAAAGTACGAAGTTTCTTTCCACACTCACCTGTGTCTTGCCCTTCTTCCCTTGAAGAAGCTATTTGGGGTCACCCACTTGCTGTGGCAGCAGTTTCAGGGAGCTCTTTACCAGCCTGAGTCCATACAATGCCACCAGCTGTTCTGTGTATTCTTAGCTGACAGCAATTTGTTGTTTGCTGTGTGTCACCCTGCTTCTGTCTATCCGATTTTGGATTAGGAATGCTGAGCAGCTCCCAGTAAATGCTTTCAGGCACCCTGCCTCCAGTTGCACCAAAAGGCATAGCAGCCAAACCCTCCAGCCTTCAGCCTTCCCTAGTCTCTCAGACTGGGAACCTCTGAGTCTCACTCTGCTTTGTGTAGACCTCTTCCCCAGCTATGGATACATCACCCAGGCAGGAGTCCTGCTGCTGCTTTTCAGGCTCCAAGGCTGCCTTGATTTTCACCAACCAGATAACCTGACATCCACTAGGGCATTATTGTTATAACATAGATACTGAGGTCTGATTCGACCTGATTGGGTCTGTGTCTTTTCCTTTCATTACCATTTCATTTTTCCCCTGAGCCACAAGAGAAGGTACCTTGAAGCATCTTCCCAGTTCCACACTGAGACAAACTGGAAGTGTTGATGGTATCATTCCCAAGGCTTACAGTGCCCATTCTTCTTCATTACTGTCTCAAGTTACATTTTGTGACCTCAGGGACTCATGACATGCGGTGCAATTGTGGGTGATGGGCTGAGCTTTCCCAGTGGTTAGAAATTACAGACACAACAGTGGTGCTCCTCAACATCACCCCAAGCATTTTAGAATCAGTGAGAAATCCATTGCCTATCATGTGGTGCTGCTTTACTCAATGTATTGAAGCTGAGTAAGCAGATTCATTTAATGTGCACAATGTTTGCTTTCTATTTAGGATAACTATATATGAATGGATTGCTGGTATTTGAATCTCTGACATTTGATATTACAGTTATATAAAACAGGCCATGAATACTCACTACACTAATATTTATTTGAAATGAAGGATGGAAACAAGAGACACCATCAGATTTGCAATTTGTGCTTTCTTGGCTTTAATAACCTTCTGTTACGTAGGCTGATGTGTCCACCAAAAATGTTGGCATGAAAACCAAGGAAAAAATTTGACATGAGTAAGCTAAAAACATTTTTTCCCTCTGTGATAGAGACAGCCTAATTCTGATTCCTTTATCACTACTTGAAATTCAGAGCAACTGATTTAGAGTTCAGTTTGTAATGTGTACACACACACTAGAAAAAACATATGGAACATCTATTCAGGCCAGTGAGTAATGCAGTAATGTCTGGATTCTTCTCCCACATACACAGTGATCGAGCATAAGCCCTGCTGGTAGGCTGAGCAAGGGGAAAAAATGTCCTGTTTTTTTGATGTGATACTTTGCAATCTGTTCAGCAACACTTATGAGGCAGTTCCACCCAAGACTCCCGGGTGGTACGATGCTTTGTAGAGCCTGTCTGGAAGGAGCAAATAACTGCCAGCAGGTAAAGAGAACTTTAAGAAAAAAAAATTAAAACAGGAGAGAAAACACGTAATCAGGCAGCTGCATGTTCTGCCCAAGAAGCATGTGAGAGCTCTGCAGCCTGTGGTTATCAGAAAGGAGAAATTCAGGGCGAAACCTCTGGAGTAAAGCTCCTGAGGGTGTTGTGAGTGCTACTGAGCAGGTCCAATGTCGCTCAGAAATGAGCCAGGCTCATTCTACCTCTTGCTTCATCTTACCTTTGATTACTTTCAGGTTTTATTTCTTAATGTTTAAGTATACAAAATAAACCCACTAATCTCAATGTCATTCTTATTGGAGCCAAATAAACACTAGAAAGAGAGCCTTGCAAGAAGACCAGACCCAGATATAGACTAGAAAAATACGCAACCATAATGCTTTTCTTTCACATCTTGAAGTCACTCATTCTTAAGCCAGTGGTCATTTTATTCTGGAAGCTTCTTTAACAGGTGCAGAAAAGACCTCAATGAACTCAAAGTGCTCTTTCATCCTATATAAAGAGAGTATGTGCTGTAGAAATTGGAAATCAATCTTTCTTCACATTTTGTAGTTTGCATTTTGATTCTCCATCAACTCAGAATTTTATGCTATTTCCAAGTTAACTAGAGTCCACCAGTGACAGTTTTGCTCAGCCTGAGTGTTTGAGAACAAGTGGACCTCATGTACCTGAGATCATAGAATCACATAATGGTTCGTGTTGGAAAGGACCTAAAAAGATCATCTGGTTCCAACTACCATGCCATGGGCAGGGACCCCTCCCACTAGACCAGGCAGCTCAAAGCCCCATCCAACCTGGCCTTGAACACTTCCAGGGATGGGATCTCACCTGGGCAACCTGTCTCACCACCCTTACAGTAAAGAATTTTTTCTAATATCTTATCTAAATCTGCCTTCTTTCAGCTTAAAATCATTAGCACTTCTCCTGTAACTGCATAGAATCATAGAATATCCTGAGTCAGAAGGGATCCATGAGGATCATCAAGTCCAACTCCTGTTCCTGTGTAGGGCACGCTCAGAATCACACCATGTGTCTGAGAGCATCTACCAAATGGTTCTTGAGCTCAGACAGTGTCAGTGCTGTGACCACATCCCTGGGGAACCTGTTCCATTGCTCAGTTGTCCTCTGAGTGAAAAGCCTTTTCCTGTTATCTAACCTAAACCTCCCCTGATTCAGTTTCCTACCATTTCCCTGAGTCCTGTCTGTAGACACAGGAGTGAAGAAGTGCCAGTCCCATCTCTTCCCCTCATGAGAAAGCCTTGTACTTCAATGAGTACCCCTCAGCCTCCTTTTCTCCAAACTGAACAACCCAAGTGACCTCAGGTACTCCTCGTAAGTCTTTTTTTCCAGACCCTTCACAACTCTTGTTGCTCTCCTTTTGATGGTCCCCGATAGCTTGATGACTTTTCTATACTCTGGTGACCTGGTGACAAAAACTGCACACAGTAAAACAAGGTGAGGCTGTAACCAGAGCAGAGTGGAAGGGTCATGACCATGGATCAGCTGGCAGGGCTGCGATTCATGCACCCCAGGGACAATATTGGCACTCCTGGCTGCAAGGGAACACTGCTCACACACGTTCAGTTTGCCATCAAACAGTAACCTTCAGCCCCTCTCCACAGCTGATAGACTCATGCCACTTGTTCTGTCAAGTCTGCACTTGACATCAGGGTTACCCCATCCTTAACCCTAAACCTAAGCCTAAACCTAACCCTAAGCCTAAACCTAAACCTAACCCTAAGCTTAAACCTAAGACTAAGCCTAACCCTAACCCCAAGCCAAAGCCTAACCTTAACCCTAACCAGCTGTCATCATTTGAACATAAGGAACTAAAAAAGGAGGGCTTTCAGACTCTGAGAGGGGCAGAACACCAAGAGAGGGGTCTATTCCCTCCCATTTTCTACCCATACTCTATAAAGCTCAGGAAGGCCAGCAGCTCTTCTTCTCTTTCTATCCAGTCACTCCTGGCTGTGCTGCTGTTCCCCTGCACTCCTTTACCACCAGCTGACCACATGCTTGTCTGAGCCCATATCTACCAGGTTGTATATATATATTGCTATTATTTGTATGGTAAGTTACTTTATCACTTATGCTATTAACTTACTCCTGTGTTAGTATACCTGTATCCAATCGTTTTCTGTTCCCAACATAAACTCTCCAGTCTTTATTCCAATATTATCTTCCATTTGTGGAGGGGGAACAGAGAGTAATTCTGTCTTTAGTTTGTAGTCTTCTCAAAATGCTAAGCCATGACACTAACATTAACCCAAACACTAACAACCTGAACCCTAACAACCCAAACACCATACCCTAATGGCCTCCTCACCCTAACCCTAAGCCCTAACCCTAGCCCTAACAACCCCAACCCTTACCATCACCCCCTCCACCTTTTCTGTAGATGCAGTACAACCATAAGACACAGGGAGGAGGAAGACTGCTGGGAAGTACTTTTCTCATGGAGGGCTCTTCACGGGACTTGATGAAGCAGTGGAAAGCTCTTCACTGGCTGATGCAGTCAGGGCATGTTAAGCTGCATAATCCAGCCTGACTGCCTTTCTCCAGTTAAAGCAGTGCTCTATCCTGGGGCTGTCAGGAGGTGTTATTTCCAGAACTGTGAGCCTGTTGGTTATCCATTTGTGCTTCACACATACCCTGCCCTTTTAAACAGACAAATCTGTTTTCAAGTGGACTGAGTCTCATTCACTGCATAATCTGGAACAGAAATATGTATTCATACAAGCAGCTGAAAAAGCAATTGTAAATTCTTCAGCATTCAGCATTGCAGTCTGGTTATGGTTGTGTTCCATGATGATATGAGCTTTTAGAACAGACTTAAATGCAATGCTCCTTTGTTTTGCAATGTCTGAGTATTTGAAAGCACTAGAGATCTTCCCCCTGCTTCCTAGATTGCATCTAACCAACTTTCTAATTTATTTACTGTCAGATGAGGATGGAGCTGTGTGACACACATTACCTGTTCCCTTTCTGTAATGCACTGTCTTGTTTTCAGCCCAGATTTAACATGGATATCACAGCAAGCTTTTCAGACAAGTAATAAATTGCAAAATTTGTGTTAGCCAGTGTTTTGTTCTAGTCTTGTAGTAGCAATATCGTAAGCAGGATCATGGTCTTCGCTGCATCTTAATTATATTAGACTCTCCTCTAGCTAATTAGCTGCTTATTTACTTAAAGCTGGTAGTCAAGGTTCTACAGATCAATAAAAAGCCCTTACCTTCACTTTCTTATTGGTGTTCTGTTTCACATTAAAAAACATTGAGGGACACTTTTTCCTCCCCACTGTCCCGGTTCCCTCTGTGCATCTGGCAGTTTAACTTCTAGGTTCCCTGCTGCCTCCTAGGTCTGAGGTCACACAAAAATACCTGTGAAACATTTACCAAAAACATGCATGCAAAAGGAATTGTCATTTCTAATTTGGCATACATAGCATTGAGACCCTTAGAATCATCGAATTATTTTGGTTGGAAAAGACCTCTAAGATCATCAAGTCCAATCATTAACCCAGTGCTGCCCAGTCCACCACTAAACCGACCCCCTAAGCACCCCATCTACACTTTTTTTTAATTACTTCCAGGGTTGCTGACTCCACCATTTCCCTGAGCAGCCCGTTCCAGTGCCTGACAACCCTTTCTATGAAGAAATTTTTCCTAATGTCCAATCTAAACTTCCCCTGGCACAACTTGAAGCCTTTCCCACTTATCCTACTTCTTGCTACATGGGAGAAGAGACTGACCCCCTCTCAGTACAACCACCTTTCAGGCAGTTGTAGAGAGCAGAAGGTCTAGCCCAAGCCTCCTTCTCTCCAGACTAAACAACTCCACTTCCCAAAGCTGCTTCTCATAAAACTTGAACTCCAGACCCTTCACCAGCTTTGTTGCCCTTCTCTGGACATGTTCCGTCCCCTCAGTGTTCTTCCTGTCATGTTAAAGTTCTGAACACAGGATTCAAGATGAAGTCTCACCAGTGCCTGGTACAGAGAGCCTATCTCTTCCTCAGTACTGCTGGCCACACTATTGATCATAGAATCATAGAATCATAGAATTGGCCAGGTTGGAAGGGACCTCAGAGATCATCAAGTCCAACCCCTGATCCACTGCCGCTGCGGTTACCAGACCATGGCACTGAGTGCCACATCCAGTCTCTTTTTAAATGTCTTCAGGGATGGAGAATCCACTACTCCCTGGGCAGCCCATTCCAGTGCCTGATCACCCTCTCCATAAAGAAATTCTTTCTAATATCTAACCTAAACCTCCCCTGGCACAACTTAAGACTGTGTCCTCTTGTCTTGTTGAAAGTCGTCTGGGAAAAGAGACCAAATGATGATACAGGCCAGGATGCTATTGGCCTTCTTGGCTACCTGGGCACACTGCTGGCTGGCTGTTGATCAATACCCCCATGTCCTTTCCTTCTGTGGAGCTCTTCAGCCATTCTTCCCCCCAAGCCTCTGGCATTTCATGGGGTTGTTGTGACCCAGATGTAGGGCCAGGCACTTGGCCATGCTGAACCTCATACAGCTCACCTCAGCCCATTGATCCACCCTATCCAGATGCCTCTGCAGAGCCTTCATTCCATCAAGCAAAACAACACTCCTGCACAGCTTGCTGTAGATCACTGGTAAAGATATTAAAGAGAAGGGGCCTCAACACTGAGCCCTGGGGAACATGGTTTGTGACTGGCCACCACTGAGATTAAACCCCATTCACCACAAATCTTTTGGCCCATCCATCACCCACTTTTTTACCCACTGAAGTGTACACCTGTCCAAGCCACAAGCACCCAGATTCTCCAAGAGCAATTTTTCACTTCCCAGATTGCGAGAGCAAATACATGAGTGTCTCTATTTTTGTTTATCATTATACTGATGATACAAGAACAATGCTGCAGATAAGTCTAGTTTGGGGACTGAAAGCCATTTTATATAGAATTTAACATCGTCTTAAGGTGCAGGCCAAGAACTCTGAAAAGAAATAATTGTGTCCAGACATAACTTCACAGACCATATCATAGGCCAGTGACTGGAATAAGAGGATGAGCTGTTCTGGGCAAGAAGCACTGAGAATTGTGGGGACTTTCATCTACCATCATGGGCCATCTTTTCTTCTGGTCTCTTAGTATGCAAACTCTGTGAGTCCTGGCAGTGCCAAGCTGATTAAATAGAGTCAGCTAGGCACTGGTTCAGTAAGGTCCTTAAGGATGTCCAAATCATGGTTTGAAGCCCTTGACATTCAACTGGATGAGAAACAGAGAAGGTCATCTCAATATCATCACACTTTACAGAACAAAGCAATCTTCAAAGCAATGTATAGACAGAGGTATTTTTATATTAAGTCAACATTAATTCTTTCAGAGAACAAAAGTTCTTACATAAATTCCCCTTAAAAATCTCCGGCCAAGGTAGGAAATATGACAAGGCTGATGTAAATGACGTTGTGTTTGGCATGACCATAATTTCCCTATTTGTCATTATTGTAGTCGTGAGAAGAAAAGCTTTCACAGTGGATTAACACTTTTATTATTAAGTGGCATCACTGATGTAACTGTGCTTTTTGTGACCAAAAGCATCACAACAAATAAACCAGTAAACAGTTACTGCTGGCATTATTTTCAGGGGGGGGCAAGGGGAATACTGCCAGCCTGTAACTATTGCATCTCATTGACTGGTCTGCAACACTAAATATTGAGAACATGGAAGTTGTCTGGGTCTGGTACTGAAAATACATCTGGAAGTGACTGGCAGCCTTGGTGATGCACAAAACAGCTACAGCTATGAACACTCCAGGGGCAATCAGAGAATCAGTATCTCAGCCTGAGTGCACACTGTAGCAGCCAGAGGTGAGGTGGGGAGCAGTCACCTCCAAGGGAATAGGAGGGGTACAGTTACACATAACTATACTGGAACCAGTATAAGTGTATACTGTTGTAGCAGGGATCAAGCACATTTGCCCTATCCCATCCACCTGCTTGTGCAGAACACACCTTTGAGCAGAGGAAGATTCAAGGTAAGTGATGGTGGGTTAGGAAAGGGATGGGGCACAGCAGAAGTCCACCCTGAGCAATCTGCCTGCTATGAGAGGCCCTTGGTCAGCCTTGATTTGGTGGTGCCAGAGGCATTCCTCCAGTTTTTAGATAGACCCAAATTGTGTGGGATTCAGAAATACGAGCCATTTCCTGATCCTCTCCTCTCTCTCACCTCTTCCTCAGTGTTTTATGTCTTTGTGGACCCATCTTTCAAAACATACACTCTAATCCTTTCAAGTCAGGAAGGTTTTTTCCTCTATCCTTATGTCTTCTGCTTATGGCTATCAAAGCTATTTTATTTATTTTCATGTTACTTTATTTCTCCGTACTATCACTTCTTTACCTTAGTCCAAACTAATGTGCCCTTTGTACAGCATATAGTCTAGAAGAAGTGAAAATCTGGGACTTATAAAAAATCCCATCAGCTCTGATGTGGGGAATGTAGGAGAATGTAGAAGACTTTACCTTGGCAATAAACAGAAGTAGCATCTACAGGAACTGAAGATTTATCTTCACTCATTGCTGCTCCAATATAAATGTTAATGGTTAGTGAAGTGATTCATCAGACCCCAAATAACAAACCAAATGAGGCTAGCACTCCCCATGTTTTCTTTTCTCTTCCCTTTGCTATTTATTTGCTTGCATCTTGCTTGCCATTCAGTGCCTCCAAGCACACTCAGCCCTCTTTCCTAATGCAGCATCTCTTTTAATAATGTAGTCTATACAAACTGCAGCCTGGCAAACTACAGGCTCATCAGGGTGGCAGAGACACAACACGAGTAGATGCTTTCCCCTTGTTATCCTTTACTGTCAAAGAAGCCAATAAATACAAAATCTTCATTTTGCTTTGAGACACCCTCTGGCAAAGCAGATCAAGCTGCTCTTTTCCTTTGCTACGACTGTGCCTTCTCTCTGCAAGATTAACAAGCATTACTGTGGATTTGGGATATCTGTGCTGTCAGAGACCACTTGCAGCCATCGCCAGCCAAAGTGCAGCAGCAGCACAGCAATGGCTGTTACCCTGCACATCAAAACCAGCAATCTGCTTCTCCCTCACCATTAAAACAATCAGTGCTGTACCCTGAATGGGCTCTATCAGTGCCTGTCTCTGGCTCCATGCATGACAAATGTGTTTTTAGGAAACAGATAATTTTCTTCAAGGCAGAAAAAATAAAGTTGTGAGAGGAAAAAAAAGTTGACTAAATGTCACTGAGATAATGTTGTTAATAAACCATGGGTGCTAGTCCAACTACGTAAGAGCAGGGTCTTCTGCCAACCTAACAGCAGAAGATGATAAATTAAGATTAACTTCAGCTTCTTTACCTTATTCAGTTCTCCAGATAGGGAATAAAATGCCTGAATTTATCTTTTTGTAAATGACACTGATAATAGTTTAATACAGACTTATAAAAGGCTTTTTGACCAGCAAAGGAAATCCTTTTCTTTCCTCTTAAGTAGGGCTGAAATCGCTCTCAGCTTGCAATTATTTGTCACCTGGTGACAAGGTGATAATTTAAGGAGGTTTCCCCAGAGTTTTGTACTTAAAATTGCAGAAGAGAAGCAGTGTTTAGCTTGTCTCAGAAGTGTTATATTTGGTTTGGCCTGTTTTCCGACAGCTGTTTGCAAAAATACTCAGCTTTCTGGGTACCACTGTGACGGCACAGGGCAGTGTGTGGGAGAGCCAGGTTGATTTTGTGCCACTGTGTCATGGCAAGGCAAGGAACAAACAGGGCAGCATCACCATAACAATAACTAAATTGTTAATCCTGGAGGTATCAAACAGAATCTGAGCCGTATACTTCTCAGGCGCAGATTTACAGATTTTCACCTGCTTTCCCTCTTGTGTCAGCCCATGGCCAACCTCACAGCTCTGCTCTCAAAATGACACTTCTGTGCTCCCGGGGCACTGAGCCTCTGGTAGCATGGCCCATGGTGAGGCAGCAGTGGCAGGGGGAGGTACTCACAAGGCCATGCCATGCCCTCTTATGGCTGTCTTGTGGCTTTATATGCCTTTAATTAGCTGCTTACAGGCAACATGGAGTTGAGAGCAAGAGAGGAGAGGGCATCCCACCCTCTGTTTGCATTCTACCTGGCATTTAGCTTAATTTCCTGTAATTATACTTTGCCACTTAATCGTCTCCCATGATGCTTGTATAATGGTCTAAACAACACTGGCCACCCCAAATTATGGTGCTGGAAGTGACAGAAACTCATGCTTTGAAACACACAGTCCTGCTAGGCTAGAAATAGACAAGCCATTTTAAATGTACTTAAAATACTAGTTCAGAGCTAGATAATTATTCTATTTTAAAGCATACTTGCAAAAATAACAGTCTGGACTTGGGTCTTTCAGGCCAAGTTTTATCTCAAAATGAACTCTCACAGCACTTAATATCACTGCGAGACTGTTAATCGTATCTTGGCAGAAATGGGACCTCTCTAATTAGGCTGGTGTGCTTGACAGGCTACTTTTCACAAAAAAGTTGACCACAAATACTTCTTGATTGACCTAAAAACCTTTTTATTTGAAAAACCATATGCAAATGTGAAAGATAAGTCCATCTTGCCTCTGTGGTGGGCTTGATATGATTTGGCAGGACTTACTGAGTAGTTTAAAGGCAATTAGTAAGTGGAATGAACTAAGAGGTGATGAAAGAGCTTTAGGTCTTGAGCTGAGAGAAGACAGTTGGCCATGTAGTTTCTACAGTGTTTTTTTTTTTTTTTTTCCCAAAGATTGCTCCTTCTGACCCCTCAGCTTCCTGTTTCAAGCTCTCTGCCACAGTGGAATTGTGTTTCATATTCCTGAGTGCCTCTCCAACAGCAGCAATGGTAGCCACAAGACTCCCAGCCATGATAGCAAAAATGTTATTCCCAGCATTTCAATCACCTCCAAGTGATGACACCTTAGATCAGAGGGGGGACAGCTAGAGGTCATCTCCACCCCTCCTGTGCTCTGTCTCACATGCCAGCACTGTCTTGAAACATAAACTGTGATCAGAGAGGAGAAGGCAGATCTAAAGCCACAGAAGGATCCCATAGTTTGTAGAACTCAGAGATGGCCCCTGTAAATTAGCCTGACAGGAAGGACTGTTTGGTCACAAGCAAAACAGGGCTTATTTTCTATGGTGAGACAGCATTATGCTACCAGTTCATTCCTTGCATCTGGTTGAGATGGAGATGACTTTCTTCATAACAGCCCTCACAGTGCTGTGTTTTGTGCTTTGTGTTTGTGACCAAAACAGGGTTGATAACACATCAATGTTTTGGCCATTGCTGAATAACGCTTGCAGAGTGTGAAGTTTTTATCTGTACCTCACTCTGCCCTCCCTAACTCCAGTCCTTTTAGAGAGTAGGTTTGGGTGGGCAGGAAGCTTGGAACAGACCCAGCTGAGGTAGCTGATCTGGACTGACCAAAAAATAGTTTCATGCCATATAGTGTGATGCTTGTCAATAAAACTGGGGTAAGGGAAAAAGAGGGATGTTTTTTGGCTTCCAAGGTGGCTGTTACTTGGAGCCTGGCTGGCCATTGGTCTGCTTACGGGAGGTGGTGAGTGTTTTTAATGAACTGAGCTGGTAGGCTGACCCACTTTGCTCCCAGCAACTGACTGGAGCTTTCTTTTTGAGTCTTAAATTAAGGCAATGTGCCTTGACTTAAATTCTGCTTAGTAAGGTTTAAGCTAAGGGTTGCTATTTCACAGCAGGAAGAAGATAAGGACCTGCACAGGGATATTTAGAGGGACTGAGCTGAAGGAAGATGACTCCAGGAGCAGTCACGTGCCTCTGGTCAGTCAAGAATAATATTCTTGTCTCACACCCCATGTCCAACAGAGCTGTCTCCAGCAGAGCACCCTGGTGTGGAGCCAACCTCATCCCCTCCCTGGTGTGGGACACAGCTCTCTTTGGGATGAAGGGCTATTTGCTGAACTGCTGGATGGTTTCAGATGGTTGTTTTTCTTAATGCAATGTTAGGTTTAGTTGATTACATTAAAGTGGCATTTCTCTGAGGAGGCATTTCTACTGGAAAGATCCAGCAGCCTTTGTTTTCTGCAGGATTTTGTCCATTATGTCCCTGTCACTGCAGAAAAGCACACTTTTAAAGAAAACATCCTGAAGTCAGAGTGTAGGAAATGCCCTATAATTATGTTCCGAGGACAATACTCCCATTAGTGCAAAATCAGTAATGCCTTCAAAATCTGTTACTAACAAGAGCTGCCTCAACAACACCACAGGTTAAAATGATCCTTGAAATCCAATGCTCCTTTTTCTCATTACATTACATTTATCAAATAAGCGTGATAAACAGTTTCATAAATGGCTTCTGAAAAGTAAAACCCAAGTGGAACAGACCATTCTTTTTTTGGCTGGGAGGAAAAGCAAGTATGTTGGACTTCATGCAGACTGAGAGAGAAGGTTTGGGCCATAGTACCGACAGAGAAACAGTGAACAGTTTTTGGGAATGGAGTGAGCGATGCGAGGTTTTCAAGTATTATATTCCCATAACTGCTGTCACTAACAAGCATCTATGTTGGTGCAATGCCCAGTCATTTCAATCTGATGAGAATCCCTACAAGGCTCCAATGTAGTAACTTTTTTACAAATTAATGGCAGTCTGTGCTTTCCATTATCCTAGAATACTCAATATATTTGCTTTACACTAGATACCTTGGAATGAATTATCTGCTTCTGCCTGCATTTACAGCCAAGTTTTCTTGTTTTCACAGTGTTGAAAATTAGGATATTTGCTAAGAGGGATGAATTTCCTTATTCATCAGGTATCAAAATAAGCTTTTTTGATAATTCCTGCAGTTTCTCCTCCAACTGAAGTATATTCCTGAAACCTTGTGAAACTGTGGGATGGTTTATTTTGAAATCATCTCCTCAAGAAACCTTTCTACTTCTCAATAGTATTTTCACTGTAATGTCTACACTAGTGAACTGCAGTTGACCACTCTGAGCAAGTGAAGTGTCATTATTTACAGCTTTTCAAGCTGACACAAACTAGTGCAGAAAACCTCACTCAACTTCAGCTGTAAAATCACAGAATGGTTTGGGTTGGAAGGGACCTTTAGGATCATCCAGTTCCAACACCCCTGTATGGGCAGGGACACCTCCCACTAGACCAGGTTGAACAAAACCCCATCCAACCTGGCGTTGAGCAATTCAAGAGATGGGGCCTCTACACCTTTTCTGAGCAACTTGTTCCAGTGTCTCACTGCCCTCATTCTTACAGATGTCTAACCTACAACTACCCTCTCCCAGTTTAAAGTTATTACCCTGAGTCATATCACTATGTGCTCTTGTAAACAACCTCTCCTTAGCTTTCCTATAGGCCTCTTCAGGTACTGGAAAGCTGCTGTAAGGTCTCTGTGGACTAATCTCTTCCCCAAGCTAAACAACCATGACTTCACAGGAGAGATCAGCCCTCTGATCAACTCTGTGTTCCTCCTCTGGACTTGCTCCAAGAGCTCCATGTCCTTCATGTGTTGGAGGTCAAGAATTGGACACAGTATTCCAGATGGGGTTTCATGACAGTGGAGTAGAAGGGGAGAATCATCTCCCTTGAGCTGCCAGCCACTCTTCTTTTGATGCAGTTGAGGATACAATTGTCCCTCTGGGCTGCAAGGTGACACTGGCAGATCATATTGAGTTTCTCATCAACCAACATCCCCAAGTGCTTCTCCTCAATGCTGTTGTCAATCCGGTCTCCTCACAGATTGTATTTGTGCTTGGGATTGCCCTGACCCAGGTGCAAGGCCTTGTAATTGGCCTTGTTGACCTTCATGAGGTTGGCCTGGGCCCACCTCTCAAGTCTGTCAAGGTCCCTCTGGATGGCATCCCTTCTCTCCAATGTGTCAACCACACCACACAGCTTGGTGTCATCAGCAAACTTGCTCACAGTGCACTCAATTCCACTGTCTATGTTGCTAAAGAAGATGATAAACAGCACCAATCCTACTAACATTCGTCACTGGTTTTCATCTGGACATCAAGCCATTGACCACAGCTCTTTGAGTGCAACCATACACCCAATTTCATATCTACTGAGTGGTCCATCCATCAAATCCATATTTTTCCAGTTTAGAGACCAAGATGTCATGTAGAGAAATGTGAAATGCTTTGCAAAATTCCAGGTAGATGATGTCAGTTGCTCTTACCTTCTCCACCTGCATTGTGACCCCACTGTAGAAGGCCACCAAATTTGTCAGGCACAATTTGCTCTTGGTGAAGCCATGTTGCCTGTAACCAATCACTTTCTCCTTTTCCATATGCTTTAGCAGAGCATTCAGGAGCATCTGCTCCATGTTCTTGCCAGGCACAGAGGTGAGACTGACTGGCCCATAATTTCCTCAGTCTTCCTTTTTTTGAAAACATGAATTATATTTAAAAGTTAAGGATCTTTGTGTATGATCTCAGAGGTCCTTTTCAACCATGACTATACTGTGATCTGGTCTAAGATAGTTTTACATAGGCTCCTTCTGTAGTCCTCATGAAGAAAGACCCTTTCAGGAGGTAATTAATCCGACCTCTCTAAGGCACTTTTCTTAGGAGTCAGACAGTTCATCTTCTGGAGGTCTCTTGCCTGTGGGAATATCAGAACGATGCAAAAAAACAACAGTATCTAGGTTGCCTGATTTCTTAATTCAATACCTCTACTTCCCTGTACAAATACAAAATGAAACTAGAACATAAATATTTAATTCCAACACTGTGAGTTATGTACAGAGAAATTCTGCCATCTTATATGCAGTTTATTTGATCTTATGCATGCTTATTTAAATATGCATAAATTTAATTTTATTGTATCTGGTTTTATATAGTGATAACTGTACTCAGTAAACCCCAGGTCAATGTTTTCAGGGATTAACCAAGTGGGAGTGCATTGAGAATGGAGTATTTTTGCTAGAACCAGTGTTTCTTCAGTGACTGCTCTGCACTTCATGGATCAATTCTTATTTTGTTGTCTGTGTTTACTCATTATAATTTGTACAGGTATCATGACTTGGTAAAGGTATGATGCAGCTCCTGTCTCAGTATACCAAGAGTATGTGTACATTTACTTGCAGGACAACGCATGCACAGCAGCTGTGAGACCACTTGATTGCCATCAATGCCTGAATGATGGGAGCATTTTTTGTCCTTTTATGTTTGTAATTCTATATCTTCAACGTACTCAACAACTTCCTGATAACCTCTGTTTCTCTAACTTTCTGTTGATAATTAAGAATGCTTGAATCTCAAAGCGGTTGTGTACCTAAACTTCCTTCTTTCCTAAAGAAGAAAAATGTGTTAAAAAGACACATATCTTTAGATGCATTTCTTTGGCAGAGGACCTGAAGTTGTGAAAGGCTTCTAAGGCTTGAGAAAAGGCCCACAAAACAACATGCTACCACTACTCATCCACTTTCTTGCAAACATTCGGATTTCTGAAGCCCAGAAGTAAATGCATGCTCCTTCCCCTTAAGGAAGTGAGTTCAAAGCTATGAAATCAGAATTTGTCATAATTCATAAACATAGACATCATTGCTATTCACTGTCAATGCTGGCATCTGAACTTTCCATCCATATTTCCATATTTCTGTTTATATATTAGGGAAGCTGAGATTTGTGGAATCCAGGGAAACAAACTATCAAACAGGGAAGAAAAAGGATTCACCGTGGCTCCTGACCTGAGCAAGGTGACTTTGCAAAGATGGAACAACCTGTGAAAAAATGTCATTGAGCAGCCAGGACCAACAAGCTGGCTCCAGCCAGCCAGTCCACCCTTCCCAGCTTCAGCCTTAACCCACAGAGCCCAGGGTTGTGCACCTTTAGATTAGAAGAAAAGCTACAAAACATAAAGGGCAAGCTCAGCTATGCAAAGTAATTAACGGGCAAACTCCTCCTTCGTTCACACTGAATGACCCCTTGTGGAAAGGAGTGGGACTACTTGGGGAGAAAAGTAATTGCTCTAAGTGAGCGACTGCTGTAATTTTCCAGCCCTTTCTACACTGCAAAAATAACCCTGACTGTACAGTTATATAAATGGATTGCTAGGGGTAAAGGGATTCGTCAGCAAGGGTCTGGTTCTGCAGTAGGAAGCTGGAGGACCTAAAGATATATGTGCATACACTCGTCAGCACCAGTTACATTTAAGTAAAATGAGTCCCATGAGTAGGGGCTGTACTTTAACAAATGGCTTCAATTCTCTACCCCAGGTCCCACCCTGTGACTAATGGGAGAGTTACAGTGAATATGCCAAACGCAGCCTAGCAAAGCAAGTTTGCTTTCAAAACACTGCTCCCTATGGATAAGTCAAGAGCCTACTTGGCAGCTGCATGAGAAGGTTTGTACTGATTATGGTACGACTAAACAACATAATTTCAGGCCTAATGTATCCAAGGCATCACCCTTTCCCAGTTCTTTTTCAAATTTAAAGGAGAACTGGGCCAGTTGCAGCTAAGGTGTGACCATGGCCAAATGTAAGTAATTTCAGTCATTTTAAGAAAGCCAGGAGCTGGGCATTAAGAGTACAGCTTGAAGGGTTTAAAGGGAAGCAAGTTTTCACTCTGCTTTTTACAGATACTCAAATGTTTCTAGAATTCATTGGGAGAAGTCTGTTATTGCACCTGTAACTGTCTTGTCCAGAAGAGAAGAGAGCCACAGATATAAATACTGAATACAGATCCATATAGAGAAGAAAAGCAAAGGGCACTCTGTGGGCAGCCAAGTCACTTCACTCCTGAGCAAGTGAAAAGCAAGAAAGGGAACTCATCATCCTCTTCTTCAGCTTTAAGGGAAGCCCTACTCTAAGGAAGACTCCCTAGCACTAACTGAAGTTGTAGCATAAGTCTAGCACACATTAATTTGCAAATAATAATATCAGTAGGATACATAAACCACTGGAATGTTTGGTTGTAGAGCAAGGGAACCATGTGGAATATATGCTTGCTTGTGTCTATATAGCTAATATCATCTACCCTTGATTTTTATAGCAAGATTTGTCTACTCTTCTGTTTAACTCACACTTTAAAACTCAGATCTGAAGACAGTTGGAGAAACTCTTTCTGAGGGCATCCACATAAACATTTGACTTTAGAAGTACATTATATCTTAATAGGCAGCAACTAAATGGGTCAACATTAGAGGGATCTTAGAATCATAATATCATTTAGGTTGAAAAAGACCCTTAAGACCATTGAGTCCAACTGTGAGCATAACACAGCCAAATTCACCACTTAACCATGCCCACAAGC
Organism: Florisuga fusca; assembly: GCA_038090715.1. Lineage (NCBI taxonomy): Eukaryota > Metazoa > Chordata > Aves > Apodiformes > Trochilidae > Florisuga > Florisuga fusca. Next base: position 20,496,771 of record JAAWXA010000004.1, read on the forward strand.
ACAATGTCTTTTGAATCTAGGGATGATGATTCAACCACTTCCCTGGGCAGCCTGTTCCAATGCTTGATAACCTTTTTGGTGAAGAAAATTTCCTGTCAAAACAGGAGCTATGTGTGTGGGTGTCCTGCAGAAGCAGGATAAAGTATGCTGTAAACTGAATTAAAAAAAAAAAAAAAAAAAACCTAGCTCGGGCAGATTCAGGGGAAAGCTTTTTATTGCTGGGTAATCCAAGTCACACAAAGTACCACTTAAGCACTCAGCTGAGAGCAAGTATTATCTCAGTGCAGGGAACTGAATCATGCTCTCTGAAAAATTTTAGAAATTAAATTCTGAAAAGTTTTCTGATGCTGAAAGTGTTACAGATAACATTAATCTACATTTAAAATTAACTATGCCTGTGCAGCTACCTGTCAGCTGCTTCTCTCAATGGAAAGTGAAGCTTCTCTTCTAAGATGCTTCTCTCAGTGTATCAGAGGAGTCCGCATCCATGAGGTCACCAAAGCCATTCCAGCCTATGATGAAAGGCAAGTCCCAGGGGACCTTTATGAGCACTACAAAGACAAGATGTCTTTGGTTTCAGCCTATAAATATTGTGATTCTTTAACATTTAGAGTATATATTTTATTGCTCTTTTTGGCAGCAAAGAAAGAGAAAAAGAGACTACAGTGGAATTCTTCCTTAGGAATTGCTTGTCTACATTTCTGGGAAATGACAGTTTGAAGGTGAATTCAACAGCAGGAAAGGCAGACACATCCAACAGGTGAGAAAGTGGCAATGCAACACACATAAGAGAGGAAACTCAAGGTGGAGGCAGAGGTCCAAGTGCCCAAGAAAACGCAGCATTAGAGAAGCAGTAGGCAGCAGAGCAGGAAGGCTGTGATGCTGATTAAAGCCCCAGTGTTGCCAAAGGAGATCAAACAGCTATCAGAAGAAGAAATCAGAAGTGGAGCAGCAGCTGACAAGGAAACACTTGAGGAGGCTCAAAACCTTGGTCAAAGGAAAAGATCCAGCCCTGCACATCAGTACAAAAAGAGCTGGAGACACACGATGCAAGGATGCAGAGACTGCTGGGGAGAGAAGAGATCGTCAGGCAATAAAGCAAGAGAAATCAGACTGAGCTGTTAGAGAAGAAATGGATGGTAACCAAGAAAAAGACAAAATGGAGTGCGAGTCTAAAGAAAAAGTCTTGGCAAATGAAGAGCAAGACACTGTCAGCACCACACTGAACAAGCTCATCACAATATTGCAAGCAAAGAAGGTAATTTCAAGCCAGGGCTTGTGTCAGATGTTGCTGTAATTCAGGTTAGTCAATCAGCCTAAATTCTGGCCAGAGGCTGTCAGACACAACAACAGAGTGTAAAGAAGCAGGCTGGATTCATTTTATTTAAATAAAGCAGAATTATAAAAATCCTGCTGCAGGAGCTGATTCATTATAATAATTTTTTGATGAAACAGTCAATATTCTCTGTCAGTTGCTTGATATTTTATTAGGCATAAAAAGTGAAGACTGAAGAAGCATACTGTTTGTTATGAGACAGAGAAAGCAAGACTTTAGCAGCACAGGCTCAAAATGGTCACATGGGCCACAGAGTAGTTGTACCTAGGTGTATCATGTAGCTTGTCCCACATGAACACTACAAGGTTTTTATCACATTTTAAAATAATGGCAAAAAAAGCACAATTCAATGACATGTATACAGCCATTCTCTTTCATCACTTCCATAGCCCACCTTTCTTTGGCATATGAGCTTAGACAGGAAGAAAACTAATAAATATTTCATTTTAGAAATACTTGTAGTTAACATCAATATTTGCTTGGCTGGGTTTGTTTGGTTTTATTTCACATGAATGCATTAATTTTTTAATGATGGGAGAGTCTGGATGAACTTGGGAAATATCAGACTTTAAAATTAACTTTTGAAGAGTGGTAGTAGTATCAGGGCTAGCAGCTGTGTAGTTTCAGCAGAATATACCCAGAAGGATGGGGCACAAAGAGAAGATTTTTTTTTTCTTAGGGAATTGAAATGCAAAGTATAATCCTACGGTGGAGTAAAATTGAAGGTGTCAAAGGTATTTTAAATTATCAAATATATCTGTAGCTTATCACAGGGATGCTATCAACATGAACACAACACATACGAATATAATTTTACAGTAAAACTTTTGGACATTTTAAGCTTTACATAAATAGTTCCACTTTCTGTTAATCTTGTTCTCCATAAATCAAGCCAGATTTGAACTGATTCCATGGATTTTTCTTATGGGACTGCAGTTTCCACATCAGTGTAAGCGACAATAAGTGACATTTGCACCACTTGTGTGTTAATGATGGCAGCAGAGCTACTGTTTTATAGGAAGTATCACAAAAATGATACAGCCTCCCAAGGACAAAAAAAGGAGTGAGGAACTATGCCAAAAGGTTTCGTACAGAGTATTCATGTTATGAGCTCTTTCACTGCACAATGGCTTTCCTTCAGTGCTAGCTTTTATATTTTGATGAAATAGCACTTCATCCTTATTATCCGTGAGATGAGTTTTGTGAGATGTTCGCAGGCTGAAGTCTGCAGACCAAATCATTTCAGATTTTCTATGGCCCTGATTCTGCACCTTGGAAGTTGATGTGAATTTTATTGCTGATTTATCAGGGCATTTGATGCTTTTATCTTAGAAAATGTTCATATGAAACAAAGTTTAATGTACTTTTGATGTTACATTTCATTCTTCTAATATGCTAACAGAAATGAAATGAGACAGTACTGATACAGTGGACTGTATAAAATTGAAAGTTTAAAGAGCATCCTGCAAGTAGCTGGCAACAGCAGCAGCAAGTAGCAAGTAAAACTGATCTTTAAAAATGCATTTATTTTTATTGAAGAAAAGGCTATTTGTGCTGGTAACTCATTAGAGACTTTTGGAATATGTAAGGAAAACTGTGGAAATATTCCTTGAAAACTATGTAAATAAAAAAGGTCTAATCAACCTCATCCCTACCTCCTTCCCCACCCAAGAAAAAAAATAACAAATAAGACTGAGAGTTTCTATCCTTTCCTGGTCAGAATGTGTTTTTCAGGTGACACTTCAACATGGTATGCAAATTTTAAAAATAAATATTGGTCTTCTAACGTAGATAGAGTATTAATTGCAAAATAGGATGTTTCCTGTAATTTTATACACGCTATTCCCTGTTGTCAGCTGATGCTCTTTTGCCAATTTCTGCAGAGATCAGCTGAGAAGCTATTAATCAGACTATTTAAAATGAGCCCAGTCATTGCTTTGTTATCACACATCATTCTTTTTATCCCTTTCTGTCACAAAGGTTTATACTACATTATATTGTACGTATACAATATATTATATATATATATAAAATATTGTACTATACTATATTAATATATTATATCTACAAACTATTACACTATACTATGTTTAGTTCTGGTGCTTTACCTATTAGAGTGTTACGGACACTGAACAGATGCTGACCAAGCATTTGTTTACTGCTGCCAGTGTCTGTGACAATTATGAAAACCTTTTTGTTGTTTTGCATTTCAGGGTCTCATGCCATGCATTAAAAAGGCGGCTTGTCACCGTGACATGATACCATAGACTAGACCTTGCAACAGGTCCTTGGTACCCCAGTGAGCCTGGGAAGGGCTGGAGGAGGCAGCCCCAAGCTGCCCCAAGCACTGTCTGCCTGAGAGTGCTGCAGCAGAGACTTTCCCTGAGCTCTGCAATGCTCCAGCAGCCCTGACCTCTCCTGCACTCAGACACCACGGAAGAAAAGATAAGTGTCACCACTTAGCTGGCTCTGGTCACTATTAAAAACTTTCTCTGTAGGCCATGGAGATGAGCGTTATCAGATGTCATTGTCCACTGGTTATACACTGGGAACCCTCTTACAAGCCTTGATAAATACAGAAGGAATAGTGAGTAACACTACAGAGATGCTAGGGGATGATTGAGGATGATTGAGTTTCAAGCCAGAAAAGTAAATGTTCAGAGATATTTATTCATTAGATGGAGATTTTTGGTGTGAAACAGGTGCACATGAGACATTCATTTCACAACTGAAGGGTTCCCAGAGCAAATATTCAGTCTCCTGCTGAAATCTGTAGAAGATTAAGGGTCTCTTACATAAAAAAAGGATACAGATATCACTCTTTATCTCTAGCATGCAGACACACCTGTGGTCTGATGAAGATGATTTGAAGAACAGTCAGGTCCTTACACAACTAAAGGCTTTAAGCATGAAAAATCAAACCTATTTTGATACGGTCCATAGATACCTGCGATTTGCCAGAAAGTGAAATCCTTAGGTATAGGTATAATAACTTCCAAAATTAATGTCATCAATGATTCCTGACAGGTTTCTAGTACTGAATATGTTTCATTTCACTCACATTAAAAAGGTCCATTCAAGGACCTCATGCCATTTTGTGATGGACACCTATATAAGACAAAAACATCATGTTTCAAGTGAGCTCTGCCATGGTGTTGAGGAACTGGAGCTTCAGCAACACTACCCACCAGTTGTTCAGATAAAAAATCGTACTGTGATGAAATATGAGATTAAAGCGGTAAAATCCTTGTAATGCCAGCACACTGTCCTTGTGGGTAACACTCTCACTACATGTGAAAGATCCTCTCTTTCCATATGTACTGACCTTACCAAGGTCAACAGAGTTATCCTGGTAAAAATTTCTGCTAATTTTTACTTCATTTCCCCATTCACAGTACAGCACCAGGATCAACCCTTTGGCCTTCCGAAACATGGAGTCACACACTGGGCTTGGTATCAGTCAATACTGTCTCAGCAGGTGCTTCCTGGATCATCACATCCTCCCTCCTGTGTCTCCCTATTACCTTCAGTTCTCTAAGGCAGGTGTTTCCAGCTTTGTGTTTGTGATCTGTGGAGAGGTTAAAGCAAGCTAATGCAATCTGGTTCCAGTTCAGCAGAGCTTGTAAGCACATAGCTTAATTTGATTGGAGTCCCTGGGGACGATTACAATGTGTGTTATTAACCATGTGATTACATATTTAGCTAGCCTGGGAAAGAACTTCCCAATTTTGTATATCTCTAGTAGACAGTAGGACTGCCTAAGCAAGCCCAAAACAACCATTGTTGTTCAGTAGCTGTTTGTAGGAGCCTTTCTTTCCCCACACATTTAACAATTAGGCTTGGCCTGGATATTTTGGTGAGCCCAAGAGCCTCGTGTCTCAATGTGCAGGATTTACACAACTTACATCACTGGATCCCGAAGTCCCAAGCTCTGTGATTTGCCATGTCTTCTAAGAGAAGTTTCAAAGGAGGCTGCTTATATAGCTATTTCAACCTGAGTCAGATTCCCTCTTTTCTGCTCAATATTACATGGCACATCTGAAGCGAGCTACTGTAAGTATGAGAAATATTGCATCATCTATGTGTTTCAGCAGCTGAATCAATTGCTTGCTTTTCTCAACTTTACATCAAGACAGCAGATGACCAGTCCTGTGCTCCATGGATCTGCCCAAGAAATGGTCTATGTACCTTCTTTTCAGAGTTCAACTATTTATTTCATGCATAACAGGTGACTGGGAATCAGAAAACTGCAGTAATGGAAGAGCAGGTGTTGGACCCTTACAAGACATTCTTTCATGCTGATGCCTAATGAACCTTGAGGTCCACTTATTGGATGCTTTTCATCATGGATGTCTGAAAAGCACCACAAATGTCTCTTCATTAATGCCTGTGATGAGGCCAGGCAGGTGTTACTACCACGTATGTGTCTCCAATGAACATCCAAATCAGCAAAGCATAAAAATAACAGTAGTTCCTTAAAATCAATCAGAGACTTTAGTGGTACGAACCCCTAACGTTGGACCCTTTCCATGAAAAATGAAATTTCTTCCACGAAAACAGTTATTAACATTATAAATCAAAATATAACAAAGTCATAAATCTCTGTCAAAATATTAATTGATCTTAGATCATAGAGCTGCTGTGCTAGAACACCCTCCTGTAAACTGGACAAGAGAGGGATATAGGATTTAAAATTACTAGATACAAAATTTAGGAAAAACATTATATTGGTTTTTCTTCCACGTAAAAGAAATGGAACATTTCACTGTTTATTCCCTGGCTGTTTGTGTCATTTCAAAAGATCGGTTGCAATTAAAGGAACAGATGACCTTCTTTTGTCCTCAAAGGAGAGTCGTGAAGTCCTCTGGTGAAATTCAGCTGAATGCAGCAAACAAAAGCTTGTAAGCCATTTATCTAAGTATAATGGTGCCACATTAAAACGAAGAAAATTTCCTCTAGCCATGTGTGCCAATGCTGAACATGTGAGAATATCAGATGATTCACAATAAAGCTGATGTGGTTCACAGCATAAATGGAAAGTGTAGTAAAAATCTGTGGCTATTTTTCTACACTTTGGACATTGTTTCCAGTTCAGGGTTGTCCTTGGAACTGAACCATCTAGATTTTTAATGAATATGTTACAGCTTCTCCATAGATACAAAAAAGTTCTTATCTCAGTGCAACATTTCCCTCCCAAAACATGAGAACTAGAGTATTTAAAAAGGATCTGGGGGGGGGCGGAGGGGGGCGTATGGATATGTGTGTGTACCTGTAGAGGTGTACTACAGATTGTCAAGCGATTTTTTTGCAGTAGGATTAGAGAATTCACTAGCTAAACCAGAAAGTCAAGCTTTTTTTATGCCTGTTTCAGGCATGGATGAGGCAAGGGGGAAAAAAAAAAAATGCAAGGGTTACAAAGAATCACAGAAATCACAGAGTGACAGGATTGTAAGGGGTTGGAAGGGACCTCTGAGGATCATCTAGTCCAACCTCCCCTGCTAGAGCGGGATCCCCTAGAGCTGGTTTGAAAGGAATATATCCAGGCAGGTCTTGAATATTTCCGTGGATGGAGACTCCACAACTTCCCTGGGCAATCTCTTCCAGTATTGTGTTACCCTCAGAGTGAAGAAGTATTTTCTTGCATTTAATTTATATCTCTTTTGTGACAGTTTGTGTCCATTACCCTTTGTTCAGCCACTGGACACCACAGAGAGGAGTCTGGATCCATCCTCCTGACACCCACCCTTTAGATAGTTATAAGCATTGATAAGATTCCCCTCTCAACCTCCTTTTCTCTAAGCTAAGTAGCCCAAGGTCTCTTAGCCTTTCCTCAAAGGACAGATGTTCCAATCCCTTAATCATCTTAGTGGCCCTGTGCTGGACTCTATCCACTGGTTCTTTGTCCTTCTTGAACTTGGGAGTCCAAAACTGCACACAACACTCTAGGTGAGGCCTCACCAGACCAGAGTTCTAGAATATACAGAAGGTGAGAAAGTCCATTACGTGACTCTGAATTGATGCAGAAGGGCTGAACTTCCAAGGAAAATGTTATAAGCTCATGAAAATAGGAAAACAGGAACAGCCACAACCCCTTTCCAAGAGAGAAGGAGCAATTCTGCTGCAAGTTAAAAAAAAAAATAAAATTCCCAGACTTGAGTCAGCCCGACTGGAGCTATTGTCCTAGTACAGAGAACAACCAGAAGTGATGAAAAAGAGCTGTGGGACTTTGTCTTTAGTTTGCTTTTCTAAATTATAAGAAAAATGTGAATCACCTTGTCTTTAGTGTGTTTTTAGATGGAATTAGCAGAGACTGGAGCTCTTAGCTTGTAAATACAGAAACATCAGGGGGCAGATGTCGATGGGTAAGCAAACGGTTCCCATTGTCTTCCCCGAAGGAATGACAAAATAGGGGTAGTTCTGCTTTTATTTCCTTGTCATATGTGGAGGATGAAAACACGAAACCCAACAGTCGTTTGACTTTCGCCCATTTTATGGCTAATTTTTGCATGTTTGTATTTGCAATTAGCTCACGGTGCAGCTGGATGAAACTTAACACGATACGCCTGCTGGGGGCGGCCAGCCCTAAGCAAACTCTGCTGTAAACCGATGGATACGCAGAACAGAGGATGCCAGGGCCCTGCTGGCCGCGGCGATGGAGCGGAGCATCCTCTCTCCAGCCTCCCGTCGGCCGGAGCTGCGGCTGCCGTGGGAGCGCGGCTGCTTCCCATCGAATCCGCACAAATCCGCGCCCCAGAGCTCTGCCCTCACAGACGCTCGGAGCTTCCCTCCCCAAACGCGGGGGGACCTGAGAGCTTTGGGGAGTTCTCTATATTTGTTGAAAGGAGGGTGGACGGTTCAGACCGGAAATTATTTTCTGCCCCGCTGGATTTTGTTATCCGAGGGAGGGCGAAGGGCGGGGGGTGAAGTAGAAGACGATGCAGCCTCCTCATCATTTGAGCGTGCGAAGGGCTTTGTTAACACCCGGCGCTCGGTTCCGGGCAAGGATGCAGGGTGATGCAGGACTGTGAGGCACGGAGCCGGCCCGAACAGTCGAGCCCTTGCCCCCAGCCTCAGCCCCGGCCCCGTACCCGGGCGCGGAGCCGTATCCGGACCCGATGCCCGTCGCGGCGCTGAGCTGCGGTGATTTCCCGAGCCGATACCGCCCTCTCGTGGGCTGCGGGGCCGGGGTGGGGTGGAGATGGGGTTGGGGCGGAACTGCAAGCAACCTTTTCCCTATAGAGTAAGAAAAATAAATAAATAAAAATAAATCCGGCCTGCCCCCTACTATCTGGGCAAACAGCAGCCTTTCCAAACACACGGTGGACGCAGGTAGACTTAGCAGAAGCAATAGTTCTTACTTATTTTAATTTGTCCCTGCCCGTGGCAGAGGGGTAGGAACTAGATGATCTTTAAGTCTCCTTACAATCCGGACCATTCTATAATTCCCCCATTTCACGTAGATTTCTGCACTGGTGGATCTGTCTGTATGTGCCTCCCACCTCTGGCATACACAGATGTCATAACAGCTGCTAGTGTCGATAGGAAGCTCCTGTCAGAGACAACCAGCCCAGAGTAACCAACTGTGGGTCTGCTGTGGTGTTTAATTAGAGATCCACAGAAGGAAACACACTCTCCCTCCAAACCCAACATTCACAAGGCTCTGGCTTTCCCAGGCAGCTTGCTGGAGAAAGAGCTGGGTGTGAGAGCATTCCCATGACATCCCATTGTCACTGGTTTCAGGCACCAGCAAAAGCTGCCCTGCAGACCCAACTTGTTTAGCCATTATTATGATATTCTCCCCTTGGGAGAAAAGCTCCAAGAAGGAAGGCATTCTGGAGACAGACTGAGATTTCAGACACTGGCTTAAATCACCTGATCTCATTTGGTCGAAGCTGCAAAGGCTGATGGTGTCCCTGTGCCACCAAAACTTCCTTTCCTCTTGTCTTAGGCAAGGTCCATATTGCTGAGATTTGACTTGGGTGCCTGGACACCTGTGAGATGCTGATTCAGAGAGTCCCGGGTAAGAAAATACCCAAAAAAACAAGTAAGACTGTACCTGGCTGCTCTGCTTGCATGTACAGGAAAGGGTGAGAGGACTCAGACAGTGTGAAACAAGCTATGAAAACTACTGTGACATCACAGGCTGAAGTGTCTCCAGAAGCCAATGTGCTGCCTACCTGAGCCCTGGCTGCACAGCATCTCCCTCCCAGGAACAATAAGAGGTGAGCTTACACTAAAAAGAGAGTTTACATCTTGCTGACTCTTCTAGGCAAACATGATCCATTCCTACTATCTGAGAAACTATGTTAAACATGAACTCCACTCAGTGAATATTTGTAAGTTGGATGTGCATACTCCAACAGCTGTAACACTGGATGGTCTGAGATGTTTTCAGGCTGTTGTGCTCTGTAGGCATTTCTTAGTTGAAGCAAGCTGCAGGGCTACAGCAACAAGAAAGGCTGCAAACTATCAGTGACAAGGGAGTCCAAATTTGTACCCCACCCAGCCCCAGGGGAGAGGAAAACTAAGGGCTTGGAATAGCTAGGGCAGTGCATAACATTGTATTTTTTTTCCCCACTAAATTAATCTTTCCGTGGAAATGGAGTGTAGGAGCTCCCAAGGTTTCATCTCAAGAGAAAATCTTATTTATTTGCTGTTACAGTCTCCTGGGATCAGTTGTGCCCGGCATGTGTGGCTGTACCACGGAGCTTGACAGCAGTTTGGGCACCATGAGGAATAGCATTGCTGAGTTACTGGCCGTGGGAAGGATGAGAAAAAAAAAATGAGCATCAGTAGAAAAGCTCTGGAGGATATAGCCGTGGCACTAGAGGGATCTGTAAGCATTTTATACTGAGTTATTTTTCCCTAAATTACCAAAGGGTAATAAGGTATCAGAGGAGCAGCTCCAGCCACAAACACTCTCTTGCCAGTGTTGAAAACCTTTTGCAAGTGTGGAGACTCTTACCAAGGACTTTATTGCTTATAGTAGGCAATAACTATTTCTTTCAGTGTCTTCACTGTTAGATTTGATAGCCAAACAGAGGTAAGAAAAGCCCAAGCTGACACTCTGGTTGAAATCTATTGCTCTGCCTAATCATCGTATAACCAGTCACAGCTAAACAACACGTCACCAGGGTGGCTATAAATTGCCTATTTGCATAAATAAATAAACTAAAAGGCAGTCTTCTGCATTCAGCTTTTCCATCACATAAAGTATTCTCTCTAAGCCACTTTTGTGGGCTTCTGGGTGTTGCTTCTTATGCTCTGGAACCTTTCATGACATTAGGATTGTCACTTCTTCACCAGGCTAAAAAGCACCAACATCTTTCTTGCTGAGTCCAGAGAACATTTGGGTGCGTCTGGGCTTCATCCAGTTTAGAGAAAGGGATCTAAACCATAAAAAAGAGAAAATATTTTGGAGGTAAAAAAAAAGACGTGTCCTGGACATCTGTGGTCATGAAATAATAAATTACCCCCCTTACAAAGGGAGGAAGTCTCACCACATGGTTCTGGGACCTGACCAATCCTTCCTCCAACCCAAAACCTCCCCTGCAGCTTTACTATTGTGCATGGTTAAAAAGTGCCTGCTTTCTAGACCAGAAGGACATAATTATTGTTATATATTCTCATTTATAGCCTATTTTGGCATATTGGGGGAAAAAAAAGATGACAGCAAATGCATGCATATTTTGATGATTATCCATGGATTTAATATTTTCTGGTTTAACGAAGGGAGCAGTGGGCTACTAACCGCACCTATATGAACATTTATATTAAATTTTTTCCCATCTCAGTCTCTTAGGTGTTCATCATTGCTTTTCCTTTCTGCTGCTTGATACAGTGCAGTAGGCTTGGACACTTTGTGGTTTCTTTGACAGGCTCGGTGTAGCAAACTGCTTTTAGCTCATGCGTGCCTCTGAATGTTTCAGGGAAGGAAAAGCAAAGTTAAGGGCACCCACATCCGTGATTGTTTGCTCGGTCCTTCCAACCTTGCTCCAAATCCTTGTAAGGGTTCATTGAGTGCACCCTCAGCAAGTTTGATGACACCAAACTGTGGTGCAGCTGACATGCTGGAGAGAAGGGATGCCATCCAGGGCCACCTTGACAGCCTGGAGAGGTGGGCCCATGCCAGCCTCATGAAGTTCAACAAGACCGTGTGCAAGGTCCTGCATCTGGGTTGAGGCAACCCCGAGCACTGATACAGGCTGGGAAGTGACTGGCTTGAGAGCAGCCCTAGGGAAAAGGACTTGGGAGTGCTGGTGGATGAGAAGCTCAACACGAGCCAGTAATGTGTACTTGCAGCCCAGAAAGCCAACCAGATCCTTGGCTGCATCAAGAGAAGCGTGGCCAGCAGGTCAAGGGAAGTGATTCTCCCCCTCTGCTCTGCTCTCCTGAGACCCCTCCTGGAGTCCTGCATCCAGTTCTGGAGCCCCTGTTACCAGAAAGACATGGGCATGCTGGAGTGTGTCCAGAGAAGGGCCACGAGGATGATCAGAGGGCTGGAGCAGCTCTCCTGTGAAGACAGACTGAGAGAGTTGGGATGATTCAGTCTGGATTGGAGAAGGCTCTGAGGAGTCCTTATTGTGGCCTCCCAGTATCTGAAGGGGACCTACGAGAAAGCTGGTGAGGGACTTTTTAGGATGCCAGGTAGTGATAGGACTAGGGGGAATGGATTCAAACTAGAGGAGCATAGATTTGGATTAGATATTAGGAAGAAGTTCTTCACCATGAGAGTGGTGACACACTGGATCAGGTTGCCCAGAGAGGTGGTGAAAGCCCCATCCCTGGAAGTTTTTAAGGCCAGGCTGGACAGGGCTCTGAGCAACCTGATCTGGTGGGAGGTGTCCCTGCCCATGGCAGGGGGGTTGGAACTATATGATCTTAAAGGTTCCTTCCAACACAGAAAATTCTATGATTCTATGATTTACTCACATTTAAGGTAGCCCTGTAAACATATCCTCACCATAAAAATGGCCCTTTGCCACAATTTGTTTTTACAAAGAGTGAAGCACATGGCTGGTTTCCCCATCTTCTTTCATGCCAGAATCTACGCTTTGAATGAAAACACAAAATAACAGGAGAAAAAGGGAGGCTTTGGAGTTCATCACTAGAAAGGTAATATAAAAATGGGATGCAACTCTTCTTCAAATGGCAGACAGGCTACAGAAGCCAGAAGGAAGTTCTGGTAAATGGGAAGTAGAGTCAGAGAAGCTCCAAGGCTGGGACAACTGTCTAATATGCTGCCTTTCCATATCTCACAGAGAGTGAAACACTCAAACAAAATTGTCACCAAAAAACCATGATCCTTTGCTTTCCCAGTGCACATATTTTCTTGCCACTTAATGGTTAAAAAAAAAATAAATCACCTGACTGAAAAACCTGACTGAAAAATAGGAGGTATCTTTTACTTCTCCAGAGGCATCCAGGGTTAATAAAGCTGGCATGTACTTCTTGTGCCAAGTGTTTCAATCCCAGGATCGGACTGACTGCTTACCTGCCAAGTGGGCAAGCCCCTGTAGTCCAGGCTGATGGGGAGGTTAAGTACCAGGAACTGGAGAGAAAGGGGCAATGGAGTGACAGCATATGACTCCATAACTCTTTATTGTCAGTGTTGTGCCTTAGATATCTTCTTTCCTGTTATTTGGGGGCTGTGGTTTACCACTGAGGTTTTTCATGTTCTGGGAGCAGGAGAACAGATTCAAGACAGCTATGGTAGACCATAGGATTGTTGTTTTGGTTTGGTTTGGGGTTTTTTGTTTTGTTTTGTTTTGTTTTTCTTAGCCTGTGCAGTATCTGTAATCCACTATTCTATGGTCTGCTATACAGAGCACCTATATCCCCTGATGTTAATTCTTTAGGTTAAGCTTAGCCAGCTTATGGTTTTATCTCTGAATATCTACATGTAAGTTACCAGTGTCTCAGATGTGATGGTGGCTGTAACACAATCACATACTACATTGGTTTTTTTTCTCTTTAGAGACAATTGAGGTGGTAAAGTGCCTTGGAAAACATCATGATGCTGGCTAAATCTTTGTACAGACAACCCTTTCCGCTGTGCTTAATAAAATGAAGTCTGTCACATTCTTGTTCATTGCCGTGTTTTCAAAATGCCTCAGTTAGATGCCATTGAAGCAGAGCAGAAAAGAGTTATTTCAATCAAAAAGTCACACAAAGAGACCAGCAATGTGCTCTGCCACCACTGAGATTAGCAGCCTCAGAAGATTTATTCCACTTTTGTGGATCCTAGTGTTCAATTAATTTAAATGGAAACAGATGCCAAATTCCACCCCTGGCTCAGTTTTCCCAGCCGCACTTTTCCTATGCCTGGGCCACTGCCCCTGTCCTGAACCTTGGAGCACCACAAGGAAGGGACCCCAGTGGCTGTGGAACTTTCCTTCTTAGGTCTATTCAGGGCTCATGAAGGCTTAGGAAGGAGAACAGAGTGGGGCAACCCATGGCTACAGCGCTTCAGGGGTAATATCCACAGAGGTGAGCATGTCCTCTACCTCCTGGCCCCATGGAATATGAACACAAGTGCATCATGTCCTGGCCTTGATCACAGAGCCCTCAGATTACAGTGCAGGACCTGGCAGGGGTCACATGGGAATAGTCTCATCCACACAGTGCTGTGCAAGGAGCAGATAAGGAACAAGGGGATACATAATCAGGGACATATTTGGTATCCAGACAGCCTGGAACCCTGCTCTTGCTTTAATCCCTAGGAGATAACGTGCCTGGTTTTGTGCCAGTTCTGTCTGTCCTTCCTTGGAAAGCAACACCTGATTTATATTCCCTATCTTATAGTGCCAACATAGTGCATTAAGTGGATTTTGCAGAATGCATTTGCAAATATGTATAAGTATTTAATTTGTCATTCAGCTTGTGTTTTGGTCTGGAAAGAAAGAAGAAACAAATTTATTACAGATGAATATTAGTACAAGTGCTGTAAATGTGAGTGGAAAGAGATGTGTATTGCTAATTGTCCTAAAATATCTTGTCACCGGAAACTTGCTCCTGAGGGTGCCACAGATTTTTATATACATTATTATTCTTGGACAGAAATATTATATATTATTACTGGGAAATATGTATTTTGGCACCAGCTACCTCAGGCATGACTGTAGAGAAAGAGAAATAAAGAAAACAACCCTTAAAAGCTCAGGATTCCTTTTCTAAGAGCCATGCCAAAAATTTGGCATGTTTTCTCAAATTTACTGCCATCACACGTATAACCAAGATTCAGAGCAAGTGCTGCCAATTCTTGTGACTCCACTAAAAATCTTGTGGTTACAAAGCTTTGTCTTCAAAGATTTGTATTCAGGATTCTTAGAATCATGCAAATATCTTGGGCTGTGCCATTTTTAAAGAAGTGAGCTTCTGCTATCCAGAGCTGCAAAGAAGCTGCAGCTATAACTTTGGTATAAGCTAATAATGCAAAATAAATATTGTAAATACCTCTCGTATTTCTGGGGTTTTCCTTTTTTCTAAATTTCAGCAGTTTTAAGCCCATTTATGATTTAGCAGGGCCTATTTCATCATGCTTGGACATATGCCATCCACACTCTGGGAAACATTGTAAGAATGGGACCATGTGTACCCCTTGATTTGGAGACAACCACTGCCCATGTGGATCCCTTCTGTTACTTGCCTATATCTCTGGTCATCAGGCTTTACGCACCCACAGATGGCTTCAGCCTTGCTTTCATGGAGAGCTGGAGAGTGACTGCACATCCACAGAGAGATCATGTCATTTCTTACAGCTTATCAATGGTCAGAGGGGCTGGAGTAGTGGGGCAAGGAGGAGGTCACATTCAAACAACACTTCCAGAGCAGGATGAGAAACAGGCTGCAGAGTTTTTTCTGAAACATGAGGTCTCTCTGAAGGTCACCTCCCTACTTCTCTAAACCCATTGCTTGGAGCTGCTAAGTCTCTGGGAGGACAAGTGGACACTGGCTCCTGTGAGGAGAGATATCTTTGTGGTAACTCAACTTTTATACCCCATCTCAATCTGATGCAGCATGACCAGAGGTGTGTGAAAACGCAAAATATTTTGGAGAACAATGGCTTCATTAGCCTCAAGGTTGAAATTAGCATAAAGTCTGTCTTTGTGGAAATTTAGATGGATTCATCAGCAGTGTTTCACCATCATCATTTGGATTGCATCTTTGTATCACCAACCTGATGATTTCAGCCCTGCCAATGCATCTCCAAGACTTTGTGCTTGCTTCAGAAAACAGGAAGGGATAGAAAAATTTTTTTTTTCTTGCTTGTCTGCTTCTACAGTGAGTGTTACAAACACCCACCTGCTATTCAGGGAAATGAGAAAAAAATTCAGCCAGTTACTACATTATTAATACCAAAAAAAGTTCATCGGCTCCTAAAAAAATTTAGAAATCAATTACTTTTAGGAAATGAAACTATCCATTAATAAAATCTTTAGCTGGTACTCCAGGCTTTTGATGTTTTATATACTCATACCACAACAACTGCAATCTTAGAGAAAAGAAAAGCCTCCTCAGTCCTTTTTCTCTTTTCTTTTACAGGTGCTTAAAATGTCTGCTGCCTTCTGGAATGTTTTTCTGCTAGATGTCCAGAAAACACTCTTGTTAACAACCTAAATATTCTGTTTGTTAATTAATTGGTTTATTTATAATAGGCTTTTCCTATCTTTAATTAGCATTTTTATTTTGTCATATTTCCATATGTCATAAAAGCTATGTCATAAAAGCTTTGTCATATTTTGAAATAATGAATTATGGAAGCAATCTTAGCACATGGCCTTTGTCTATTCTAAATTCCTTCAAACTAGTGCCAACCAGAAATTAATGTGTGCTTGAACCTTAAGGATTTTGTGTGCTTATGTGTGTACAGATGCATGTAGGTATGAATAAAAAAAGTGAGACACATACAGTTCCTCTGTGACGAGGATCTGGGAAGAAGGATAAAACTTTGGCCATGGTCATTGCTTCCAGGTGTTTGCTAGATGTATTCTTGTCTGACACTGATGAAATATTAGTGGATCAAGGGCTGTCAACTACCAAAATGCAGGCAAAACTAGAAGCATGAAAGACGGATAGTTACCTGAGCTGTCTACATATCTCAAACTAAGAACCAGTCTGTCTGTTTATTTGGACAAACTTGGTGATGGGATCAATAAGACATTTCCCAGAGGGAGTAGAATTAAGTCAACACATCTGCCTTTGGGGATAACATAAAGGAAAATTTTTCTCTCGGGATCTCAGCACTTCCGTTTCCAGTCTCAGCCACACTGAAGAAGCATTGAAGTGTATAAAAATATAAGTATGAGCCCTGATCCTGTCTCCAGAGCTCATGCATCTCATCAGTCTAAATGCCCAAAGTGACAGTGAAACTGAAAGCAGCATCCCTACTTTCTGTGCAGGGATTCACCTGTTCTGTGTCATCTTCTTTCCAGCTCTGGTTGATGCTGGGTGGCAAGTTTTTCTGTTTCTGAAGGATCTTCATTTGCTTTGCAAGAATGTTTTTATATTGGCTCCCCCTGGGCAGGATGAACTGTGCCTGTGCAATATACCCCTCTCTGTAAACTGTACAGACAACCCAGATATCTTCTTTTTAGACAAAATCAGGAGACATTAATCATACTCAGTCACTCTCTCCTTATACAGCCTGACAGTAAAGGATGCTTTCAGTTATGGGTATCTGCCTGTATTTATCCCAGCTCTGGGGCTAAACTACAGCAGTTGCTCTATGACCTGATAAGCCCTCCTCAGCCAAGAAGGGAAATTGGGAAAAGGACACTTGTTAGTTGAAATGAAAACAGATTTAATGAAATAGCAAAACCAATATTAATGACAGCACGAAGCATGCAGGGTTATACTCAGACCAGTCCTCAGGATCATTAGGAGAAGAAATCTGATGAGAATAGCCCCAGGAAGAGGAGCTCCCAATCCTCAGCAAGCCTTTCCTTTCATAATGAGTGTGATGTTCATGGTTGGCTTACACCTGTTAGTCAGCTTGGGGCAGCTGCCCCGACTGAAGCTCCCAGATCACTCAGAAACTGGTAATAGCCTGCCTACCTTGACCAGCCTATGATTCTACCCCAGTGAAACCAGGATGGTGTCTTAGAAATAAATTAGTAACATCTTTTAATGTACAGGAGGCTTGAAACTTTCTGGTCTACTTGGATGTTTAAGCAGGAGCCAGGAAACCAGCAGATCCAGCTTCTTCTCCAGGTTTGGGGAGGAGGAACCCAGTACCCAGCACACCCTATAAGTCATTAGCTGGTCTGCTAGTCAGCCATGACTCTGTTCTACTTGCCTGAAAACTGTTTTGCTTGCCCTTTGCTACTAGATTGTGTTTTTTTCCCAGTTGGAGGTAAAGCCCCATGCTAAGCATAGGCTGAAGTCTTGGGACCTCCCAGAGGGCATCCATATAGTCACCCTAACACCACTGCAGCTCTATTTGTTACCCACTGAATGGGTCTAAGTCTGCAGCACAGCAACTGGGAGCCAGTGGCTTGGTTGCCCTGCTGTGCAGCCAGGAGGAACAGAAACATACCTCACCCTGGGGCAATGGATGGGGACAAATCAACAAGGAATGCTCCATCCATCCGTGCACTTGGAAGCTGCTCCTCTGCCAGCTACCCGTTTACACTGATCTTTGAGTGTGACAGCCAAGATAACCAAAACTTCTGTATCAAGAAGGATTTTCTAATTTATTGAGTTCCTGGGAGACCTTATAGCTGCCTTCCAGTATCTGAAGGGGGCCTACAACAAAGCTAGGGAGGGACTGCTTACAAGAATGTGTAGCAATAGATGAGGGGCAGTAGTCTGAAACTAGAGCACTAGGGTAGACTTAGATTGGGTATTAGGAAGAAGTTCTTTACTATGAGGGTGGTGAATCAGTGGAAGAGGTTGCCCAGGGAGCTGGTGAAAGCCCCATCCCTGGAGACATTCAAGGTCAGACTTTATGGGCTCTGAGCAACCTTAACTAGTTTAAGAAGTTCCTGCTCATTGCAGCATGACCTTTAAAGGTCCTTCCCAACCCAACACATTCAATGATTCTATGAATACCACTGAACAGTATATACATAAAAAACACAAACCCACATGCAGATAATGAGTGTGGTTTACTTCGTTAGTATTTGAATTACACGGCATAATACACGAACAGATATTTTTCTTCTGTGGAAAATAAGCTAAAAAGATCTAGCGCAGTCCTGATAGAAGAATATTTAATAAATGGGGTTCTTTCCAATCAGATTAGTCACCAAGGGATCTGAATGTGGTAAACCTACCTCAGACAAACAAGGATTCCAAGGAGATGACAAGCACGAACTTGAAAAGAGTAACTATTGAAATGAAAATAAGCACAGCTCTTTCACAGTAGTACTCATGCCCTAGCACAAAAATACACATTATTTGTACACCTAATGCCTTATTGTGTTTATTCCTTCTTTTTCCAGGAATCTCCTGTTGATAGTCATTCCTTCACCACATAAATGTTCTCTCAGGCAAAAATGTGTAACTGGGTATTATCTCCTTAGAAACGTATTTGAAAACCAGTTGTACTGCAGAGGAAGTGAAATTCTCCTTTGAAAAGACTCACTGATTCACCACTGTGTAACCTTCAACACCGGAAAACACAAAGCATCCTGTAGATAAAAAGTTCAAGCAGTTATAAAAACTCACATACAGGAGGTTCCCACAGTTCAGAAATCGTACTTTGACGATAAAGAGCAAACACACTGAACTGTTTATTGCTGTAGGCGTCTTTTAATGGCTTTATGACATTCAAGATTATAAAAGTAAAACCAGCCAGAAGTCAAACTCCAAAGGCCACCCAATAATATATATGCTTACTTATGTCAACACAGAGAAATGATCTTCACACTGAGGCATTGCATCAGGTAATGCAAGCAGCTCCAGTGCATGCATGCTTAATTACTAGAGGCTCAGTCCTCCTTTCACAGGTATAAGATGAAAATTGAACTCAGAATGAAACCTGCATCTTGTTACACTGCTCACAAGAATGAAAACCACCTCTAGGATTCCTGAGGAAATAGCCAAAAAATATTAAGAAAATCATACCGATTGCCCTCTCTCTTAAGCAATTCATTAAGAGAAGAGACAACAGGCAATGCATTTTTCTAATAATTGCAAAGCTGCCTCCTGTGGAACCCCTCACTTCTGTTCCTATGGATGGATGTGCAGCTTCATGATCTGGTCATAGCGTAACAGCTTGGGGTGTGAGCTCACAGTGTGAGCTCTGAGAAGTCACACAAGGTGGTCTTGATGGAAATCATCACAGGTTACAGTAGGGATTTTGTCTGTTACTGGAAGAACACTGCCAAACTTGCCTTGATTAGAGATCAGTTTCAGGGTTGGGTTTTGGTAAATCTGGAGCAAGATCAAGGTGGTTTTTTCCCTGAAGCAGGCAAAAACTGACTACGTTACATGAAACAAAAGTAATCGGTAGTATTCCAGAGCATGTTTTATATTCACCAGGTAAGCGATAGTGACTACCATAAATACTGCTGAGATCACAAAATTACACCAAAGGGCAATAAAAATTAATAACAGTTCTCATTGCTTTAACTTTTAGTTAAAGTTTAGTCACAATTCTTAAGTACAAAATCTGCTAATTCATTGTTTTCTAATTTCTGATATTTGATTGTCTGAATTTGAGTAACTATGCAAGGGAAAAGAGTACACTTCTGACCAAAGTAAGTTTTAGGAACAAATATTATGTTATTTCCAAGGTTTGCTTTAACACTCAAAATTGTTGCTTAGAAGCTTAAAACTTTAGGATCAGTGATTCTCTGTTTGGGTTTGCAAAAGGGAAAACATGCCATTAACATTATGTACTCAATATAAAAAATTGATTTCTTGGGTCAGACTAGTAAGAGTGCTGAGTCTACAGAGTAACTTCCAGTCAAAGACTTTCAAGAAAAGAAATGGCTCCTTGGAAATGCGCCTTTCTGTCCTTTTCAGTTCAGCTACCTGACAGAGATGGGGATAGGTCACTGTGTGACTGATTTCAGTCTGGTGGTACTTAGGGCTGGGTCCAATTAGCAAAGCTCCTGGGGTTGCTGCAGGGGGAAAGGAGGACTGGTGGGAAGAGTTGTTAGGTTCCCAGACCCTTGCCGTAAATTTTCTTCTCAGGAGGGGTGCTGAGGGTTTTAGGTGTTCAGTGAAGCAGTCATTAAGCCAGAAGAGAGATGAAGCTGTCCACATGACAACACCCCATACAGGATTTTTAGATAAGAACAGCTTTTATGTCTTTTTGGATGCTTTCTATAGAATTCCAATGCCTTTTTTTACCTAATTGACTGTGAGAGAGCTTTACAAATTTCTCTGACCTAGTTTTATCAAAGCTTTGTGATGTTTTTTGTTGTTGTAACAGGACTGTAATTCAATGGCTCTAACTGGATTGTTTATCCTGGCTGGAGTTTCCACTAGGCTTTTTCTTACTCTTACATTATATCTTATTGTACTTCTTTGTAATTTAACTCCCTACACTAATAATCTCCGCTGATCTCTCCATATTCCTCTAATGGCTGCACTACTTACAAAATCCTGTTCAAACTGCAGCAAGGATTTGTGATCTATAACCAATACTTCTTTTCTGAATATATTATGTTCAAATTGTTGCCTCTAAAACAAGCTTTAATCTAATCTCAAATGCTACCAGCAATCCATGAGCTTTATACAAACCACTTTTCTGTGGAGCTGATAATTAAAGAACCATTTTGTTAGTATCACTGAAAGTGTATCATAAAAACCAATGCATAAAAATTATGTGATGGTGTGAGAGTAGGTGAAAGGCACATAGAAAAATTGATAGCAGCAATGACAATGCACGGTATAAATCTGTTTCATGGGCTTTAAAGAACATGAGCAAACTTCCTATCCACTAGCTGGAGCATACTTTGGGCAGTACTCCCAAACTCTCTCCCCCAGAGGTCGGAAGGTACCTGTACGCATATGGAAAAAAAAAAAAAAGCCTGAAAAGTGAGCATGGGAAAATCAGCAGGAGCTGCTAAGCCAAGAATGGACTTAAGTCAATTTAATACACCCTCAGAAATATAGTAGTATAAGTCTAGTACACAGTGACAAAGTCAGAGACCTGAAATGGATGGGTTGAATCTTAAACCTATGTCTGCTGAAGGGCTGAATCCCAAATGGAAGACTCAGAATTTCTCTGCATTTCCAGAGGCAAAGGCTGCTCAGCTGTGGCTGTTCCTTTGCATCACCTACAAACCTACTTGGGGTCTTTGCATACCTTTTGGCCAAAACTGTTGCAAACATCTCCCACTGGCAGCTCCTTAGCCATCTCCTTTTGAACATGACCCCGTGCTCTGAGCAGCTTGGATGGACACTTTGCCTCCAGCCTGCTCCTTCTGCCGTGCAATAGAACAACCACAAGTGTTGCCTAGCAAGGTTTTCCCCTGGGAAGACAGAAAGAAAGAGCTCTAGAGGCTTGAGAAGAAGATGGAGCCCTTCTAGACTTTTCTTGCAGTCCCTCCCATCTGCTGACCTCATGTTGGAACTTGCATTGTAGCACAGTTTTAGTAGAACTGAGTAACCAGAAGGATATATTTAATTTAAACTTGTTGAAATAATTCTAAGTCTTCTTTAATTTGAAAGCAAATAAAAACATGTACATATTTTTGAAATCCTTATTTCTATACTCAGTGAATATATTTTACCTCATCAGTATTAAAATAAATTCCCCTTATAGGCAAATGAAGATTAATTAGGGAGAAAGGCAGTGTCTGTCTTAACACCGGTATTAAAAATAATGCACCTAAGACATAAGATAGTGATCTATAGAGACTAAAAATTAGTTAGCAGCATAATCTTTTTAGTCTCACACACTAACTTTAACTTGAATTGCCTCGATTTGTTTTCTTAGGATGAGGCATGTATTTGAAACTGTTGCTTTCACATCTTACATAAAAAACAAACAAACAAAAAAAAAACAACCAAACAAAAAAATCCAACACTCCAGAAGCCCCCAAAACCACACACATGGGAACTGCAAACTTATTTTGTGATATCCAAGTACATGCCCCAGAACGTGTTTATCAGGAAGTTATTTGGAATCTGCTGGTGCCACTATAGTGGAACTTAAACAGTTATTATATTACAGAGATATCTAAAATTTGTTGTTTTCTTTCGGAAAAGCTGTTTATGGAGGAAGGCTTAGCCCTGAGAAAAAAATGGGCTTGTTACTCTTCACTTACTTGTTCCTGAAGCAATGTGAAGCTGTCTTCTAATACCAGGGAGCAAACTCTCCTCGCTCCACCTATGGCTGTACTGAACAATGACTTCTTTCTGCAGGAGCCGTGGGGACATATCTGAATTCTGCCACACAGAGATTCAGGCTTTATTTCACCCACTGATGAAACCTGCTCAATGTTCATTAATGCAATGCTCAGATTTTCAAGATCTACTTATTTAAAAAAATATTGGACAATTTTGAAACTTTTACAAAGAGGAGAATTTGGTGCTGTTGAAAGATCAGTAAGAATTTTGTCAGACTCCACAGTCACTCAGGGAAGCCACTTAAAAAAAATATTAAGGTATTCAGTTTCCTTCTCAGACTATCATCTGAATTTTATATTTTATATAGCATATTGTGTTACAAAATGACATATAGTGCAAAATTAAATTATTGATGGTGCCCTACCACAGAAAGAAAACATATACCTAGCTCTTTGATGTCTCAAACTACATGAAGCTTTATTCCACATTTTTGTGAAGTCATAGTATTTTTTGGTGGTATGAGGCAGCAAAACTTTGTACAGTGAGCATGTAACAAGCTTCTTCGAGGGAACAGAAAACTTCAGGGTGTGTTGCCTTCATGCTGAATTTTGTTAATCTATTCCCTGGTGTAGAGGAACATTTTTTAATTTGGATGAATGCTTTAAATACATTCTAGTAGATTTACTTAGGGACATTAAAGTCATGGTAGTTGACTTTTTCCTGATGGCATTATGAAAACTCTTTATATGCAGTTACCTATTTTCCCTATCTCTACCCAAAGCTTCCTGGACCCCAAATTCAGCACAGCCACATAAATGATGCCTTCTGCCTCTGGCACCCTGGATGTGAACAAGGTCTCCAGAGCACTGCACAGGATGGAAAGTGAATAAGTAGGTTTTTTAAGTGCTGATCAGTCACTGAAGAGGAGAGACTCGGCCCGTGCTGGGGTGTGGCCTCGAGCACCCCAGTCCCCACGTGCTCTTCCACATCCCACTGCCAGCATCTTGTCCTCAGGGTGGGCACCACACCAGAAGGTCTGTTGGATGATCAGTAATTGTGTGTGTGGGAAACACAAACTTCCCTACTGGGGCAAATCCCATTAGTCTGAATAACTACCTACTTGATGGACCAGAGAGAGGCAGTGAGATTGAATGAATAGCCCTCTAGGATGGATCTGCTGGATCTGCTGTGGGCAGAAAGCTGGACTATACCTTCCTTGCTATTTGGGAATATTTGTTTTCTCTCTTCCACTTCCACAAAAACCTTGGAGACAATTTGATCCGAGATTGGTTGTTCGGATTTTGTTTGTATCAGAAGAAAGTACTTCAGAACAAATTTTTTTTTCTGCTAATGCTGTATAATGTCACATATTAACATGTGCTACATTGCCTTTTATCATTTGCCTTATTGATAAAGGAAAAAACAATTAACAACTCTGTAAATATAATCAGCACTGTAAATTTATTGATTACCAGAAATTTAGTATAAGATAGTCTAATATATTGTTCCAAAACAGAAAACTGTCCTTATAAATCTAGTATCCCCTACAGCTGACTCTTGATGTGACTCCATATCGTGCACACTGTCACCCAACAAACAGATTCCAAACAGAACTTCTGAGTCTGGTGCTGGGAAGAATTTGGGTTCCTTTCCAGTTTCTCTTCTTTCAGTTGATGTAACCCAGAGTACCAACCATATAATTACCAGAATTAAAATGTTTGTGCATGTAAATTTATGTGAATTAAGCTTTGCAAAAGCTCTGATGCTCTCTGGAAAGCTCATCTTTGTGCCTGCAGAGTGGAGTCCTAATCAACACAGATGATGAGTTAATGGGAGAAATTTCAGCTGGCAGTAACACTTAGCATGGCATGTTCCAGGATATTGCAAAAAAGCTATGTTGGTATTGTTAAGATACAAGAATTATATTACTTTAGAGGTGGCTAAGTGGTTGCAATTATGATCTTGACAATGATACTTTTCTAGTTTTAATGCCTTCTTATCTTACAGCATTCAGGTTTTTTCTATTTACCTGTCAAAAAACATTAATAATATAAAGAACTGAAAAATTAGACTGTATATATGAGTATACAATAGATTATGGTGTTTTGGTGTTTTGTTTTCACAAAACCATTTTAATTTCATGCCAGGGATTTTCTTTATGTTTGTGGTCCAATTTTTGGATGCATCACTAAAACAAAGTATTAGTGAAATCAGGAAGAAATGCAAAATATCTGTGATTTCCCCAATAATTATGACTGATTTTACTCATCATTTGGGGTGGTTGTGAGGAGGCAAAATAACACATAACTGTGAATTCCAATGACGTGACCTGAGAAGTTTGACTTACTTCAGTAGTAAGCAAAACTGAAATTAAAATACTTGTAGTACAACAAAGAACAATATCATCACTTATCTTTGGATATTTTTCTTTTTTTTTTTTATCATGAAGTTGATGCATTTTTTCCTATTCTTAGGGCTACCCAACAATTTTTATTGTTGCTGACACAGTTGTGATATCAAGTGAAAGCCTTGCTCTGAACATTCCACTGCATTTCTCAGTAACTTTCAGTGCTTTTATCCTGGTAAATTGGAAAGCCTATCTCAGTCCTGTCGTTTTCTATACTTCTATACAGTGGCTTGCTTAGCATTCTGCAAGCTAAGAAAATTGTTACTAAAACTCATTCACTGAAGCAGACAGAAATCAAGTAGACAGATTGGTAGGAAATAGTTTCAGGAACAGTAGCTTCCTATGCCCACCCTTTTTTTTTTTTAGTGTATATGGAATAGGACTCATGGGAAAGCATTTAATCATTATTCAACTCTGTTCTGAGCAACAATTACCTTCTTTCCAAATAAAATTTAATCTACTTGGAATAAAATTTCCTTTACTGAAAAGTTTTCATCCCTTTATTTTCTATTGATTTCTGAACACATTTCAAATTTGTCTTTGAAAACACCATTATAACATTCCTGGTGGGAAAATCACGCTCAATATGACACATCACCTGTCCTCAGCAAACCACGATGGACACTACTGAGAGGCTAACAAGATCTCCGTGATCATTTTCCACTGGGGTCATTCCCTTGTTCTCAAGCAAGGCTTCAGCATCTGCTTGCCTTTATTTTTCCAAATCCTAGATGTCTCCAGATCTATATGAGTTTAGGTAGAACTATTCAGAGCTCTCTTATTTGTATTATAGTGGTGTTAAAGGCTCAGCAGTTATGTAGTTCTGATGGCCATTGCTACCCCTGGAGGTTGATAATGCTCAAAAGAATCCATGGTAGTTCCTTCAATATTTTTCTTGTCTTAAACCCAAGGACTGAGCAAACCTCAATAAGTACAGTTCACTCTCTGATGTCATCTCTCATCATTAGAGCTGCTCTAGGTAAAACCATTTCAATCTCTTTGACAAGCCTGTTGCAGTTCCCTTTTAGTACTAGAGATTCTTTGGCAAGTGTGTCTAGCAGCATGTTATCTACTTACACACAAGTTTCCTGTTGTTACCACAGAGGAAATTTTTATTGTTTGCTTCCAAACTTGGGTTCTTGAATCTGAGGGAGGCGTCACTTGCTGGAGCTTTTTACTCATCAGATTCCCTGTGACTTGCCCCCTGGGGACAGCAGAACTGCGAGGTGATCGCTCTGACAGCAGCAGGGGTCTCATCCTTCTTTGCTATAGTACCTGGCACTTGGGTGTCTGCATCTAAGTTAATTACCATTGCACATCTGCTTTACCTTTTAAAGTACCTGGTTTTCATTTGTAAGAAGTTGCATTCTTCTGTCTCTCTTATTGCTGATCCACCTAGAGCCTAATGATTTCACAGATGTTTCAACCTTCAGTCACCGCTGTCCTAGAATCACAGACCAGTTTGGGTTGGAAGGGACCTTTAAAAATCTTCTAGTCCAACTCCCTGGCAACAAGCAGGGACATCTTCAACTAGATGAGGTTGCTCAAAGCTCTGTCCAACCTGACCTTGAATGCTTCCAGGGATAGGGCATCTACCACCACTCTGGGTGATCTCTTCCAGTGTTTCACCACCCTCAGTATAAGAAACTTTGTCCTAACAGCTAGTCTGAATCTACCCTCTTCTGGATGAAAAGCATTACCCTTTGTCCTATCACTACAGGCTCCGCTAAAATCTTTGTCCCCATATTTCTCATAAACCCCTTTAGTTACTCGATGGCTGCTCTAAGGTCTCCCGAGAGCCTTCTCTTCTCCAGGCTGAACAAGCCTAACACTCTCAACCTTGTCTTATGGGAGAAGTGTTCCATCCCTCTGATCATTTTTGTGGCCCTCCTATGGTCACTGCTCCAACAGGTCCATGTCTTGCTCGTTTGGCACAATTAGCAACACCCAAAAGTCCTACTTCCTCCCACTGTAAGAAACTCAAGTAATTTCTGAGGACATTGACTGCACAGTACTGCATTCTGATTCAAATCTTTGGTCATAACTTGGTATGGAATGTGACTGCATAACTGGACGACTCTCAAGAACTTTTATCAATATTTAATGTAAAGTAGCGTTAGGATTTTCTGTAATTATGTGAATTGTAAAGGTCTTCTGTGCTTACTTGGAAGGGGATGGACAGGCTCTCTATTTTTCCTACTTATCTTCACAAAGATGACATTTACACTTCGGCAATAAAACTTGTACGAGCCGTAAAATGAAAAAAACAAAAAAAAAAAATTAAAAAATCACAGCCGCCATGTATTTCAGAGCCGTCACAGTAGAAGTACAAACACCATTGGTATTTTGGCAACCCGTTATTATTTCAGGCATCGTCTTGGGGAAGTTGCTTTCCTGCAGAGGTTAACCCTTTCATTCCCGGGCTCACGGACCGAGCGCTATTGTTTTCCTGGACAGGGCGAGTCTCTTGTACTGCTGTAACCTGCGGCTGGGACACTGTAGCTCCAAGGCTCTCCTCCTCGCACATACTCCCCACCAGCAGACTTCATTAATTTTAATAAGTAAAAAAAGGCTCGGCAAGCGCAGGCAGCCAGCTCTGTCGCACCCTGCAGCAGCCTCGCTGGTGCACATCAGCCTGCAGCCCTTCTGATGCACGGGCTGGTGAGAAACCCAGCCGGTACCGAGCCGGGACCAGGCAAAATGTTTTCTCGGAGGCAGCGCTTGGCAGAACCCTACCCCCGCGTCTCGGCATCCCCTGCTCCGCCACAGCTCCGCACCGCACCGGATCGCACCGGACCGGACCGCAAGGGTAAGAACCGAACGGGCAAGAACCGGAGGGGCGGGGCCAATTCAGACCACGCCCACAAAAGATTTCTATTGGCTGCGATGGCGAAGGACACGCCCGGCGGCGGGGCAATGACGGGCGGTGCTGGCAGCCCTTTCCGAACCGGGTCCGGACCGCTGTCGCCGCCTCGAGAGGGAGAGGGCAGCGGCCGGGACGTGGGTCAGCAACATGGCTGAGAAATGCGACGTGGTCGTGGTCGGGGGAGGCATCTCAGGTGGGTCCCGGAGGGGGACGGCGCGGCCTTCCCCCGGGCATCACCCCGGGAGGAGCCCCAGAGCCCGTCCCGGGCGGCGGGGAGGGCGGAGGGCACCGGGACTGGGAGCGGCGGGGACGGGGCTGGCTCGTCCCCACGGCTGGCCTGAAGCCTCGGGCGGTGGTTAAGTGTGTCAGGTCTCCAGGGGTTTGAGAAACACTTAAGGGGGAGAGAAAAAAAAAAAAAATAGGGAAAAAAGGGAAAAATGGTCCAGCTCGCTGTGTTAAGGCGTCTTTGCTTCTTCTTGAGTTTGTACTTCGTGCTCATCAGAGGAGTCTGTAGGGAAACTGACTTTATGATGTCCACAGGGATACAGGCAGGGTGTTTTGCATCCCAAGAAAGACGGGGTTTTGAAGCTGTGGGGTTTTTAGGCGGCTCTTGCATTGCTGGCCATTGTATTCGTTTGGTAAACGCTGAAGAAAGATATCTGGGGATATCTGTAAGAACAGGTTGGTTTAGTTACTGTGAGGAAAGATGTACTTTCCTCACTTTACTGTGAGGAAAGAGAGCCAAATTCCCCCGCTGTGATGAGCACCTCACACTTTACTTGGAAATACTTCATAAAATACTTTTCATATCTGCTTTAACAGGAGCAAGTTCATCGTGGCCCCTGAACCTCCTGCTTGAAAAAAAAAAAAAAGAAAAAAAAAAAAAAAGTAATTATTCTTATGGCACCTGATGGTGCCTAAGCTGAAAATGTTGCTGTGTTAAAGCAAATCTATATTTGATTCGTCCACCAGATACATACCATGTTAGTAGCAGCTTTGGCCAGGCTCTCTTCCCAGGGAGTCTTTATTTCAGTAATTATGCAGAAAAGGTGAGTTATGTGACTGGGTGACTTAAGTGATAAATTGCTATAAGATAAACTTAGTTTTCATTAGAATTGAGAAGGAGACAAAGTCTTTCTTTAATGTGTGGTGAATTAATGTGAATTAAAACAAAATAACAAATTTTTTACTTACAGTATTTTATTTTCTAAAACAGCAGTAATTATTCAAATTAGTGTGTGACGATGTAATTATGTAAATAATCTTTAGTATCACTGAACAAAAAGGAAGAGTTTAGATATAGATTTGCTTCCTTTTTAGTTTTCCTAGATGCCTGCGTGTTCTCCTGATATCAGGAGTGATTTGGTCTTCATCCTTAAGGTTCTTGTAATGCACACAGTGTCCTTAGGGAATTACCATCCCTACTGCGTTCAGCTGATGGCAACCTGTTCTTAAGACGGTTTTTAGGGCTCTGAGAAGCTCTCTTCCCTGGAGGGTGTCTTGCTCCTCCTGCTTTCCAACCTGTATCAGAGTTTTGGTAAATGTACGGAGCATTTCTAAGTGGTATCTTGCCTCAGTAGAACAAGTTACTTCAGAACAATTATACCTTGGATTAAAGCCTGGTGGGGAGTCTAAAAGGAAGCCAAGCAGGAAATTTCAAGGTGTTCCAGTCCCAGAAAATTTGTTGGTGACATTAGGAAGATGTCACCATAAACAACTGTCACAGTTATCGTAGGGTGCAGGAACATTTTTCTTGCCAATAGAAACCCTCATGTCATGCCAGTGGTGTAGAAACTGGTGTCTGCCTGATATGAATTGGAAGAGGCTTCTTTTCAAGAAACATGAGCTATAAATGCTTTATTTCATAATTAACCCATCTTTGTCATTCCTATCAGCTTTTTGGTTTGTTTTGCTTTACACACAGCTTCTCTCTTGCTACCATTCCTGACCTAATATACCTATACCTCAGTTCTGTTAGAGGTTAGACAGTGCTTTCAGGTCTTAAAGGAAAAAAAAAATTAATCTGTATCTAAAATTTTGGCTCTGTTCAGACCAGTAGTAAAACATTCTCCAATGCAGGCAGGGTTTCATCCTCTACATCTCCCTGACTTCAGTCTTGACTTGCTGCGGCTTATTTCTCTGAAGATATATTTGCAAATACCTTGTCTGATAAGATTACTGTCTTCTCTCCTTTTATATCTTAAATAGTCACTGCCTGACACTTGCAAGAAGGGACAAAAAACTTCAGGATGAGCTAATTCTTTTCTAGAAATACATGAAATATATATAAAGAGTGAGCAAGCTGCTTGTTATACAAATATAAGTGTGAGCTTCCGAGCAGTGAGGTTGTGGATTTTTTAATTATTTGTACAGTATTTTCAAAATGAAGCTCAAATCCTGACTGTCACCTCTTGAGATATCTGTTCCTCAATGTGAAGTATGGTCTTGAGATCCAGTTTCTGTACAACCTAAGGCACACTTCTCATCCATGTTCCTGGCCTCTGTATACACGTCTGTACGAGGTCATTCACAGGGATACAGAATCGGCTCTGCGTGTAGGAAGCTGCAGTCTAGGGATGGAAGGAGCTTCTGCAGAGTACTTCACAGCAGGGAAGCTCTTGGAAGAAAGACTCTGTTCTGGTAGCCTCTGCTGCTGAGATTTTCTTGCTCTACCCCATGGAATCGTGTTTAAAATGTCCAGATTCCATCAGCAAGTATGTTGGAACCCGACAGAGAGGAAGCTGTGGAGCTTGGGCTAGACTCCTCTTTTCACATCGGCATGCATGTTAAAAATATGGATCGTGGCCAGGAAAGGCCCCAGGCACATGTTTATATCATTATTTGTATTCTTAATGGATAATGTCCTCCATTATACATTTAATATTAATTGTAACATTTTGTACTCAAGAATATTAAATAAACTGATATCCGAAGTCAAAGACTTTCCCCATTCCCACAGGGTGTCCTTATTTGCACGCCCTGAGTATTGCTCTCATTTTCTAGTTACAGGGTTTTCTACTGAACTCAGGAGTTTGGATTGATTTTGACCTTTTGCTTGTGCATTTTGGTTTAAGCTGTGCAGTTCCCTCCTTTGTTAAACACAGCAAGCTGACAGCACCTGATGCGTCATGGGTGTGTGTCTTATTAATCAGCAGGATCATAACCATGACATCCCATCAGAATGCTCTGCTATTTGGGTGACACTAGTTAAGGACCAGTAGCTTATCATCCTCTGTGTGGATGAACTGTATTGATAGCTTCTAGAAGTCATCACTTTTATGCAGCAAGTAATTTCTATACCTGCCCTGATGCATTGTCCTCATCCTGGTTCCAAAACCTGCTCCACAAGACCACAATTACAGGGAACTTCAGATTCTGGCTCCATAGCCATGGGATAGAGCATGCACTGTTGCTTTGAGATACAAGATGGGTTGTAAGGTGGTCCAGGATGCTTAGTCACTCCTTGGGGACTCCTTGTTAATTACTGAAGAGCCTTAGGTGATTGGGGAGCTTTCAAAGAAACCTCATATATTTTAGCTTTTGAGATCTAGAAAGTGTCTGCTGCCTACATGTGATCTATACTTTCTCAAAACTTTCTGACCTTTTGAGGACATATTTTCACATGGATAAGGAAATGTGCTATGTTGACTCAAAGGCAACCTCCTTGCCAAATTTAAAGTTGCAGCTAAAACTTCCAAAATAGGAATCAAAAAAAGCCACGAGTTTTCAAAATCAAAGAACAATGTGTGTTTCCTACATTCGTGTGGCAGCCTCACACATGAGTTTTGGACACTTGAAACCCATTTTATCAAAAAAAGGAATGAAGAGTTAAGAATATTTGTCTATGTAATACAAACCAGATACGGGCTAGCTATGGAGAAATTTGTCCAGAAGTGACAAGTCCAAGAGAACTTGTATGCAAATATCTTCTGGAAGAATTTTCAGCACATCATGTTACAAGAACAAAGCACAAGGGAAACACAGCTGTAATTGAAAATTACACTGAAGATTATAAATTTTGGCATGGATAATTTGTATTTCAAAATAAAACCACATTTTTTGTTAGCTAGAAACAAGGAGATCTCATGGCTAAACAGAATGGATGCTTAGATTTGATAGCCATGTGCAGGAAACACTACTGTTTTCTATTTCACTTATGGAAGAGGACAAGGGCAACAGATTGTGCAAGAAGCTGGGATGTAAAAATAGTAGGAATAAAGTTTTTATATTGAAGTGAGTCGTACGATACACAGTCCTAAGGCTTTTTTTTTTTTTTTTTCCACCACGGAAGAGCTTTGTGTTTTGATATCTCCATGGTGTGTGATCAACAACCCTATCCCTTGAGCTTCCTACACATTGACTGTGGTCCTTGAGCTGAAAGACTGAATAATGAGGAAATGCAGATTTCCTCGCTTGCTATAATGGCAACACAACTTACCTTGTATACTGCTCTGTTTGTTTTGACAGAATGCCAAGCTGCTGGTGGGTCATAGTGCCAGATAAACTGTCAAATACACAGTTACTGATAAAAGATACAATCAGTCTCGCCTGTGTAAATCTGGAGTAGTTTTTAGTAGCTTTTTTTCTACTATTAATTCTAAACTTACCCAGAATTTTACCTCTAGGAATACAGTAGCTGGTTCCTAAAGTGAATCCTGTACGTTACATTTGCCCTGTGCTGGGCTCCAGCTACCCACTTGCTTCGTACTTTCTGAATCCAACAGGAAATCTGATAATTGGTGATAATATTGTCACTTGGTACCAACAATTCCCAAAGGCCATTTTTTGGCATGCAGAAATAAACAGCAATATTTCACAGAGCTCTCAGTTCACCATGTACTGCTATCAAGCTGACTGCCATTATGTGAAAAATTCACAGCAGGAACAAAACAATCACGATCCTTGTATCAAGTGAAATGTTTTGGGTTTTTTTTATACAATAATGGCTAATAAGCAAATATATTAGTATCCATTTTTCTGCTTCTTTGTAATGTAATCTGATGCTTTGCTACTAAAGGTGCAAAACCTTATGACTTGGAGCATGAGTTTTGGTTGATAAACTCCTGTGTTATGCTCAGTGCTAGGTCTTTAGTTTTGGCCAAAATATGATTATGGTTTGTTCATTACGTATCCAGATGTAGAAATATTGCTATTTTCTTAATCTGTCGTCATAGTCTTCATGTGGTTTCCTATGGTAAATGCATAATTTTAAAACGTTGTTTAGCCAGGCAATCTGAGTACTCTGAGCTCCTTCAGCTCCAGATTCATGAGCTAGCAAATCCAGAACTCATAAGAATGCTGCAAGCCTAATGTTTGTCCTTGAATGTGCATCATGGCTCAGGGATGAAAGGTAGGAAAGAGCATTCCTGCTAGGTATTTCTGCAGGAATATAAGAGTGTTACTTACTCCAGTGAGCAAAAGAAATAGCCAGGTCGTTGGGACTCTAAATATCCTTGCATAATAAAAGCTGGCATGGGACAAGCGTTATGTCTTTCTTGGCAATAAGGAATCTGATGCTCTTGATATTTGTGGTAATGACACTGATCATAGTGTTGCACCAACATCTTCTCACATACTGTTAGATGAAGATCACTGTTTAACTGACAGGAATTTATTCTGCATACCAAGTAAAACAATTGCCAATAGTTAAGCAATGTGAGTGTTTACCTTACATGTTTCCATAAACTAGGAGAAAGCAAACCATCATCATTTTAACTGGTGCTACTTATTTTGATATGTAAGGGGAAGGAAGATGCTCCACCTCTAATCCCAAGTTTATACTAGTTAACTCTTTTCTACCTTTGTTCTGGGGGGTGGAGGGGAGGAGAAGAGAGGGGGACTATTATTGTAGTTATGCTGGGGAAGACTTGAAAATCCCAGTGGGTGGTTATGGAGGAGTGAATTCATACTTGGCATACAATTACCTCTGACCACTGTGTTTCTGTTAACACTGTTGGTGAGAAACTGTCTTTGTACTGCTCAGAACAAGGCTTCCATCTGTTTAAAGCCTAAAAAATATATATTCTCTTTCAGTCGAAATATTTACTGAATCAGCTGGATTGTTTTTGCTAGAGGGAAGAAAAAGAATTGATGAGGAAGAAATAAAAAACATTTACCTAACAATGACAAAATAAATAAATTCATTTTCATCCCTAGTATCAAGTATTTTACAATAAGGATTGTGGAAAAAATGTATGAAAAGATAAAATACAGTTTCTGACAAACAGAAAGTTGATGACATTATGGTATTAGGCAACACTGAAAAGGAAATAAATATAGACTTGTGATCTGCACTTTGTATTCTTGCTGTTTTGTGCGAATTTAAGGGGCCGTAATTTAACTGGGTTGTTTTTGTGGAGTTTGTTTGTTTGTTTGTTTCAGTGGCAATTTTAAATCTTCAAATCCTTAGTCTGTGAAAGAAAATAGGTGGTTTTTTTCATTCTCAGCCTTCTGTATGTTGTTGCCCACTAATGATTTCTCTGGTCAATCTGATGTAACTTATAATTAAAACTATATTTTAAAACTTATTTAAATACCATGGTGTACACAAAGATTCCAATGAAACAAAAATCAGGAAAGGAGTAGAGAATAAAAAAGAGATGAGGAAGGGAGAATTTACCCTACAGTCATGGCAGAAATGTTTTGCATCTCTTATTGACAGGTTCATGTTGACTAGGCAAAGAGACTTCTAGCTGAATAACAAGAGCTGATTCTAAGGTGACCAGGGCCAGATTTAGTTGCTCAATTGTATTTGGAAAAAGTTAGATTTTTCAGCAGTGAAGCAGTAAAAATAATCACAGCATTAGCACGCTGTTACAGGGGACATTTAATGAGGATATATTGACAGTTGTCTTACTTATATATATATTAGAATACTGGGCAAAATAGTTTTTTAATATTCCCATGCTTAAGGTCAGAAAATGGTAGAGATTTTCCAGAGATGTTTTTTTGCATGTTACACGAAGTCTGCTAGAACACTACAGTAATGGGTCAGTCATCTTTGACACAATGTAATTAACCCCCTCCATATATCATAGGGTGGATTAACAAGGATTTTGAGAACAAGCCTTGTACTCAGTTGTTTTTTTGGAAAAATTTCAGCCCAATATTGAATCTATACAAGGCAAATGCACTTTATCAAAGAAGCTATCAAGCAGGGAAATGATGCATCCAGAAAACCAGCAGTTACCTCTTCAGTACTAACAAGTAACTTTCTTTGCCTTTGTTTTGTTGTGTTCCGTATGGCACCTACTTAGTGTCCTCAGTTTGAAAGGGTAAAAGGAGTCTGTATCAGACTGTCATTATTCCCTTTCCATTGACCTTCATTACCATGTCTGGGGACTGCCCTTGTATGTTTTGGAGATGCTCAGCATCGATCACATAAGAAGTACTGTCTCTGGGAAAGATGGTGATTTTTGCTTCTGATCACTGTGTTTCAGTGAATCTATTTCATGTTGCGGATTCACAGCGTAGATTTTGAAAAGCAGAATTACTATACTACACACTGCTGTAACTATAGAATTACTATAGAATTACAATAAAGTAACTTGAAAAAAACCTATTTATTTTGTAGCATTTAAATATTATAACATAAACCCCCACCATCTGTTCTACAGAACTTGTATCCGCTCAAATGTCCCATGGCAACCCCAGTGTTGAAGCAACTTGGAATTACTTTCATGAACACTGCCCATATAAATGCTTCCTTACAAAATAGTGAAACATTTCCCACATAGAAGGGCTCAGTTGGAAATCAAAGTCAGGTCTCTAAATTTCCAGTCTTGTGCACTAGCTGTAGAGCTGAAGCTTTCTGTCCTCTGAGGCAAAGGCATGCTTTGTTGTATATTCCATCAGGCTACATGAAAAATCCAGTATTACTCAGTGTCTCTGTGTTTCAGCCATGGTGTATGTCTTGTACTCTGCAAATTGGCATAAATTCATCTTAATTTGTTGGATAGGGGTCTTCTGGGGGGAAGGGATTGTCTTGTTTGGGCTTTTTTTTTTTTAACTGTGTATCCAGTATTTTGATGCACTTGGAACTGCTTTGCTTGATAGGGTTATGCTAGTTTTCTGAAATGAAAGCTAAGCAGTGGCAGAATGATCTGTGGTAGCAACAGCTCTGAGTCCTTAATAACACTGCAAAATCAATAGGAATAGAGCGTTCCTGCACCACATCTTCAGGCTGGGAGGAGCATGGTGTGATTGCCATAGAAACCCTGGTGGAGGATGCACAAGTCATCCCGCCTTGTTCTCATCTAATAACAAAGTGAATTTCTGCAGCCAGATACTTCAAATGGAGACTTTTTTTCCAGGCTCCCTTTCATCTTTCTGAGGCAAGCAGTATATTTGCAGTTTACAGAATTAGAATGGTCTCTGGCTGGAGTGTGGGGAGGGGCAGAGGGCTGTAGAGCAGTGCTCACCTTGGGGGAGGCCCCTGCAGTGTGAAGGTCCTGCTTCCCCCTTGGAAGCTCCTGGAAGGTGAGTGATGTCCTCTGGGGAGAGAAAGGAGGTTTTGGGAAGGAGGTGAGAGGTGTTCTTCATGTCCTTGAGGGGATCTGAGCAACAGAGGTGGGGGAAGGAGCTGGAAATGAGATGGTCTCATTCCGTCCTCTCTCTCATTCTCACACCATCTGTCAAACAGAAATACACGGCCACTCTCTGGTGTCCAGCCCTGTAAAAGATACTGGAAAAACAATAAGAGTATTGAAAATTCAAGTTATGGAGAAGATAAGGGGAAAATTTACAAATTTTTTAGAGGTTAATGGTGCATCAAAAGCACATAGAATTCATGAGTGGTGGGATCCTTAAGACATCCCTCTGGAAGCACCTGTTTCTGGTGCATGAGTCACACCAGGATGGAGCTAAAGAGTTGGGTTACATAGATATACCCTATGTGGGGGTATTGTAGCTACTCCTTCGTTTTGCAAGAAAATTATTTCTGTGCTTTAAATAAGTAAAGTCATTGTAGTAATCAACTTATTTTGCATTATCTTCATTTCTGAGTCAGTCCCTCTCCTGGCTGCCACTAAGCCATCACTGCCCTGATGCATCTCTTGGCTTTTCCCTGTTTGTGTAGCTCCAAAATCTTTTACATCATTATTTTTGGATCAGTTTCTATGTTCACACTTGGGCTAACAATTATGAAACTATATATATATGTAATTTTTATCATTGTAAAGCATTTGAAATTCCTCCATTCTGGTTTCCAGTGGATGGTGTTCCCCTTCCCCATTAAAAGATTATGGTGCACAGAAGCTTACAGACTATTCTGTTTTGCCCTCAGAATAAATGAGTACACTTAATGCTGAACAGAACAATTTCTCTCCCCTGGTCAATTTTTTGTAGGCTCATGAACAGTTGCTTTTAATCACATTTTGAGGTAGTGTAATAAACACAAATACAATATTATTCTTTGCTGCAGGGTATCTTGGAAGTTCTGATCAATAAGACTGGCTTTTGTATACTTAAGGAGGGGAAACAATTCCAAGGAAACAATACTTCAGTGCCATATTGGCCTGCAGGGCAATGGGATAATCTGATTTTACAAACTCATGATTGCTTTTTACAATTTCAGCTCTCATCTGTCAAAAGAAAAGAGGACTCCTGTCCTATTTAATTTTCAGTTTTCTCTAGTACCTCTCTCACAAAGTCTAATAATTAGATTATTTCTATTGAGATGATAATTCCTTTTATAAACTATCTACATACAGCCTATTTAATTGCTATGGTCAAACTCCATTGTTTAAGATGAATCTTGACAGTGAAGCAGACTTTCTGCATATGACTAAGGACACTGGTTAGGAATAGAGTGGAGAGTTGATGAGTGAGACAAGAAATTGGAAGCCTACCTTGCTGGAATGTGCCTATTTACGATGTTATTATTTCTATCATTTCAGCATTGCAAGCCCCACAAGGTGGGTTCTACCTTTCTGTGCTCTGCACAAATGTAGGGTAAGATGTACAGCCCTTAAGTGAGATTTTACTGCTTTTAAAATGCCAACATGCCAATCTGACGGAGGAAAATTTCTTCTGTGAATGCTACTTATGGAGATGCTTATAACATGAACTAAGCAGCAGCCCTATGATTTCTGTGGTAACACAGAATGAAAAGTTTTAGACTTCTCTCAGGAAGAGGTTGAAAACAGTGTTGGAATCTCTGACCTTAAAGTTTTGATTCGGTTTTCAACCATTAATGTAGCTGATTGCTGCCACTTTCTTTTAAGCTCTCTTTTTCTGGTAGGTTTGTCAGCTGCCAAATTGCTGTCTGAGTCTGGAGTCAACGTGGTGGTTCTTGAGGCCCGTAACAGAGTTGGAGGAAGGACATTCACTATCAAGGTAAGCAAGTGCTTCATGAGATGCCAGACTTTGAGTTGTGCTGTCTATGATGTTGCAAATGTCACTTCTGTCTTCAAAAGGGACAGAAAGAGAACCCAGAGAAATACAGACTGGTCAACCTCAACTCAGTCCCTGGGAAGGTGACAGAGTAACTGATCCTGGTCAATATTCCAGGCACATAAAGGATAAGAAGTCATTGGTCAGCATGAATTTCCCAAGAGGAAGTCATGCTTGACCAATCTGTGACCTTCTATGATGAAATGATTGGCTCAGTAAATGAGGGAGGAACAGTAGATATTGTCTACCTAGACTTCAATAGTTCAGCACTGTCTTCTATAACATCCTCATAAACAAGCTGATGAATACGAGCTGTTTGAGCAGACAGTGAGGTGGACTGAAAACTGTCTCAAAAGCCAGGTTGAGAGGTTGGTGATCAATGATACCAAGTCCAGTTGGAGACCAGTAACTTGTGGCATATCCCAAGTGTCAGTACTGGATCTGATCCTGTTCAGTATCTTCATTAATGATCTGGACAGTGAAGGGACCAGAGCATCACTTCTGTGGCTGAGAGAGCTGGGACTGTTTAGCCTGGAGAAGGGAAAGCTCAGGACATACCGCAGCAATGTGTAGATGAAAGGGAAGGGAGGGAGCAAAGAAGATGGAGCCAGGTTCTTTTCAGTGTGGTTCCTAACGGGAGGGCAAGAGACAATGGGTAAAAACTGAAACACAGAAGGTTCGAACCATCTGAACATGAAGAAGCATTTTTTTACTGTGAGAATGACCAAGCACTGGCACTGGTTACCCAGGAAGTTGTGGAGTCCTTCCTTCTTGGAAATATTCAAAAGCTCTCTGGATGCAGTCCCAGACAACCAGCTCTACAGACCCTTCCAGGGCAGGAGAGGTTGGACAAGATGACCTCCAGAGGTCCCTCCTGACCTCAACAATTCTGTGATTCTTTTGGGATTGAATCGTTAGCCAGGGTGCAGAGGGGATGTAGGGTTTCCATAGAAGACAGCTGTCTCAAATAGCCATTCCTTTTGCCAAGTAATAAGGCTCTGTTTGGACAGGGTGCATTGCAATATATGCCAGTGGGCTTCTCTTGACAGGAGGTGCTTTAAAATTGGTCTGGAAGCACCTCTGGGAGCCATCAAATGAGATCTGAGTGCCTAACCAGGACTGTGTAGTCCCATTTTAGCTTCTGTAGGATATTTTGCCTGGCTTCCAGCTGCAGGTCTTCTGTGGGTCATGAGTCAAATTTGTCAGCATTTCATGGAAGTCTTGGATACTTTGGGCTGTAAAAAATGGTGTTGAAATCTGTATTAAGGTAAATTAATTCCACCCACATAGTCTGTACCCTTTGTCCAAGGCAGGATCTGCTCTGCCTTTAGCATTCCAGAGTGAAACTATCATCTGAGACTGAGCGTCAAAGCATTTCTCCTCTCATTCCCATCTCACTTTGTGGACTGTAAATTTGGGATAACTAAGAGCCTTGTGAGAAACAGCCTGAGCAGAGACAGATAATCATTACAGCATAGACATACTTTTTAACATGGCTTAAAATTATCTGAAATAACACTCATGCTTCTAAAAATGAACTGCTTCTTGATTGTCATTAAAAAGAAAATGAAAGAAATTACAAGTCACCTGTGGTGTGCAGGGTAATGTGCTATAGACATTAATTCTGCTTCCTACCCTGGAAGTAAGGAAGGTTTAAATTATATTAGATTCCATTGCTGGAAACCAGAGATAAGCAGTGGTGTTTCAGCTGCAATCATTGTATGTGAAACATAAACACCATCCTTCTGTGACACTGAAAATGCCTGGCTTAAAATGCTCACTATAAACAGTGTTCAAAAAGACTTACTGTCTTGGGAAACCAGCCTGTTTGTTAATAGTATGTGTCCCTGCAACTTTTTGCTTTCTTCCTTCCTCCCTCCTGACTGCTTGTGGTGCTGGTCTGAGGGGTGTGTAAAGCACCTTTGGTGTCAGGCATGGCTGGGGACTGGTTAGGAGCCAAGGTGTGCCATGCTGGAGAGATTACTCTCCTTGAATACTGCAGTGCATCAGCATCTACAGCATTAAATCTAAGCTGATATCTACAAAGGGAAAACAAGCTTTGGCACAGGAGATAGTTTCAGCTGGAGAACGATTTTTGCAATGACAAGAAAAGTAACATGAATTGTTAAAAAGTGGGGCTAGACTTTTATCCAAAGTATTAGTTTGGCTGTGTATTTTTGGCTGTGTATTTGTCTTCTCATGTCTTTCATGAGACTAAAAAGCCAATACTGACAACTAGTGAAATTTAAATGAGTTAAGCCCAATTGCACACATGTC
This sequence comes from Florisuga fusca, assembly GCA_038090715.1. Taxonomy (NCBI): domain Eukaryota; kingdom Metazoa; phylum Chordata; class Aves; order Apodiformes; family Trochilidae; genus Florisuga; species Florisuga fusca. The sequence goes on from JAAWXA010000004.1 coordinate 20,537,298, forward strand.
TGATGGAGTGAAGATACTGTGATTTCTGTGTGCCTGTCATTAGATCTCAATATTGCCTACTTTTAAGTCAACTCAGTATGCATTTTCACCTCTGCATGTGATTGCAATGCTAGTCAGTAGGAAAGATTTCTCCCTTCTTTTAGATGGTTGCATTGAGGAACTTCCTGCATGGCTTCTGATTCCTGTATTCTTTCTGTTGACAGAATGGACAAGTTAATTATGTAGATGTTGGTGGATCATATGTGGGACCTACCCAAAACCGGATTCTCCGGCTGGCAAAAGAGCTGGGTGTTGAGAACTATAAAATAAATGTCAAGGGCCATACCATCCATTATAAGAGGGTAAGTATTGCATCTTTCATGCTCAGACACCTAAAGATAACACTGAGTTTTGGAAAGTGCTGACAGTCAGTAAGGAGGTTTTATTTAAAGCTTGCTATTAGTAATCCACTAAGCACTTGTTTGAAGTGTTGTTTCAAACTGTTTTAATGTATTTGGCAGTGGGATTGAAGGGTCTTGTTTTCTTTTGAAAAGTGTTCAGAAAATGAGGCTGACCAGAGTTAAAAAATTTATGTTACATTCAGCACCTGATTGTCTTTTAACACCTCCCCTAAGGAATTTTTGCCTGAAATTTCAGAAAATGCTATTTCTTAAATACAAGCCAGATTTAAATGAGAAAAAAAAAAATCCTGTTGGATGCTATTAAATGGCAATATCAGGCAACAGTGTTATAAGACTAGTCTGGGAGCAATATAATGTCTTTGCCCTACTTAGGTAATTAGATTCTCCTGAGATTCCTTCCAGTCCCTTAATGTGGGATTCATCTTACTTACAAATGTATGTCTGGAAGTTGGATCTCTTATTTGAGACTCATTGAGATTCACTCTCCAGCTAATGGTGAGAGACAGATGCCTCCCAGGGCTTGCTGTAAGCTTCATGTCTGAGATGTGAGGCAGCAGGAGTCCAGATGACCACTTTCGAGTAGATAGTGGCGTGGCTAAAGTGAGCTAGAATGAAACCTATCTTCAGCCCTATCTTAGATTTTTAGCCCACCAATTTTTTGCTCAGATCCTAGTCAGGACTTCCTGCCTGTGCAGAGGGAGAGTTGTAAGGAGAGTGACAAAGAGGGGCCAAAGATACAGAGGTAGGAGATGCAAACATCTATCTCCATAACTTACAATTGGAGGCTTACAAGTCTCCATAACTCACAAGCTACTTTGCTTTCCAAAGACCATTACTTTTTAAATTTTTTTAATTTCTTTTAGTTTCGCTGCTTCTCAGACTGGCAGAACAGGTCTTGAAACCTAAGTGAGTCAAAGCTGACATACTTCATAGGAGCAAAGCTGTGTGATGTATCCTTGACTAGTTTCATTTCAATTATCTCCCCACTTTTTCTTCTGAGAAGTAGAGCAATGCATTAATGTGCAAAGTTTTATCATCTGGTTCTATAACCTCTCCTTACTGGGCAGATTAATGCTGTGATCATAAAATAATCACATCTTAACTAGAGAGAGCCTCGCCACTCTTTAATACTAAAAAAAAAAAAAATAAAAATAATTAACAATAATTGTAGCACCTGGTGAAAATTGGTATAATTCTGCAGTAAGTGGTCTAGGTTGATTTGTACCAGCTAAACATTTAACCTACTCAATTTAAGCTCAGACATGGATCTTTCAGCATCTTAAAGGGCACATCTTCTGTATGTTAAATAAAAGGCTCAAATAGGCTATATGAATTTGAGCCCTTAATCCATTTTGACACTGAAGCTGCAGCTTGTTTTTTTGTGTCCCCATTACATTATGCATGTCCTTCCTAATGACCAGGTAATTTCGTAAGTTTTCTTTGAAGTGGAAGCATATTCCTAAAGAAGAGGCAGCATTAAGAGCTATTCCAGTCTGTCACAGGCTGTGGATCCATTCTAGATTTGGCATCATTGTCCTGATGAGCTAACTGGGGTCCCCAAGGGAGATGCAGTTGTTGGAACACAGTGACAAGAGGGCTTTAAGGTGTCCCAGTGTGTGCAGACTTAAGCATTGGATAAATAATAATTATTCTTTTCCTCTAGTACGTCTTGAACGTCTTATTCCTCCCAGATCCTTTCCCACAAATTGCAGACCTACTTAGGTGATCCTGCTCTGGCAGGGGGCTTGGTCTCTCTAATCTCTCAAGGTTTTTTCCAACCCCTAACATTCTGTGATTCTGTGACCTTTTGTTTTCTTTCCCTAAGGTATTCCACTGCTTTTTCACCTTAGTCTTTCTTTGAGACTTGTAGTCACCATGCCCTTTGTTTTAGGGATCTGTTGTTGAATGTTTTCTTATATCCTACTTAGACAAGAAGCCTATTGAAAACAAACTGTGCTCGGGGACTTTAGGATCTGCACATTTTACCTATTCACTACACATGGTTATCATGCTGTGATGGTGATTTGGCCATGTAGTGATTTGTGCTCTCCTGGCTATAGGTTCTCCAGGAACCTGAGCACCTGTGCAACTTCCTTGAGGATAGAAAATGTGTTAGCAAACAGGCAATTTTGTATTAAAGGATAATTGCCTCAGAAATTAAATATGAATCTGAAAGATGGACGTGTTTCTTGGACTAGTAATGCTATTACCCATAGGTCAGCTGCTGCCTTTCAGTGTTGAAAAAAATATGACTAAAAATTTGCTCCATGCATCTCATCTGCTGTTTCTGTCAGTTGATGGCCATCAAGAAGCTTGTAGCCAGGGCCAGACAGGAAGGTCTCTTCTCAAGAGCATTTCTCCAAAGTCTGCAATGCTGTGCAGTTTTGTCAGAGGTGAGAGGAGGGAGAGTGTTTTGAGGAATCACTAAACACAGCGTTAGACCTGGTCATGGTAGCCATTCAAGCAAATATAATCCCCAGCATCTTTAGATTAAGAGATTTTTGATCTATTACTTGTCATACTAAATCAGTTAAGTTTGTCTCTTTCTGAAGGTTTCCAGGATACTGCTTGGACTGAGTTAAGGGAAAGTTGGGAAATGGTTTATCCTAGCAGTGGAAGCAGCCAAGGGAAAGTAGAAATCCCTGGAGGGATTTCATGATCTTTTTTTTGCTCAGAAAGGAATTTTTCCCATATGTGTAGGGAAAATTTCCATGTGCTGTAAGCTTTAAAATCCATGTTGCTTTGTGTGGGCAGGCTTCATTTGTAGTTACAGTTTATCTGGAAAATCCAAATAAGTAACGATTGCTTACTTTTTTTTTTTTTTTTTCCCATTTGTTCATTCTTTCCCATCAGTTAACATGGAAATGTGGACATCTTTGATATCCACCAGGAATTTGTTCCTATTCTGTTGCTGCAAATCTATAACTTCGAATTGTAGATTTTATTAAAAGCCTCAGACTTTTTTTTCCAGCCCAGTTGCTCTGTGACTACTGTCTCATAATTCATCTGGAATGCTTTAGGACTCTGAAAAGGCAGATGTGCTGGAGTTCTCCCATCTCAGAAGGAGCAGATAGCTTTTTATTTTTACAGAGCTCCTTGAAGTCAACACTGTGCTCTGTTTTCACCTTCTCTTTGGTAAAATAACCTAGAAAGTAAAGGTATTAGGGCCTTGGTGTGTTATTAACCTTCTCATGTAATTGCAATCCTCTAATATCTGGCCACAGCACCCAGCTTCAGTATATGTAGTGTTATTAAGTAAGGACTACTTCTGCTTATTTGCTTGCTTCTGATTTTCAGAACCAGGTAACATTTGACAAAGTATGAGCACTCTTATCCATTGCTTCACACTAAGCATCTAGTCTTCCCTTCATATAGCTTTAAAATTAAGACATTGGCGTGGAGCAAGTCAGTTGGTGACTTAGTCAATACAGATTGCTGTAAATCTGTGCTAGAACAGAGGAATCCCCCAGTCCAAGACACTGCAGGGCTTGCAAGGCTGGACCTCATGGAGATACAGAGCAGGGAAGGATGCCCACCTGAAAGCTTATACCTCAGGGAGACATTGCTCTAGCTGTGTGAGCCGTGGATGGCCCAAGGGCAATACCATCCCCGCCCTGGGATGCTCCTCCTGTGCTTCCTGACTATAGATCATGCACAGCACAGAGGACAGGATCCACACTTACCTTTCTCAAGACCAGCAAAATTGTTTGCTCCCCTTTGAGACCTGAGGTTGTGTCAGTGTGATGGCCTGGGATTAAATCCCTTAGTTACAGCTACAATCCACAGCACAGCCCCGGGCAGGGAAAGCAACAGACCTTACAGAGTGCATCTCTCTCTGCTGCCTTCTTTCTAACCACTAAGCTATAGTGCTTCGGGATATTTTTTCCTTCAGATTGGTGTAATGTAACTAATCCAGGAAGGCATCAGGACTCTAATCTGAGGTCTACACAAAAGCATTTGACACTCTAGGAAATGAAAAAATAGATAAACTGCAGGCCAGTCCAGCAGCCTACTGCTAGCATGGGAACAAAGCCTGTAGGTTATTGGCCTTTCACTTAAGAGAACAGTAGTTCTTAAAATAATACACCCAGAACACTATCAGCTGATTTAAAAATGGAATATTGCAAGACCCTGCCTGCTTGCAGTGAGCTTCTCCCTGAATCATGCAGCCAGAGCTTCTCTGCTTAGTAGAGAAATTATATTAAAAGCAAATGAGTAACGTACCAGCCCCAGGTCATTAGGCTGGATTTATTCTCTGCTGCAGAGATACTTGTGCAAGAGAGAGGGCTGAAAAATTGATGTGGGTAAGGTTGTTTGGTGTTCTTGCTCTGATGAGCAATAGAAATTTCTCTACAGGGATTTGTTAGAACTGGGCTTTTTTTGGGGTCAGCTCCCACCTCTTATCCCACCTCTTATAGGTCCAGCTCCCCTGCACAAGGACTTGGTGTGACTGTGAACTATTTCAGGCTCTTGAATTCAGTTTCAGCCTCTTCCAGGTCTCTTAGAACTGTTGTATTTTTCCAGCTTTTCCTCCTCTTTGTCTCTCCAACTTAAGGGGGTTTTTTGCACATAAAAGAGAGCAGCAAGTAGCGCAGCTTTAGGCTCTGTTAATTATCAGTTGACATTTGATAGTTCTCAGGATAAAATGTGTTTTCCTGTTGATCTTCCTGTGCTAAGCCATTGACCAGGGATGTGGGGATAATATCTCCTATGAGGAGAGGCTGAGGGAGCTGGGGCTGTTCAGCCTGGAGAAGAGGAGGCTCAGGGGAGACCTCATCACTCTCTACAACTCCCTGAAAGGAGGGTGTAGCCAAGTGGGGGTCGGTCTGTTTTCCCAGGCAGCTATCAGCAAGACAAGAGGGCATGGACTTAAGTTGTGCCAGGGGAGGTTTAGGTTGGATATTAGAAAGAATTTATTTACGGAGAGGGTGATCAGCCATTGGAATGGGCTGCCCCGGGAAGTAGTGGATTCTCCGTCCCTGGAGATATTTAAAAAGAGACTGGATGTGGCACTCAGTGCCATGGTCTGGTAACCGCAGCGGTAGTGGATCAAGGGTTGGACTTGATGATCTCTGAGGTCCCTTCCAACCTGTCTGATTCTGTGATTCTATGATTCTATTTGCAGATCAGTATTGAAAGGGTAGTACTTTTTTCAAATAGCAGATGAATGAGTATCTAGAGTAATATATTTCATAGAGTAACAGAATGGTAGGAGTTGGGAGGGACTTTGGAGATCATCTAGTCCAACCCCACCTGCTAGAGGAGGTTCAGCTAGAGCAGATTGTACAGGATCACTTCAGGCAGGTTTTGAATATCTCCAGAGAAGGAGACACCACAGCCTCTCTGGGCAGCTTGTTCCAGTGCTTTACCACCCTCAAAGTAAAGAAGTTTTTCTTCATGTTCTGGTGTAACATCTAACTTCCTGTAATACAATTTGTGCCCGTGACCTCCCATCTTGTTGCTGGGCACCACAGAGAAGAGCCTGGCCCCATCCTCTTGACACCCACCTTTTAGATATTTATAAGGATTGTTAAGATCCCCTCTCAGTCTTCTCTTCTCCAGGCTAAACAGGCCCAGCTTTCTCAATCTCTGCTCATAAGAGAGATTGTCCAGTCCCCTAATCACTCATCTACCACTCTGCTGGTCTCTATCCATTAGTTCCTTTTCCTTCTTGAACTGGGTAGCCAAGAACTGATCTCAGTAATCCAGATGTGGCCTCACACTAGGGCAGAGTAGAATGGGAGGATAGGATAGCCTCCCTCAACCTGCTGGCCACACTCTTCCCAATGCACCCCAGAAGGGCCCTGACTTTTTGGTCACAAGGGCACATTGGTGGCTCTTGTCATGTCATACCAGTTGCTGAGGTTGAAAGGGTCAGTCCTCAGCAGTTTGTGGTCACGGTGGTCTAAAGACAGTATAAACATGGAAAACTTGGAGGACAATATTAGGTATCAAGGCAGTGGGCAGTTTCTCTCACCAATGGCCCTGTCAGGATAGTTTGGGAGTTCCTGTACCTGTGCGAACATGGTAGAGTAATGCTGGGAGTTGGAAAAGCTGCTTTGAACCAAACCTCACTGATGGGCTTATCTTGTCCCCTTGCAATATTGACAAGATAGAAAGTCAATAGTAGTTTATCTTCACCTGTTGTTGAGTGACCTGACAGTGTTGCACTTCATCTCTGTTTAAGGGCAGGATTATTGATGTTAAAACATGTCAAGGAAGACACATCGATGGCACCTGCATTCCTGACCAGAATAAAGAATCTATCCATAAATGAACTCTGAAGGAGCAGTATTTCACAATCTTTTTGAAAAACAAGATGTTGTGCAATAGGAATAAAATGATTAGCAAGTTATTGTTGCTTTGTAGCAGGATTTCCTTGTTTGATATAGCACTGGTTTATGACAGCAGTAGCTGTAGCACGCAGTATATTGCTTCACATGCATCTTTCGCTCCTCTTGTCTGTGGCTGAACACAGTGCTACAAACTGGCTGTGAAAATTGTGCCTAAGGAAAAGGAAGAGGCAGTGTCATGCAGAGGATTCCATTGTACCTGCCCTGGGGATTACAAAAGTTAACCAAAATGTGGTAGTTTGGCTTTTTTATTGCCTTTCCCAAGTCTGAAATCTCCCTGAACTATCCAAGTTTCATCTGCACCTTTTATTTTGTTATGGTCTTTGCAGAAAAATGTTCTGAAGAATACCAGAAATCCATATATATTTACACACAGGAACAGTTATCAGTGAAGAAGACCAATAAATTCTCTCTTGGAAGTGCATTGAGCACAGCTCAGCACCACAGCTCTTACATATCATGGTCCAGCATATTTGCTGCATGCGTGACCTGATACATGACCTTGTGCAAACTTCTAACACACCTGGAAGATTAAACATTTAAGAGGTCTGAGGAGAACTTTTCCATTGACTGACATGGGAGAAGGTTCAAAGCAACTTAATGAGAGAAAATATTGCCTGCTCATCTAGTCCTCCCTCAGCTTAAAGTTATCACCAAGAACCAGCTGCTATTAGATTGTATCATTATATCACTTACCATTATATCACAGGATTATCTGAAACAGTCCTTATTCCTGTTGCAACTTAGTGTCATACACATTGTAAGTACTGATACCATTTTTGCAAGTGTATGAAGTTTTTCTTCATGCAACCAAAAACTTTAATTTTGCCATATTTTTTTTTAAGCTAGGTTTCTCCCAAGGTACTTGGCATAAGGAGAAGGGACATTTGCTTTTTATAGGTGAGGTGTACCATATTGCATGCAATTTTAGTCCCTTGCAAATTTTAGGATGTTTATTTCAGGAGAGAGGCAAACATTAGATTCATTCATATGTAGTACTAGATAATGCTTAGGAACAAGGAATATTATCTCGAATGTACCCCTCCCTATCCCCTCTAAATAAAAATAAATGTTATTGTCCTTTTTAATGTCAACCCAACTGTTTTCTCCCCTCACACTTAGCTTCATGCATTCCATTGCTTACATGCATATGCAGGGGGGAAAAAAAGGGAAAAAACAAACTAACTCTTTGGGTGTTAACTTTGATAATCTTGTCTTCTTGAGTAATGACACACTTTGTTGTGTTTCAGTTGCTAACGTTCTCATGTGTATTTTAGGGAAAGTCACGCCATTTCATGGGTATCTTCCCTTCAACATGGAATCCCTTAGTTTATCTGGATTACAATAACCTCTGGAGGACCATGGACAAGATGGGAAAAGAGGTAGGCTTTGTAAATTTTATCTATTTCTTACAGTGCTCATGAGTGTCCATGAGTAAATGCTCCACGGTTTAATGCTGGGCTGGCAATTATCCAGATGCCAGCTGTTCTCTATTAATCCCCCTCCCCTCCCTGATAAAGAAAGGAGACAGAATAAGGGAGAGAGGCTTACGGGCTGGAAACCAAACTACACAACTTTAATGAAACAGTAATGATTAAAAAAAGGAAAAATTATTCAATATACACAAATATAAAGAAAAAACAATACCACATTCCTCCCCCCTCCCTCCCAATAACTCTCACGTCACCACCGAGGCTGCAGGGCAGCCCTGGGAAAGTCCAGGCTGGACTCCTGGAGTCAGGAGCAGCCAGGAAGTGGAGGCAGGAACACACAGATTCAGACTGGCACGGATCAGGACCACAGGCAGAGGAACAGACGGAATCCTCCCAGGATGCCGAAGCAAACAGGGACAGGCGAAGAAGGGGAAGCAGGAAGGGGTTTTACCCTTGTGATCCCTCAAATTTATACAAAGTATGACATGTATGGAATGAAATGCTCTGTTTGGTCAACTTTGGTCACTTGTCTTATCCGCTCCCTTCTAAAGGAACGGGATAGATAGATAGATAGATAGATAGATAGATTCATCCATCAGAAAAGATAACTGTGTTGCCCAGGAATTACCGGAAAGAACAGGGCTTTCTCACTGAGAAGTGGTTGGACTAGATGACTTTAAGGGCCTCTTCCAACCCAAATTATTCTAAGAATCTATGAGAGGACATAAAAAAGATGTGGAGGTGTCCAAGATATCTGAAAAAAATTGAGGTTGGAAGTTCATTGGGTTTCCGTGGTTTTGCAGAATCAAATATGTGCATGATACTACACATTGCTTCTTTACAAATAATACATATGTATTTTAGATTCAAATATATGATAGCATCCTCAGATGTTGTGGTACTTGCAAGCAATGGATCATATATAAGAATTTAACTGTCTAAAAATTATTTAATAGTATATGGACATTTTTGCACCCTTTGTAGTTAACAGAGAGACAGAGGGGCCTTTGGATGCCCATCTTGTAACTGACAGAATCTCTGACTGGAGAAAGTATTTTTCCTTCAGCTGTTAGAGGACACCAAGACAACTAAATTAGAATAGATACCTCTTTTCTGGATGACTGAAGGCTGGATGAGCATATGGATATAGTCCATTGTTTAGAGAAAGCCAGACTGAGACTGGTGGTCATGGTGTCCCAAGGTGTGAATGGAAACTATTATATTTAGACGATTTATCCCCAGTTTACAGCCATGTACAAGGGGACAAAAGCAACTCCTGGCCAATGTATCACTCCACTCTGTGCTACAAGCTAGCAATGACCAAGCAATGATATAGAACTGAATAATTTCTTAAATATTTTGCTTCTGCCTTCAGATTCCTCCTGAAGCACCATGGGATGCTCCGCATGCTGAAGAATGGGATAAGATGACCATGAAAGAGCTGATAAATAAGATCTGCTGGACCAAGTACAAAACCCTTTATTCACTTTTAAATCCAGCTGCAGAATAATAGTGGGTCCCCAGCAAATTCTGGGGTACAGCTAGGGTAGCAGCTGTGAGAGAGCAAGAGGTGTTTGAGATGAGGCTGGTGTTTGTGATGGGCAGTTGTCAGGCAGTGGGTGAGGGTCTGTGGAAGATGAAGTGGTGTACAAAGCCTGGGTTGGGTGGCAGATGGGACTGAATGTGCTGTGACAAGCTGGAGTTTGCCTCAGCAGACCCATGCACATGGAAGTGATGTTATGGTCTTTTCTTACAGTGCTTTACCTCCATTCAGTTGGACAATGTGTGACTTTGTCTTTAGGAAAAGCAATACGTCTTGTAGGTATGAATGAAGACCACTTGCAGGCACAGAAGTTGAGGTAGAAGGCTTGCTTCTCGAGCCCCATAGTAGGCTAGGAGCTGAGGAGTGATGTCCTCTGACTCAGCTGTGTCCTCTCTTGCAGTTATGTATGTTTCTTTTTATGCATCAGCTGCATCATGTGCACCATGGAGCAGGCAGATGCTGCTGGCATACTGGAGAGTCAGATGCCATGCCAAAGGGCAGCTGCTTTCCAGTGGTTGATCCATGGATGGGGCAGCATGAGACCCGAGGAGGGTCAACAGTGAGCAGCTGTTGCGCTTGGCAACTCCGGAGAAGTTCAAATGCTGCTCCTTGTTTCAGCAGTAGCGTCTTACTGGGCCATCAAGACCCTTGGAGAGAAATGAAGAACCCAAAGCAGTTTCTCTTGTTGCCTTTCGCCTCCCTGGCTGTTCTGTGCCTGAGCATATTCAGGGGCTCAGTGTTCATCCCAAGCTAGCCTGTTGCTGTGCTTGCTCAGCTCTGCTCATTGCAGTTCAACATCCAACTCTCCTGAGCTTCTTTGTCCTACAGGGGTAGTTAGTTTCCCATTAAATGCTGCCAAGCAGGTCCTTGAAAAGGACAAAATCTACTCTTCCAAAATCCAGGGTTACAGTTTTGCTACCCATCCTCTCAGTATCTTAAACTCCACAGTCTCATGGCCTGTGCAGCCAAGGCTGCCCTTCGTCTTTGCATCATCCAACAGATCTTCCTTGTTTGTGAGTTGGTGGCCAGGCCCAAGATCAGGGCATCAACCCTCGTTGGTAAGAAGAGAGCCTGATGTGATACATTGCCCAGAAAACAGTCTGTGTGGTTTATAAGCCTATGAAGGACCACAATGTACAAATAAAAAAGGCATAGTATCCAGTATCAGGTGCCGACAACAGGAAAAACTCTATTCTTCCTTTCCTTTTTCAATGTTTCCTTTTTCACCACCAGAGAGTGGTGCTGACTGGTGCTGCATCCACTTGGTGGCCGCTCACCAGTGGTGTCCCCCAGGGATCAGTGCTGGGCCCAGTTATGTTTAATATCTTTATCGATGATTTAGATGAGGGGATTGAGTCCACAATTAGAAAATCCATATAAGCTGGGGGGAGTGTGGATCAGCTGGAAGGCAGGAGGGCTCTGCAGAGGGACCTGGACAGACTGGAGAGTTGGGCTGATTCCAATGGGATGAGGTTCAACACGGCCAAGTGCCGCGTCCTGCACTTTGGCCACAACAACCCCATGGGGAGCTCCAGGCTGGGCACAGAGTGGCTGGAGAGCAGCCAGACAGAGAGGGACCTGGGGGTTTGGATAGACAAGAAGCTGAACATGAGCCAGCAGTGTGCCCAGGTGGCCAAGAAGGCCAATGGCATCCTGGCCTGTATCAGGAACAGCGTGGCCAGCAGGTCCAGGAAAGGGATTCTTCCCCTGTACTCAGCGCTGGTGAGGCCACACCTCGAGTACAGTGTCCAGTTCTGGGCCCCTCAGTTCAGGAAGGATATTGAGGTCCTGGAGCAGGTCCAGAGAAGAGCAAGGAGGCTGTGAAGGGACTCCAGCACAAGTCCTGTGAGGAAGGGCTGAGGGAGCTGGGGGTGTTCAGCCTGGAGAAGAGGAGGCTCAGGGGAGACCTCATCACTCTCTACAACTCCCTGAAAGGAGGGTGTAGCCAGGGGGGGTCGGTCTCTTCTCCCAAGTAGTTACCAGTAAGACAAGAGGGCATGGACTTCAGCTCTGCCAGGGGAGGTTTAGGTTGGATATTAGGAAAAAATTCTTCACAGAGAGGGTGATCAGACATTGGAATGGGCTGCCCAGGGAGGTGGTGGATTCTCCATTCATGGAGGTTTTTAAGAAGAGATGGATGTGGCACTCAGTGCCATGGTCTGGTAACCACAGTGGCACGGGATTAAGGGTTGGACTTGATGATCTCAGAGGTCCTTTCCAACCCAGATGATTCTGTGATTCTGTGAACTAATTATCTCATGAAGCAGTGAGAAGTGTGCCCATACAAGCGCTTGTGTCCCCACTTTCAGTGCCAGCCCTGTGCTATTCTGTAATGCTCTCCTCCCTTGCATTTAACATCTTTTATTTCTGTGTCTGTGCTCTGTTTGCCCTTTCACTCTGACTGTGGTTTAGCACTGTACCTACAGCTTTCTGACCAAAACTTCGCATTTGAAATTATTCAGCTGGCTTAAATCTTGTTCCAGCTCCATGTGATAAAAGGTACAAGGACTTTCTCTTGCTCTCTGTGGCAGTGTAGTTTTCTTTACAATTAGTTTTATGAGCCATGTGCCTGAAAACTCTGTCACTTAGACCTGCCCTTTTTGTTGTAAGTTCACTGGCTCTTCCTTTTCTAATTTTTGGTGTTCCACTTGGTCAGGGAGCCAGTGGAGTATAAGAACAAGGTTTGTAGTGATGTCTCCTGTAACACGCTTCTCTGTAAGACTGCTTCTGTTGCCTGTGGTTTTGCAGCACTCCAGTTTTATTGGATGTGCTAAGTTGAAATATTTAAAACCTCAGTAAAAAGCCATTTAAGATTTTCAAGCCTAGTCAGGTTTTTCTCTACATAGCTAAAAACTCTAGTGCCCTAAACAGAAAATCTCTACCGCAAGTTTTTTTTATACAATTTGGGTCAAGATTATAAAAGATTTGTTTGTCATATGCAACAGATCAACATCTACTGATCCTAAGAGGCTTCGGATTTCTCTGAACTTCCCACAACTTTTTCATGTTTTGTTGCTTTCAGGGCTGTTGCAAAGGGTTCTTGCATGCACATGTTTTCTTATCATGGCTAATGAAATAGAGGTGTCTGGACTTCATACCCAGGAAAATGAGGTTATAAAAATTTTTAAGTTAAATATTTTAGCACAGATAACTTTCAAAGTTCCTTTCTTTAAGAGATTATTTTAAATTCACATTTTTTAATGAACCATCATCCAAGTCAAAGACTTTTCACCTTTGCAAAATGATCTCAGTTCTCTTAGCCATCTTTAGCCACAAAGGAAATAAACAGGAATAGCCAGATCCTCATTCCCTGTTGCTGTAACTATTTACATTCATGGGACTTATTACCATAGACAGCTTATATGGCAGTGATTGTCAATTTGGTTTCTCCAGGTTACCTACCATGTCTGATTCTTGTCTTCACAAAAAGTCTGTGCAGCAGTGTTACATGGGAGATGAGGGATGTCTTGGCTATGTGGCTAGCTGGGATCCATCAGATTTTGAAATGTGCCTGATGATCTCCCCATGGAGGAGAAATGCAGAAGAATTTCAGTAGCTGTTAGCTAAATGCATTCTTCTGTTGAGAAAAAATATTTGTTCTGATATAGGGAATAGCAGCTGGGAAACTGTTTAAAGAAATATTAAGGTGAAATCAGTGGGATTTTGAACTGAATGGGTTAATGATTTGGGAGGGAGGTGCTGATATGAACCAGTTGAAACAGTCTACAGGCTAAAACATGAGATGGATATAAATCATCTTGGCTTTTCTGACTTTGGGAAAGAAGTCCTTACCAAGAATAACAAATTCTGAAAGCAGTCAAGAAGTCACATTTACTCACTGCCTGTTTCTGGTCCTGTGTGTCACACAGAGCTGCTAAAGAATTTGCCACCTTATTTGTGAATGTCAATGTCACATCTGAGCCTCATGAAGTCTCCGCTCTCTGGTTCCTGTGGTACGTGAGGCAGTGTGGTGGCACATCCAGGATTTTCTCTGTCACCAATGGAGGCCAGGTACAAAATGTCTCATATTCTTCTTCCTCTCTTGAAACTGTGAAGAGTAAATGGGGTGCTGCAGCTGTCAAAGCCCTGTGATTAATAAGAAGAGGATGAAACACCAAGTTCACATGGCACTGGAGACAATTATGTTCTCATGGGGTGGAACAGCCCTCTCAACTCTACACAATGAGGAATTTTTTTAGCTAGGCTTTGGGGTAAATTGGGACATTTTAGTCAATTGGTTTTTCTTTATTGACCACTGTTCTTTTGTCGCTTTTTTGCCAATTTGTTTTCTACGGATTGCACCTCGCATGCAGCATGTTTTATGAGCTACTGCAGACTGTTTCTTGCCTATGTCCTGGTGGGTGCCAGGTTGCCTGCAGAACATCATGGTTTTCGTGTCATTGTTCTGGATAAAGTTTCAGGAAAGGGGAGAGGTAGCTGTCAAAGTGATTCAGATAGGATACGTCAGCACCCTTTACTACTGTCCTACCTCGGTTAATGGAGCCACAGGAAGCACACACAGCATTTCAGACATTAGCTACAAAAAGCAAAAGTGGAGACAGTACCAAACCCTTCCAAAAGTGCCAGGGTAGGGAGACACTAAGAGAAGTTGCCTGGAGAGATACAAAGTCTCCATCAACATCTGTCCATTGGGATAAGAACAGACAACCATGTGTCAGGAAGGATGTCAGTAGAGCTAATGCTGCCCTGAGGTAGGAACAAGACCCATGAACCTTCGTCCTCAGGAGCCCCTCAGACACATTTGGTGTCTCACACAAGCAATTGCTATGTGTCACAACAGGAATTAAAAATCAATTAATCTCAGGATACTGATCTCTAAACAAGACGTGGAGAGGGGAAAGCTAGCCTGGAAAGACCACTTCCCTGTCTTTGTGTCTGGATGGGGCAAGATGTCTTGGTTTCTACCTTCCTTCCCTCTCCTTCACTCCAATCAAAGTCAACTGAGCAAAAACTTTAAGGATTTCTGACTTAGTGGCTATGACAAGTCTTAAAACTTCTTCAGGCACCCATTTCAGTCTTTCAGCACAAGATTTTGTGGATCCTTTCCTCCCTGCAAGTACCAGCATCTTAAATGTAAAAGTGAACTGCACGATTTAACTCTGTTGGGTAGTAGATGAAAGATGCTTGGTGCTTCCCCTGAGCCTTTCCCCTGATGCCTCTGCACAGGCATCACAAGGAAATATGTGTCACAGATTGTGTTTTCTTCCAGACAGCAATGTCCCTGTGTCTTCCTACTAACAGATGAAGCTCATTGCCTGCTACACTCAAGGCCAGACCCAGTTAAAGATCTGTCTTGCTTCTGGGCTGGTGCAGGTTTTTGCTGTACAGATGCAAGTTGGTGGTTTTGTGATACATATTGCTTTAGGTGGGACAGTGATGAGTGAAATATTCAAATCTAATGAAGTCTAATGAACTCTAATGAAGTGATATGTTATATTAGCTAGAATTCCTCAATTATTATGTTTGTTCTCCAGGCTTTGAGAGCCTTTAAGCCAGCTAATTGAGGAAACCATGGTAAAAGTGTTTTAGGCAGCAGTCCCCACTGAAGCTCAGTTTTGTGCTCTTCTGAAAGTCTGAGCCTCTCTATGCAAACTTAAGACTTGCAGATTCAGCTTGGAGTTTCTTGATTATGAGCAGAAGTCACATTCAATGTTATTGTGGTTAATGCTGGTGAGTTTTCTGTTTGGATTTCTTTTCTGTTTGTTTTTTAGGAGAGGAAATTTAAAGGGGGTTCTGGTCAGATATCGGAGAAAATAATGGAACGCCTCAAAGGCAGAGTTAAACTGGAGCAACCTGTGGTCCGTATTGATCAGACAGGTGATAATGTCATTGTGGAGACTCTAAACCACAAGATATATGAGGTAATTTGATCAGAATAAAAGCAGAGTGTGCATTTAGTGAGGGAATACAGCTGCTGTAGCTCTTAGCCAGATGTAATCAGGAAGTATCCATTTGTGTGTGTCTATTTCTCAGGCAGTCTGTGAGACGCTGTAAAACCTGGGTTATTGATTTATTTATGACTAGGCCTCTTCTTGGTGTTGTGCTGGTTATTTTCTGTACTTTGCCTTATTCTGTGATTATATATTTTTCCATTTTAGTTTTGCATGGAAACCATTTCAAAGAAAGGAAAAATAATGTTCCTGTTTGTATCTGAATTTGTGGTTTTCAGAACAAAGCAAAACAAACAAGCAAAAACCCCCACGATTACTTCAAATGCCTTTAGTACAATTTTGCCTCTGTGCAGTGAAATGCTCTGTCAATACTTGAATTTCTGCTGTGATACCCATGAGGCAGCAGCTCCCTTTGACATTCAGAGCCCAGCTGGCCACAGGGCTTTTTGCAGGTTCATCACAGACTGCAAGACCCCTGTCTCACCAATATTTTGGAGGATATTTAGAGAAAGCTAGCAGAAAGGGAAGGGGTTGTTTGACAGAGAAGCTCGTCTAAGGATGTCCAGGAGGTACTCTCTCTTCCCCACCTAGGGATTTTCAAACCCCAAAATTAAACAGGTGGCTTCTCCCTCATGGTGGCTGAGCAGCAATCAAGTCAGAGGAGACAGGCTTCCTGCATTCAGCAGCCCACCTGCATGACAAGACCTGGGAGGAGCAGCATCTGTTGTGGTAGGGAATCACCTTGAGCCCTGAAGCAGAGCATCCTTCATCGCTCCAGTCAGAGGCAGGACACGCAAGAGGAACTGAGAAGGTTCAGGAACACTGAAGTCACCATCAGTGTTTCTTGGCATATTCTGTGGACATGCCCAAAATAATATTTTTTATCAGCTTATACTTTGGAAAAATACAGGTCATATTTCCTGGGGATGATAAAGGCAGTTTTACCTATGCTGTAAGCTCTGTCTTGTCCCATTTCCCCAGCTATCTCCAGACAAGTTTCAACTCTGGTCCTGTAGTGTCCAGAAAGCTGTTAAGAATCATGTAACAACAAAACTACATGTTCTTCTCGGCTTCTTGTTTTGAAATGCCAGAATTATTTTGGTCACCTGGAAAAAATCTGTGTGAGAAAGCCAAGCAGCAAAGTCAAGTGTGGGAAAGCTGTTAACAATAAGAGTGTCTTTCAAAAGTGTCCTGGAGGGTGTGCTCAGCAAGAGGCAACATCTTGTCTGTACTGACTTGTGTTTTTACATTTCAGAGCAAGTATGTGATCATTGCTATCCCTCCAATCCTGACAACAAAGATTCATTACAAACCAGAACTGCCGCCAAAGAGAAACCAGTTAATTCAGCGTTTGCCTATGGGGTGTATCATAAAGTGCATGATGTACTACAGGGAAGCCTTCTGGGAAAGAAAGGGTACGTGGAGAAAGCAAAGGACTTGGGAGCCCCATGCTAGGTGAATTTTGAAGTTCTGCTGTCTATCAAGGAATAAATCTAAGGGGGTCGGGGGGGCTCTGTTAAATGTGCAAAAAACACAGAAAAGTGAAAGGTAAAGCTCTCCTTTTGGGCTCTTCCTCCAAGTTTGAGTGCATTCCTTGTCCCAAAGATGACTGCGGACCCAAATAGGATCCCAAATCTCATAGTTGCTAGCTGAGGGGGGATGACCTAGAAAACAAGCAAGATTTCCCTGGGAAGCATTGCTGAAACCTGCAATGCATGAAAGGAGGGACCCTGCAACAGCAGGTCCCTGTTTGTCCCTGCCAGGGATTAAGGCAGCCAAAGAGAATTTACAGCAGATGACAAGGAGAGCTTAACGTGTAAGCAAGACTTTTCCCTGTTTTTAATCCTCTGGTCTGTAGACTCGAAATCTCAGAGGACTGGAAAAAGTAGGTTAGCTCTTTGTTTAATTCAGGATTTTTTTTCCATGTGCTGCAACATTGTGTGTTTCTCAGCTCCAACTGATACCATTTAATTTCCATAATTATTTGTCTGTACAGATTAGTTTCCACTTCATATGTAATGATACTGAGCATTGCATTGGGTGAGAGCATTTCTTAATCAACAGGACATAATTTTGCATAAACCAGCCACTGGGATTAGAAAGGAGTGTAGGCAGGTTCATGCATCGCTATCTATATAGGGTTTTTTGCATGTTCATCTGAAACATGTACTGATGTGATATTACAATAGATGGTCCATGTTTCTGCTGCATTACTGTTACAGGACACTATTCCTGACAGTCTTATCATCAGGAAAATCAATACAGAGTGCAAATTTGAGCTTGCAGTGACCAGATGTAATAACACAGCGTTTTGTGGCTGCTGCTGTTGTTTTGGCCAAAGTTAATTATGGAATGCACCATCCTAGTTCTTACTAGATCTGTTTATTTTGAATGCCTATTGCCCCAAATGTAGAAAGCCTAAGGGACTTGCAACAATCCACAGAGATTCCTTGCTAAGTAAGAATGGAATTTAAATATGAGTTTTACAAGTGTGTGTACAGCATTTTTCAGAGTCAGAGGGAAGAGAGGAGAGAGACTATCACAAAAACACTTCAGATATGTATATTATTGATGACCAAAGAATTACTGTAGAAGTCCTTTCATGGATAATTCTCTTTGCTCATTGCTATCAGAAAAAAATTCTCTTCATCAAGTTTCACTGACAATAATTTTGTTTTCTTTTTCCCCTTAGGTTATTGCGGTGCCCTCATCATTGAGGATGAGGAGTCTCCAATTGAAATAACCTTAGATGACACAAAACCTGATGGGTCTTTCCCTGCCATTATGGGGTAAGAAGCTTTTACTCCATTCTTAGAGATGTGAATTTCTTTTTGTGGGAGGAGGAGGAAGAGAGGAAATGGCCATGTAACATCTGTGGTGTCCACTCCTGTCTAAAGGAGATGGTTTGGAAAGAGTTGCTGAATTCAGCTGTAGTTCATTTTAAGCATTCAGTTAATGTTTGGGGGTTTGTTTGGTTTTGCTATGGTTTAGCTTTAGAAATAGATCCCTTTGTGAGCCTGTATTCAGCTTCTGTGGGGCTTTCTTGTTAACATCAGATGACATGAACAGTGGCATGGCCAGCTGCTTTCAAGACTTCAAAACTCAAGAAAACTCAGGGTCTTAGTTTTTTGGATAAGACCTAAGTTTGCTGGAAACTGTCATCTCTCTGCCTACTTTGTGAGTAACATTGCTCTTCTGAGTCATTGGGGATGGAGAGTTCGCTCCCACAGAGCAAAATGAGGCCAGTGCTGGCAGCTTTGAAAACATGCTTCCAGTCTGCAACTTTCTCATCTGGTAGCTGCCAGGCAGTCCTCTGCAACTCCCTCCTGGGAATGCTTGCTCTCCCTTTCAGCTATCTCCACAGGGTACCCCACACAGGCCTTTTCATCTATGTGACCTTTAATAGTTAAGTGATGAGGTATGATATAAAAAAATGCTAGGCCGTGCTGGCTACTTTACATACAGGTATTTTATGTCCTAGTAAAGAGCTTTGCCTGTCTTTTTGTTTAAGAGTTGGTTCAAGAAAGAGCTTATAACTTGGCTTTGGTGCTGTCACTGCATGATACTTATATGTCATATTTTTCTTTTCAGTTTCATTCTTGCTAGAAAGGCTGTTAGGCTGGCCCATCTCAGTAAGGAAGAGAGGTAAGAGTTCAGAAACTGTAAATATTTTAGAAATAAGACAGTTCTCTGGGATGCTTCCCAACAGGAATATGTGTGTGCATATGCATGTGTACATGTGTTTAGTACAAATACCAATGCTGGAAAATGGGACAAAAGTTGAGGTTTTAGCATAATCAGGCCAAGACACTAATGCTAATATGCATCCAGTTATGCATATTTCTGAGTTTCCAAGTCCTGCCCACTTCTGCATGTTATGATGTTTCAGCTCAGTGTATTTATGTGAACTGAGATGATTTTTCCAAAGACAATCCCAGGAATGGGATTCCCCACTGAATTATGCCTTTCCCCAGGAATATAGGGAGCACTGACATGGGTACTTTTGGATATCCTTCACATTCAGACTGGCTGATAAAATTTTTAAACCTCCATATTTCCAACAGCATGGTTTTTCCAGTAGTCTGTGAAATTAAAAAACAGTACTTTCCAAATGTGATATTTGGTACACATGAAAGTGAAAGATTTCTGCTTAGGAACGTAATATTCTCCAGCTAATGTTTTGTTCTCACCTATAGTAAATCTGCAGGCATTTAATTGATTTATAATGCTTCTTTTCTGGTCTTACACCAGTGAATGTGAGAATGAATTGGCTCTGCATCCTAAAATAGCTTCACAAAGATTTGGGTTTTTTGAGCTCATTGCCAAAATCAAACTTCATTTCCCATTCCATGCATCTATTTTGGATATCACATTTTAGGCATCAGTATTTGAAATATGTAGGTTCAGATAAGAACTTAAAATCAGGCTTAAAACCAAAACCAAAGCCAACTTTCTTTCCAGTGTATCACAATATATGTGGGTTGGTTTTTTTTCTTTTTTTATAAGAAGAGTAATAGCTGTGAGGAGATTTTTTTCCACTGTTTTGTTTGTTTGTTTTTTTTATTTTCATATAGGAAGAAGAAAATCTGTGAGACATATGCCAGGGCAATGGGTATGGAAGAGGCTTTACATGTAAGCAATGAAAGCCTGTTTTCACCTCTGTTTTACAGTAATGCTGTTCCTTTGTTCTGGAGGATAAAGCAGAAATTCCTTCTACCTAAAATAGGTGCTTAGAATTGTGTGTTGTGCCATACAATCTGTACTCCCAAGTGAAGGGCAGCACGGCCTAGTACAGGAAGAAAACACCTGCCAGTCTCACTCTTTACAAGAAAAGGGAAGGCAGTGCATGGTTTAATTTATCCTGTCATTTCCCCATGGGAGGCTAGTGCTTCTGTAAGAGTGCAAAGATTTGTTTTGTACAGATAGATTGCATTAACCAGATGACATGGCACACTTGACAGGTATCCTTGGCCTGTTTTTTTCCATCTTCAAAGGAATTTCTTTTTTTTTATTATTATTATTTCCAATTTCTCTTGTGCTCTCTAATGTTTGTGAATACCTACAGCCTGTGCATTATGAAGAAAAGAACTGGAACCTGGAGCAATATTCAGGGGGTTGCTACACAGCCTACTTCCCACCAGGCACAATGTATTCTTATGGAAGGTAAACCAGAGAATGCTTTGCTTTCGAATTTACATTTCTCAGCTCATGTACGCTGATATACTTTATGCAACAAATTTATGGTATAG
Organism: Florisuga fusca; assembly: GCA_038090715.1. NCBI lineage: Eukaryota > Metazoa > Chordata > Aves > Apodiformes > Trochilidae > Florisuga > Florisuga fusca. The sequence continues at coordinate 20,558,189 of JAAWXA010000004.1, forward strand.
TAATGTATTGAGGGAATTCCAACCCTTTTTCTCTTCCCCTACTCTCTGGCTAACAAGAATCTTGCTATTGACTGTAATAACAGCAGAGCTTCTCTTGTGACTTTCAAGGAAACAAAGCACTGCCATAAAGAGACCTGCTAGAGAGAGGAAACCATTCCTCACTAGGTTACTTACAGTATTTTCTGCTACACAATATTTGCAGTAGACCCCTTTAATGCTTTCTAAGACCCTGAGAGCACACACCTCGGAGAGACGAAATGTCTCCAGTGGCTGTGTAGGTGGATCATTGGGTTCTGGTAGACCCCATTGAGTCACATCATGAGGCAAAGAGACAAAACCCTTAAATGAAAACTCATTCTCTCCTTCCACCCGTCAAAACTTCCGATGCCTTCCCCACATAGGATTGCTATATTCCTAAAGTAATGCATTAGATAATACTGATTAATATTAGATATATCACTGAAAAGTGTCTGGCAGGCCCAGCTCAGCATGTCATAGGAACAACCATACAAATCTTGTCTCCATACCCAAAGAGCAGACAAACCATGCAGTACAATCCCTCCCTTGGCATGTCCATCACAGAGCTGTGCCTGCCTCTGTGCCAAGATGCCTGTAGGAAGAAGTCATCTCATGTACTGACTCTTCTGCTGTAATTTATCTAAACACTTGGATAGTGATGGATGGGGCCCTTGACCTGGGGAAGCTGGCATCAGGCAGACAGGAAAAATGTAATCACGGGGGTTAGGGCAAGCAAATCTCTTTATGGAAAAGATAATTCATTGCCTGTGGCTTGTTTGGCTGAAGTACTTGGCCAGCTTTCCACAGCTAGGGGCTTACATGACCCTACAGAGTGAATGCAGCTCCCTGAAGACTGAGGCCTTCACTTCCATCCCCTTTTGGCAGGACCTGCAGGCAGACAAGTCCAGCCTCCAAACAGAAGCTAGTGTTAGTGACCTATCACTGGAATAACATCATTCATATCCCATTGCAATGGCAGGATAACAACAGAGCTACCATGCTGATACAAATCTATCAGCTGCACTGCATTTCTGGAGGCCATTAAGATTATCCTTTATCCCAGCACTAAAATAAGGCTCATGTTATTTTACACAGAACCTGGGCATGGTGATTTATGCCTTAGATTTTTTTCTTTCTCGTTTCTTGAATTTTGTGTACAGAAGCAAGTAGGTGGTCCTGTGGGGACAGTTTTATTGTACCATACTTGGCCGTGCAGGTCTGCAGGAATTGTGGAGAACTGAAGTTAAGAACTCCATCAAAGCCCATAAATTGCTTTTAGAAGGATCATCACCTTCCTGTTACTTGTCATCTGACATTCTCCATTTGCTTTGAAGGATCATTCGCCAGCCTGTTGACAGAATCTACTTTGCTGGTACAGAGACAGCTACCCAATGGAGTGGATACATGGAGGGGGCTGTACAGGCCGGAGAGAGAGCAGCCAGAGAGGTACAGATAATTGGTTTGCTTTCAATATCTCTATTAAAATGTTAAAAAACATTGAGTACAGCTTGAAGGGTCTGATTTTGTGCCTTACACCCTGTAATTTTGCAAGGGATCCTAGAATTGGTGGGAAAGAATCCCAGTAAAGGATGTGATGTGAAGCCTTTTTTTTCTTTTTTTAATTTAATTTGCTATGGAATAAAGTGATGCCAAGAATCTCACCTGAATCAGAGCATTATGCAGTGTGTTGCTGCACTGGAGACTTAAAGTGACGATCATGTCTTATACCTCATGTCTAGAGGAAAAAACCCTCCAGCCTGATGCTGCCCTTAGATATACTACTGCAATTTCTAACAGATTAATCACTGTATGTTTTAAAAGTAGTTTAAGTCATTACAAATGCTCACAGCTATTTCCTGTGTGGCAATCTGGAAATCTGAGCATTGTTCTCATTTTTGATCTATCTCTTCTGCTTCTCCTTTTACAAGTGAGTACCATTAGTTCAGCTCTATGAATTTATAATCAGTGACTCTGATAATGTCTAAATCTCCTCAGAATGAAACGCATTGGGCTGGGTTCCCAGTGACAGTGAAATTGCTTTTACAATGGTCTGGAAGGAGGCGGAAAAAAAACATTAAAGGTGTACATTATAGTCACAGCTGCCGTAAAACAGGACCATGTTGTTTAAGGGCAAATCAGTCCTTTGGTTCCATTTGGCAGAAAATCCTCATTATTACTTGCTCTGTTTCAAGTCACCTTATTTCTCTTTCCTTTACTCCACGCATATGAACAGCAGTTACAAAGACAGTGAGCTGTCTCTTCTGGAGATATTAATTTGCCCCCAGGAGCCTCCATGGTTGTTACAATTAGTTTATTCTCAAGATGAATCCTCCATGAGCTTTGTACTGTCTGAATAGCCAAGATATAACTCCAAAACTGTATATTTTGAAAGCCCCAGAGTTGTTACCTTTCCTCTTTCAAGCTGATGATTCAAGCAGGGTCACCCCTAGCAGGCATTGCATCCCAAGTACTTGGTGGTAACCTCACCTTGCTATTTCTCAAACTGTCATGTGCACAAGAAAAAAAGCCCCAAAACCAAACCAAACCAAGCCAAACAAACAAACAAACAAACAAAAAAAACCCCAGGCATCTGAAGAAGCTGTAGTTCATGCATACTTCTAAGTGAAGTCCTACTTTCCGGAAATGTTTCTGTGAAACTCCTTTTACCCTTAAAATACTGGTTTGATGACCAGCTGTCATTTATTTACACAAGCTAACAAACTTTATTACCAAAACTTTCTCCTTCTTCTCTCTTCGCTGATAGAAACAGAGAAATCACTGTATATTTTCTGGTTCAAAGCACTTTTAGCTATCATTGTTATGCATTTTATCAATGTCACCTTGCTCAGATTTGTGCTGCTTTTCTGAAGCTGCTGCTCTGAAAGTAGCATGGGTTTCAGTTTTCTCTCATATGATACAAATAATTTTTTTCTTGTAGATATTGTACAATATGGGGAAGATCTCACAAAATGAAATTTGGATGCCAGAGCCAGAGTCGAAGGTAAGAGACTCCCTCATTGTCACCTGGTCAGGTGCACACCCCTCAGTCAGAACGCTGTCCCTGCTTGGGTGAGGTTTTGGTTACTTCATGTGCTGCTGGTCTTTTTTGACTCACCTGGGGTATGGTGTTACCTCTGTCTGAAGAGTAGATTGCCAAGAGCCAGGGATGGGGATCTCAGAGACTGGGGACTGCAAAATGCAGGAAATTAGCCTAGTTCTGCCCAGGCTATGGTTTTAAGTATAACTTCCAGTCACAAGGAACTCCACCTTCGCTGTCCCGTTGACCATAAAATACAGGCATTTCACATCTCTCACCCTCCTTCCCCCAGCCTGATCTGACCCTCAGGAAAACCTGTGATCTCCCCAGCCTAAGGGGGGACATTTCCCTCCTCCCTTCTTACATGGTGAGGGTTACCCAGCAGTGGCTCTGTCTCCTCTCTCCCACAGGATGTCCCAGCCCAACCATTCACCACCAGCTTCTGGGAGAGGAATCTGCCATCCACACCGGGGCTGCTGTGCCTGCTTAGCTCTACCATCTGCCTCACCTCTGTGGCTGCTGTGGGGCTCTTTGCCTATAAAAAGGGACTACTAATTCGAAACTAGTGGGGACCACACACCAGTGGAAGCTATATACTCCCTCTTTTTCCTTTTTACCAGATGAGTGTTATTTTTCGGAGAGAAGTGGCATGGACAGCTGGAAAGGGCTGAAGTTGTTTTCCTTGTGATTTTTCTTTTTAGTACCATATTTAATGCATCAAATCTACTGCAGTTGCTGCCAGCCGAACAGAAATAAATCAGTTGTGGGGGCATTTTTCAAATTTGCTTTTTCCTTGTTCGTTTGTCTTGATTGGACATGAAAACATCAATTGTAATATTCCTAATACAGGCAAGGCAAAATGGAAATCACACCTCTCCTGAAAGTCACAGAGGCCTTGGGGAATGCATTTATTTCTACTCACTGCTTTTTTTTTTTTTACCACACAAGATAACAAATGCCCTTATGTATTCACCTCGATTAGCGGCTCAAAATATCTGAAGTTATTCCCACAACATCCCCACTGCACGGAAGAGATTAGCGTGGCAATCAGATGCAGACTTGCCAAATTAATTTTCTGATGCATTTGATTAATTATTAATCATTGTAACGTGAAAATTAACCACAAGCTGGATGAAAAGAGGTAATTAGCACAAAGCAGCTCGCTAAGCAGTGAGAGAGGAAGCACAAGTGGACTTTATTCTGCCTGCTGCCGAGCAAACTACTGAGCAAACATCTGTTTGCTTGTATGTTCTGCAGGGTGCCCATGTCATGTGCCACAGGGCCATGGCACAGCTCTCAGCCGCTTCCTGGGCCAAGAGCATCTGATTCAGCCCAGGCATTCACTGCTGGAGTGAAATGAGTTACCAAAGTTAAAGCCCCTCTGACTTGCAGGAGGAACTAGCTGTTATTTTCCGAATGGCAGCAGCTTCCTGGCTCCCTGTCAATTCTCTGCCCCTGTTTTTTGCTTGTAATCTGTACTGCCTTCCTCCAATAAGGAGAAATATACCTGGGGCTGAATTACTGCCTTGTAAATTACAGTTACTGGATGCATCTGCCTGTTCTGCTCTTATTATGTACATGACACACTTAAAATAATCACTTTATCATTTAACTAAAGTCTGGAATATATGTTTCACAACATACCATCATCATGTGGTCTTTTTGCTGTGAAATGTGAGCATTGTATGTGTCCATGAACTCAGCTGTCATTCAACATGGGTGAAACGTGCCTTTCAATGGTCCTGAAACTTTGATAAGAGGAGCTCCTCTATAAACTTTTCTTCAGATTCTTTCTTGAGTTGTTTTTTGTGAGTTTGTGGATGGTGATTTTTCTGTTCTCTGTTTTTTGTGCAAAAGCATTGTACACACCGTAAGTGCAGACCAATCTTGGCCTTGGTGTCAGTGGGCTCCAAACCAGAAGCCATTTCCAGAGGGAAAGGGTGGTTCAGGAGGCCCCTTCTCATTGAATGTGAGCAGGTGCTTGCAGTGCCAGAGCTAAGCAGTGCACAGTAAAGGTTGTACAGACAGTCTCCTGTCTCCTGGACTGTTTTGATCATTCTTTGCATCCACTCTGTGTGAGGATCAGCCAGCCACTACTGGTTTCTCTGGGGAAAACCAAGCCTGAAGAGGTTATTTATAAAAAGACTACCTACATTTTCAGCCTCAGTTTTCCCATCTACCTTGAACTCACACCTGCAATTTACCCACAGCAGTCTTGGAAAGAAGCAGCAATGATGGGTTTTGAATACACTAAACTGTAGTGTTAAATGCTACAGGTCAGATGACAGGTTGGATTAGCATCCACTTTAGGAGCATTTTAATAGGTATGGAAGCGACTGGTGAATTGCTGTTAGACTCTTATGTGCATGTGTTCTCCCCAGCTCCAGCCATTACTGAGCAGGGATCCCCATGTGTGTGCAGCCTGGCACAGCCACAGTGCCCACCTGAGGGCTTGGGGTGGGAGCAAGGGCTCTCTCCTGACGATGCTTTTGTGGCATGAAATGGTTCTACACTCTTACACGCTTTCCCTGGGGGGATGTGTCCTCTGCCTGAAAAGCACTGTCCATGGCTATTCAAAAATACTCATCCATATGTGTATTTGTGGCTGGGAGCCAGACATTTTCGTGCTGACTTGAAACTTGATCTCTCAAATGCACAGCTTTTTGTGTTCATGTACAAAAGGGGGTAGGGGAGGCAACACTGTCCAGCTTCACTTTTCACCTTATGCACACCCCTTTCTATTGCAACTTGTTTGGGTGGTGAAGTGCAAGTTCAATCTGGCTGCACTAGCCTCAAACTGTTCAACGGGGCCAGCTACAGTGTACCTCCCTCCATGGGGAAAATGAGAGGCTCACTGCTGTGAGAATGGTAAGTGGTGAACGAAATGAAAGAGATTGATTAAAATTGGCATTTCTGAAGCCCCTGCAGCTCCCAGGCACCACGCTGCTGCAGCGAAAGGGCAGTGTTTATCAGAGCTTATAGACCCGTTTCCATCCTCCTTTAATGCCCTTTCTAACAATCAGAACGATTTCCCTGTTTAAACACTAAACATTAAACTTAAATATTAAAAAGCTAGGCATCTTAAACCAATTTTGAAACAGAATGGGACTGAGTTTATCACCACTGACAACTTGCTGAGTGAGCTGCTGAGGCTGAAGCCCCATGGAAATACAGTTTTCTGCTGGCGACCAAGCAGAGTCCTCACCTGGGGCCCTGGGGTGGGGAAGCCTCTGAAGACCTTTTCTGACCAAGGGTGTTCAGTGCCCCAGTTGGTGGAGGAAGAGCCCTGCTCTCCCTTGGCAGAGGTGGGAGATGCTTTGTCCTCTAAAGGTAAGGGGGGAGGGCTGGGGAGGCCAGGGTCCACATCAAGTCATAGACTTCTAGAATACCTGGTTGGAAAGGATATCGAGGATCATCTGGTCCATCCCTTCTAGGTAGAAATATGGTTTAGATGTGGTGGCCCAGCACCCTGTCAAGCCGAGTCTTTAAAATGTCCAGTGTTGGGAAATCTACCACTTCCCTGGGTAGATTATTCTGATGTCTGTCCTGATAGTGGAAAATTTTCTTCTGGTGTCTAATACGGATCTCCCCAGCACCAAGGAGTCTGTCCATCTGTCTATCAGCACCAGGGTGGAAACTGAATTGTATTGACATGCCTGAGAAACAGGAAAGCCTCAGGTGAAAAGGCTGATGTTTGATGCTTGGAAATAAATCAAAGACCAGACTAAGCACTGACAGAATGAATAACAGAAGGAAAAGAGAGAAAAAAGTAGACTAATCCTCCATACTAGCAATAAAATAAGAAGCACCACAGAGAAGATAGATTAGGCAGTCTGAAATACATAAGTGGAGATGATTCTCTTGAGAGAACTTGCTTCTTTTTTAACTCAAATTGCTGCTTTTGCTTACAGATACCACAGCAGTGGTGCCCTAACCCCTCACAGCATGTCACATAATTAACATTTCATCATTGAGAGACACAAAAATTGGCACTGGGGATAGGAAAGCATTCCTGTGACATTCTTGTGCTGCCCATCTTCTGTCTGCCCCCCTCCCCTCCACTGCAGCTCTCACCTGTGAAGAGCAGGATGGCTGCCCCCTGTCTGGCTGCCATCACCCAGCTCCATGAGGATGGGGACCTGGAAACAGGACTGTCTGCTGGGCTGCTGATAGCTGCACAGGCAGGAGGTGCAGGAGGAGAACCATCAGCTGCCTTTTTTTGCACAGTCAGCTCAGCATGGCTTTCCAGCCCTCGTCTTCTGCTTGCCACACAGTCCCTAGAGTGAGCAGCGTGGGACCTGACAACCACAACTCCACCACATCAGAGGTCTGTGAAGGGATCACAATCACGAGGAGAAGCATCAGATTGCAGGAGCTGTGCTCAGGGGATGTGAACCTCCCTGCTGGGTCAGGCAGCATCCCCCCAGCTACTCTTCTCATGCAGGACAACGAGGAGGTCTGCCCAGATACACCCAGGGTGCTAGAAGTACATCCAGTCTCAAAACCCTCTCTGGCCACAGAAGTGTTTGCAGCCCACGCCTGGTCTCTTCAACAGCCATTCACAAATGGTAATTTCCAGTCTGTGTTTGCTCCAGCCTGTGGTTTCACACTGTTCAATCTCCTTTCCCAGGATGAAATATATAGCCCAAAACACCGACATAAATTCACACGATGTACTTGAATGAAAACACCAGCCAGGGGAACATGCCAACACTGTGCAGTCTGACGGGCCATAACAAGCAAGGTTTCCCACCACTCAGTTCTCATGTCTCACTGACCCGGTTCGGCTGCAAGGGCTTTCCCTGGCTAGCAACCACACTGGGAACAAGCTGGAGGCTGGTCTTAACATGCTCTGCACAGAGCCCAGCTCCCCGTTCCTGAGAGCAGCACCAAGAAATAGACAAATGTGGAAATCCAGAGAGTCCTCTTGTGTGGAAACAAGAAGTTAGTCTGCCCTCTTTCTTTTGGTCTGTTTGTCTTCCTTGGAGCTGCTGGCAACATGCAATTTCACTTTGTAAATATTCCCTGCAACAGTTACTTTCCACACACATAGAGAAAGCAAATTTCATCTTGGTGAAAACCCAGAGGAGTAAATTAAATGTGCTCTTTGTTAGTGAACTGTGACTTTTTTTTTTCCACTCAGCTCCTGCACTTGGCAATAAATGCTCCAGTTGCAATTCCTGTTTTGCTCTTTATTTATAGCACTTGGCTTCCCAGCATCTGGTTTTTTGTTTTGTTTTGTTTGGGTTTTCTGTCTCCCCCTCTCTTTATGGACTCACCTTACGCAGAAGAGACAGAAAAACTTAGGACAAAGGATGAGCAGGGAGAAAATGTGAGAAAATGCCCTCCCAAGTGAGAGGGTATTATTTAGGAGGGAAAAGGGAAGGTTTAGCAGAGCAGTGCTGGCTGCCCTCTGGGTGCCAGAGGTCGTCAGCAGTTCCCCCTGAGCTGCCCATCTCTTCCAGGGGTTCCAGGAGATGTGATGTGCCCAGGCCTATAGGCATGAACTGATCAGACAGGGGTGTGAATTTGCACTGCCTGCGACCTTAACCAAGCACAAGGCAGTAAGTAACAGATGTCCTTTGCCATCTCTATCTTCCCACTGTCACTCTTCCTCCATGAAATGTAAGTGAGAGCTCCGCTGCCACTCATGGTGCAGCGAGACAGCTGCCACTTGTGCTGGGGCTGAGAATGAAGCAAAGGATGGAATTTCCACTTCTGTTGGGATTCTGACTTCCACGGCCAGACCCTTCCCTTGAAAAATTGGATTGTAGCCTGAGCACCATCATTTCCTCAAAACATTGGCGAAATCCAGGATGTCTGGGGGGGGGGGGGGGGGGGGGGATGGACAGACTGCTGTCAGCAGACAGCTGTGCTGATGCTGGGGCTGACCACCCCTCCGCTGCACCGCACCAGGGAGCAGCAGGGGCTCAAGGCTGAAATAAAGGCTGCCATCTTCTGGCTGCACAGCAGCAGTGTTTTATCACCTTACAAACAAAAACTGTGGCGAAAGCTTAACACTTTGGTTTGCAGGGAGGTCTCAGTGGGTACTTACGCGCTACTTCTTACCGTTGCTTTTTTGGGGAACCCAAAATGTCGAACTTTGGAATGGAAATACGTGAAAGGAAAGGGATGCAAGTCCCCAGCTCCATCCAGGTCCTCGTTCTCAGCCATTTCCAAGCTCTGCTGTGACACCTCAGAAGCAGAGAAAGGCAGGCTCCATCCCGGTAGCTGCCGCCTCCCAGCACTGAGCCAGCCCCTGGCAGAAGTGAGGACCATAAAAAGGCTGCTGCGAGACAGCATTGCAAGGCTTCCTCTGAAGTCTTATTAAGTCTTTTCTTAAGTTTTCTTCTTAAGCTTGAGTCTTTTCTGCTGCTTGCCAGCATGCAGGAACTGGGAGAAAAGTGTGAGCACAAATAGATCCTAAATTCACCTGGGCACTCCCCTCCTCTGAGAATAGGGTTCCTTTGGGGATAATTTGCTTTCTGGATATAGATAGAGGTGTTGGCTCAAATATGCAGGCTCTGAACAAGCACTCAGGCCAAACTCTGGCTCATAAAGAAGTGATTGGGAAATAACATAGATTCTAATTTAGTTTAATATTCTCACTCCACTTTGGGCTGAATTGGCAAGTGGAAGCTGGAGAAACACCTCCCCTTGATTTTGATTAAGTGCAAGAATGCATTCCAATTGTTTAAGAAAATGACTGCACAGCCTGATGGTACATCTCACTGCCTCAGACCTGGAATAGAAGTTTCCCCATCTGAAATTATAATGTAATTTCTCCTAAATGTAACACTGCTGTGCAAAGTGTTTTCTTACAACTCGGAGCATATGCAAATTGGGAGTGAAAAGCCTGAGAGCTGACAAGGATGCCTCAGTGCATTATTAATACGATTCCTTGTCTCCCTTCCTTTTCATCCAAGCATCAGAGCATACTTGAGTGCAATGTTGAATCCCAAGGGTAGAAGCAATCTGAGACATTTGACAAACCCAGTCAGCCAAAGGCTGGTGGTTCTGCTGGGTACCACTTCCTCAAGTGCTTCTTTAACAAGTCTCTGCTGACGTAGGGAAATTCAATTACTACTGGAGTTCAATGACTTTATGCTCTTGGACAGGTGAGGCTGATCTGTATTTGCCCAGATCCTTTGTGCTGTAGGTCAGAGGAATGGATCACTTGGATTTAGATGAGGCTCCCCCCTCCCCCCCCCTCCCTCCCTTAGAGTTGTGGGCTTGTGAGGAAGGAGTCTACAGAGCCTGTAGATGCCAGCATAAATGGAGCTGGATGGATATTGATTATTTTGTTAGGCCTGTTCCACTAAGGAGTGACTGTAGAAATTGCTAGCAGAAAAATCCCTTTGTATGTACCAAGACCCAACCCTGGGTGAATGCTAATAACCCTTTATTTCTAAATTAGAAAAAGTATCTCCTGCAGTCTGCAAAAACACAGAGTGAGGCAGACAGAACCCAGCAGACAGAACCATTAGTGTGTGTTTCACAGCTTATTACAGTTGTTTAAAATTCATCTTTGAGTTCTTCCAACCTTGCTTCAGAATAGCTTATGGCTACTGACTGTACAAATCACACAAATTAAAATCAACTCACAAACCCTCTTATGGAGGTGTTTTGTTGTTGTTTTTTTTTTACAGCTTTACTTAGCACTCAGTATCTAACTGAAGGCTCTACTAGCAAACACTGCTAATATTCCAATAGACTAGACTATTGTGCCTTTCTTTTCCTTTTCAATGGCCAACAAAATAATTGTGTGGCCTGCCTGCCTAAAGGACAGCTCTGTATTAACATACTGCACATGCAGCTACCTATCAACATACACTTAATTAACTTGGCTCATGTTAGATTCACAGGGCTTGCATTATTCCTGCTTGCATTTTTCCAAACCTAAATATCCCAACAAGGCATTCAAACCCCTAATTACCACTAGAAGTTGATGGGAAGCAGAGAAGCTGATGGGAGAAGTAGAGAAGTTGATGGGAAGCCAGTTCAGTACCCAGTGTCTGTGCCACCTGCACGGGGCTGGTTTAGCACATATGGCCCCTGGAAGAGCTGCTGCCTTTTGGAGCAGGAGGTGGAGGTTGTACAAGGTGCCTTCTGTTGTCTGAAAGGCACAAGGCAACTGTGTTTCATCTCCTGAATGGCCCTCTAGGTGAGTAAATATCGTGTTCCTTGAAAGCATCTAACCTTGTTATTAATGTCTTTGCAGAAGAAGTGAAAACACATGCATTAGACATAAAACATCTCCTCCTAACCTGAGTTCATCCCATGTATTTGAAGCACATAAATAAGACACTGATGTTAGAAACCCCAACAATTTAGGTATCCTTCCACACAGACAGCAAGAAAGAAGCATATGTCTGTAGGATTTCTCCAGTCCCACACAGGCTGAGTCACCAGCTGAGAAGACCCTCTTTTCCCCACTCACCACCCAGAGGATCAGAGAAGAATTGTCTCAGCAACCTTGTTGATGGAAGCACCTCAAACAAGGTGGCAAAAACTTGGGCCCTAATGCATTAGTCTAAATTAAACAGAAAACCTCCCTTTGTTTCCAATTGATACCAAACTGTATCTTCATTCCAGAGAACTTCTGGCCAGTTTTTCATTCTTGTTTTTTTCTGAAGCAGCTCTACGGGAGTTCATCCTGCCTTAAGGCAGAAGGCAAAACTCATCAGTCAACCCTCAAGCATTTTGGGCTTTTCTTCAGATGAGTAGATTGGCATAAGTGCCCAAGGTGAGAACTAAAAACGATCCTCTGTTGTCATACTAGAAGCGAGTTCTGTACGACTTTGCCAAATGATTTGCAAACACATAGCTGGTCTATCCTCTCCTGAACAATGAGTGGGATTTTTTATTCATTTTCTCAGCAAATTGTAGTAGCATATAGTATAGGTGTTACACAAAATGCATTTTTCCTGCACTAATCTGTCCAGACAATATTTCTGTACACTGGACTGCTGGAAATAATGAAGACCTGACAAAGTCCTTTTGACATGCACATTGAAAGCTTTGTAGATAAGTAAATAAATAACAAAACAAGAATTAATAATTCAGTAAAACCTATTGGGAAGCCACAGAATATGTCTGAACAAAGGGTTAAAGAAGTAGTTCAAATGTGACCCAAGGCAGCCATGTTCGAATCATAACCATTTCTAAGGTATTTTGAGGGCCTGTGAAATGTATTGCTGGTTCTGATACATTTCTTAGGGGAGGGAGACTTTAGAGAGCATGCAAAGGATTAACTGAAGATACTTGCTTTCATGATATTTGTGCTCCTTTACAACTTGTAAGTAATACTGAAAGTTAAGCCTGTACAAAGAGCACTGCAAGCTTTTGATGCATTTTTCAGATGGATGGTTATGCTTTTTCTAGTATTCATATACTATGTTTTTTGTGAAACACAGGTCCTTTCCCAAAGCTGAATTTGTTCCTCAGTTACATTATCTCTCTAGTACTGACATGGAGCTGCTGAATGAAATTAAGGCTGAATGAAATTAATTTTTACCTCTCTTTTCTTCCAGTTTTTTGTTGTTTTTTTTAATGCTTACAGCACACAGTATTTAGTACAAAGTCTGTTTCTTCCCATGTTCTGTTACAGCCCTTGACTCATGAGCAGATATAAAACATGTCCCTGCCAATACATGTTCTGGTAATCATGGTGCTGCAAGAGAGGTAAGTTCATGATGGGGACACTCAAAATCCACCTACAGCAATCAAAAAATAATTCCTAAATGTAAGCTGGTTAGCCACCTATATATTAGGAAGAACTATTGCCAAATGTGGTCTGATTTTTGGGTAGTCCTGGAGGGTTTTTTAGCTTTTTTGGGGGGTTTGGGTTTGTTGTTTTTTTTTTGGGGG
>JAAWXA010000004.1:20571133-20785316 GCA_038090715.1 Florisuga fusca
GGGGGGGGGTTCGATGGGTTGGTTGCTTAGTTGGGGTTTTTGTTGTTGGTTTTTTTTTTATCCTTCTTTCCCTCTTCTTTACAGACCTTGCTTTACTGAGAAAAGCTGACGATATCTTACTGACTTCAGTGTGAAATGTTGTGTTACTAAGTAATGCTCACCATCACAACCAAGTCAGAAGGGGCTTCCACAAAAGAAAACATGACATGACAATATTTATTGATCCTAATTACATTAAAAAAGGTTTACAGCTGTCAGATAAAAATATCTGCAGAGCCTATTGAAAAAGAAACTTAAGAAGGAAACAGAGGGAGACAGTCACCACAGAGGCACTTGAGAAAATGCTACAGTTATAAAAGGCACAAATTCATCACACACACAGCATAAATATTCCTGCAAAGTGAAGTCACTCTTTTTTTTCCAAAAAGAGTGGCAGACACCACTGAACACTGACCTGTACACAACACATTATAAGTGGCAGTCTATAACAACGTCTAAATGATTTGACTGTAGAGATACTCTGAAAGCAAGACTGCTTTGGCCATCTCATATTTATCTCTATTGAAGAACACACTGTAAGATCAAGGTAAACCTTAAGATGGTGGAGATGGGAGAGGGAGTGTTCGTCCATTTAAACACAGGTCAGATTTATTTGAGAGCACTCATAATCTGTGATTTACGTGGGCTTGCTTCTTATCTGATAACAGTGGCAGATCCACCATCACTTTATCCTGGCTTTCTTTTGCATCCAAGTACTTTTGGAGGACATGCAATTCCTTCTTCCTCAAAAATACTTTTCTTTCAAGTCTCACCAAAAAAACCCAAAAAACCAAACAAAAAAATCTAACAATTTCTGCACTTCTGTGAAGTGAAACAATATTCCCATTGAGGACACAGGATGTTTACTTCCAACTATGTCCCTAGTTTCTCCTCCAGGCTTTAGGTTCCAGTAATGAACAATGCTGAGACATATAATTAATTGTGAGTAATGTATTGCATTGACAGCAGATGTGCTATTTGGAATCAAGATCTGCACTGAGAAAAATAATGCACTCGCTAAAGTAAAGACAAGGTGCTGCGTCAGATCATGCATTTCCTTGTTACTGTCAAATAGTTTATACAATTAGCTTTCAAATATTTTGTTAAAAACATATTTTCATGCCATGACCTGACATCCTTTCCATTACTAGCAGAATGGTATACAAGCAAGTAAACCTCTTTCTTTTTTCTTTTCTAAACTCTTAAGAGCCTTACAAAATATGCATGATAACACAGAGCAATTCATAAAGAGACAAATATAATTACTTCCATAGTTGTTCCTACCATACTTTTTACAAGGCTGATGAACTGCTGGAACTTTCATGATAGAAGATTTCTTATCAGACAGATTAATAAATTAAGAATATAGCATGACTGGTTCCTCTCTTTGAAAGGTTGGCACACAGGAATTAAAAAAATTTAAGCCAGTTCTAACAGTTCCCTCTACCCACAGGGAAGCAACTAGGTTCTCTATCTACATTTGTCTATTTTCTCATCATACTGGCATCCACATAAACAAAGTGCCACATATTCCTTTTGCATGGAAGATGTTGAAAAAATAGCAGCAAACCTTTCTTTTTAATCTCCACAGCATCATCATAGCGAGACACATCTGCAAAGACAAGAGACCATTCCTAATGCTTTGGCAGTCTGGAAGGAAGAGGACAGAGACTTTTGGGTGCTAATACAGATGCTGCAATTCAAACCTCGTAGCTCCACCAGATTTGGCTAGAAATCTAAGAGGATCCAAAATTAATTTGGGATTCCAACATGCATCTATTTTTAGTAGCAGCCGAATAACACGAGAAATGCTTTACAATGCTTTTTTTTTTTTTTCCATTTTTGTTTCACTTTGAAACTAAAAATAAGAAAGGTTTATCCCTATATACACTTATTTATTTTTTTTAAATTTACCATGAAAAGTTTTGTTTATGATTCAGTTAAGTTCTAACTACATCAAACCTCTTTTCCTTGGATTTTCTGCACATTTCCTTGTTAGACTGGGAAAAACCTCTGACAGAATCAGGAGCAAAGAAGAGAGAGATAAATTTTGGACAGGAATAAAACCAATCTATCCTCATTAGTCTCATAGATCTGCTCCCCTTTGGAGACCTGCGGAGTATTTCTAGGGCAGAGGCAAGACTTGAATTCCAAATAGTTTTGGCACAGAAATCATCTGCAAATGCAGCCCTTCTTTATGTTAAGTATGCATCCACTGTCTAGCACTGATAAATATTGGGCCAAGGCTTTAAAAAGATCTACTCTAATTTACGTTCCCGTGTTTATTTCTGGCCCGAGAATAGTCTGAATTGCAAAAGCTCGGAATGTAAACAGTCCCCATACAGCTTTTGGTTCCTAATTCAGTTAGTAAATAAATCGGACAGAGAGAAAGCCACATAGAAGCACTCTGTGGTAGGCAAATGTCCCAGCCAATTAGTGCTCCGTGTGATACAATGAGAAAGGCCCTATGTATACTGCTGCACTGCTCTACTGACTTAAAGATCTTTATGTCTGAAAGTCCCCCTATGCATTTTAAAAGGCTGTTATGAGGATATTAATTTGTGAAAAAATCCAAGATGCTGCTAGAAGATTTTGAACTGGCTCATCAACTTAAAAAGAATGAAACCTAAGGGCCACACATTGATGCCCAGCTCACAAGTATTACAGCTTTATAAGTAGTTTAGTGGATTTCCATGGGACTATTTGGAGAATGAAGTACTACTCTGCACAAGCAAGATAAGATGCTAACAGCCCAACAAGGTCTGCCTGAGACTGCTGATACACTTCTACCATCTGCTCACACCAGTTGTTGAATATATTCTTATTATACTTCCGTTCCTGTTTCTTTACTGCTGTGTAACTTTTTACATTTAAATCGACACTGGTTGAAGGGTAAAGTACAGCAAATCAGCTCAGAAAAATTTTAGACATACAATTTTTCTCAAACCTAATGTGCACCAAATCCTCCTCTCAGTTATACCTGTGATTTCCTCTTTTGTGTTTGTCAGATATAAAACAGCAGAAATACCCACAACAAGGTACTGTGAATGTTGACAGGTAGGCACATAAGGTTTCAGTGTCTGCGGTTGGATTTTATCCTTCTCTTTTTTAAATTGTTGGAAAGGTACCAAGCTAAGGAGGGCAGAAGCACTGGCATGTGACCAACCTATCCATATTTCTCTTTGATCTCTCCATCATTGAGGTCCTTGATTAGTTACCAAAAGTACACGGTCAGTACAACACAGAACAGCAGGCAGAAGTGGAAGTGCTAATCACAGCAAACTGGTTGTCTGGAGAGAGAAAGCTCTGCATCAGCTGTGTTCAGCACGAAGCAACTGTTGGGGGGCAGATGAAATTCGGGATTTTTTATGCTTACACTACAGTTTCAAACCCACTGTGCCCTCCCAAGCAAGAGACAGCCTCGAGGTGTTCGAAGTATAAAAATAATAAAAGAAAGGAAGGAGATAATAAAATTCTTTTAAAGAGTTTTTATGGACAGCTTTAAAACTTTTCAGAGTAAGCAGAGGTTAATTTATTCTTGTGCCATCTTTCAGCATCTTAGCAAGCTAGAAGAGGACCTCAGTGACAAAGGGATATCAGTGTAAAAGAGGCTTGAAAGGCTATGCCTATACCACCACATTATCAAAGGTTCTCCGTTTGCACTCCATTTGTAGTCTGAAGCCTGCCCATTTTCTGGGCAGAGGACAGGGGATGGACTCCACTCAAGACACATGAGCTCTGCCATTTCAGGCAGTGTGAACACAGATAGGAGCCTGAAATTCAACCCCACTGAGAAAGGCAGTAAAAAAAATATTGTTCTTTAACTCACTGTAGGGCAAATACACCACTCAAAGTGCTAACAACCTATGGCCACACTTGCATAATTTGGGTGGATAAACTGAGCCTGATGCCTCCTAGGTGCTGCCTGGCCTTTAGACATCTGGGTGAAAAATAAAAAACCTAAACAGATCCTCACCAGAAATTTGAATTAAGTGTATAATTAAAGCTATGGATTTCTTTTCCCAGTCTACCACACAGAAAGGCAGAAAACTTTTATTTGCAACTGGACATTGAAGTGCCTGTGAAGACTTGGAGTTGAAGAGTCTGGTTCAGGTAGAAGTGTAAAAACAATGGGACATTTTATCAAAATAGGCTATTTTGCTACTTCACCTCTGAGATCTGGATAAAAACCTTAAAGTGATAATGCTTGGCAGGGCATCCTAGAAATTCAACAACATAAGAGTTACTGATAGAAACAGACATGGACTCAAAGGGTTCTTTTCAGTATGGACACTCATACTTTAACCCCCACCAGTCTCTTCTCTCTTCTGTTTTCTCCTTTTCCCCAGTCTTGATCTGATTTTGGAAATAGGGAAGTACATGCCAAAAATTCTCTGAAAAAAAACCCAGAACCACTCGAGTGTGAGGCTTTGTGCTGGCACCTTTTTCAGTTTTGAACCAGAAGTCCCTTTTTGTATGCAAATAATCCTGCTGCAGCCACAGAAGTGCAGAAAGTGGATAATCCAATCAGCTTTAGCAATCCTGGAACAGATGGCAAGTTCCTCTCCCAGAAGGTTGTAGTGATGGGCAAAGCTGGAACATCCTGTGGGGACAGGATCCATTATCAAGATAACATCTCCACTGTGAGAGGCAAGATATAAACCAAGATATTCTTGCAGCAGAAATGAAACTGGGTTGAAGAAGTTCATGTTGTGAAGAAGTACAATGCATTAAAAATTGTCTGCTCAGCTATATGGAAATCAAAGAGACACATGGAAGGGATTCACAGACCAGTTTAAAAGGGCAGATCTTTCCAATCCTGTGTTACTGAGTTGTCAGATGGGTGCCTTTTCTGAATTTCTATCATATTTCCATTTAGGGAAGGGCAATTTTGGTAAGTAAGAGGAAGTTTATTGTGGCTTTGGCTTAGTGAACTTAATTAAAAACAGCCAACAAAATTTTATCTCATCAGCAAAACAGTAGAAAGAAAATAACCCTTTAAATCTACAGAAAGACTTACAATTGATTCAGGTTCTGGCTTCCAAATTTCACTCTCTGGGATTTTCCTCATAGCAAACAGTACCTGAAAAAAAATAGCATTTTATAGTAAGTACCTCTAAAAGGGAAAAAGGGCCAACTTCTTTTTTTTTTATGGCATTATGAAGATAACAATTAAGCACATAAATCTCTGTGTATTCAAATTCTAAAGAAAACTTGACCTTTGTACAACTCATTTCAGAGGAGGCCTGACATTTAGTACGACATTCACGCTAGTGGAAAGTATAAACAGTAACAGAAAAATCTCTCTGTGCTTAGTTAGTCCTTATGAGATATCAGAATGTGAGTAGTCCCATGAGAATAGAATAATATGAATACAACTAGGAGTTAAGTATCCACTCATGGTAAAGTGAGGTGTGAATAAACTAGCTACTGCATGGGCAACCTGTATAGCCAGGAGTAGCTTGGTTTGCAAACTTTACTACAATATAGGAAGAGGAACAGAACCCAATGAGTGGTGACAGATCATTGCTTTCAGCCAGAGAAAAGGAAGACTAAAAAGGACACCTTCACAATAGAAAAAGTAACCCTTTAAAGTATCAAAGACACCAGAGATAAGTAGGATGGCAAAGATTATCATAGAATCATAGAATCCTAGGGGTTGGAAGGGACCTCGAAAGATCATCTAGTCCAACCCCCCCTGCCAGAGCAGGGTATTATCTGAAATGACAGTCATGAAAGACAGCAAGCTTAGCTTCTATGCTAAAATAAAATCAAAGTGGTAACATTAATGTTTTTCCTATTCCAGGCATTTCTAGATTTAACAAGATTTGCCATCTTCTGTGATGGACTTTTACCCTAAACAAGATTCAGGGGCCGTCAACTTTTCAATACAGGAGAGCGAGAAACACCCTTGCACTGGATTTTAAACAGGTTTTTTTTTTTTTTCATTTCACAAGTGAATGAGGAAAGGAAAACATCAATATTTTTTACCAGTCAGGTTCACTTGCCAACTTCTCTGCTGAGGCATACAGAGCTTTTTCTGTAATGCCTTTTTATTACAGAGGTCATGCAACACTACCTCTGGAGGATTTCAGAAACAGGTTAGGTATAACCTTCATAAATGAGACAGTTAAGGGACAGTTGATCTCTGTTTTTTGGGGCAGGGCGATGGACATGATGAACTCTCCAGATCCCTTCCAGGCCAATTTCTGTTCTATGACTGTAGTTTTTAGCCAGAACATTTCCTTCACTTCATAAAAGAGAAATGAAATTTCTTTTACTGCTCCATAAATTGTAACATCCCGGAAAGCATCTGAGATACTACCATTTTCTCAGAAGCAAAATATTTACATCCTTGTTTAATGATTTCATGTAGGGCTGTATTGATGGTATAACATTGTGTCGATGGTATTGTTGGGAACAGTTTAAGACTGGCTTGGTCTGCAGAGCTGCAGAACTGAGCTGTTCCTAGTGAGGCCAAGAGCCATGATTTTTAGTGCAATGACTTAACAAAATGCCTATTTGGGGGATAAAATGACTAGGTGAAATTTGGAAATTTTTTTAACAGAAGAAAGGATTTCATCCCTGGAAACAGAGAAGAGTTTGATCTAGTGGCCTTTCCTAAGTATTCCAAATGTAAGTGCAAAACCATCCTCCTCTTTGACATCTATCCCCTTTGCTGGGATTTGCTTCAAGATTGCAGAACTCTTGAACCTGTCAATACTTAGTTCCCATTTCACCTTCAACCAAAAGATCTTTCATTTTCCACAGGACATATGACAGTTCCCCCCCTGTTTTGGGCATGTGTCTGTACCTCTCTGGCTGCTCTTTCTCCAGCCTGTATAGCTCCCTCCATATACCCACTCCACTCTGTGGCTGTCTCTGTGCCAGCAAAATAGATCCTGCCAACGGGCTGACGAATAATCCTGGAAGGGGACAAGCAGTAAGTCACATCAGCTGTATCAGGAAAGAGAACTGAAATCTTTGGGTTAATATTAGAATAAAGGTGGCATCAATAACATCAAGCACTTGAAGTTAATAACTTTGGGTGGGCCAAGCTGGACGAGGAGCCTGCATTGCATTTTCTTTCTTATAGTAAACATACCAGCATTCATACACTTTATATATTTACACTGCAAATTTTGCAATGCTGTGTTTCTGGTTGTGAAGGTTGTGAATCTAGCGCTCACAGGTGTGAAGGACAATTTGCATGAGATGAGGCCTATTCTATCTCATTATTTTAGACAGTGTCATAAATACTAATGCTACGCATTACTGGTACAGTGTAGAATTCTGAAGTACATCCCCACCACATCTGAAGTAACGAGACAAAAAGGTTAAAAAAAGATTTTTTTTAACCCTATTTTTGCCAAAATTTGCAATAATTATAATTAAAATTACTTTAAAAAACTAAGGTCTCCATATCTTTTCAGTACAACTGCTTTATTGCCCTAAATTCTAATTAACTGTGAAAGCTTATGCTTCAAAAGTAGGGTTACACCATCACATTAAAACCTATGCATTTGAATTCAAACACCAGTTTGACCAGCAAGCCTTTCTCTTTTTGATAAATTAATGCAAAACCTTTTATTAGGAAGGACTGTATAAATGACACACTGATTACTATATTAAGCCTTAGCTTCCAAAAGGAAAGGAACAGCCCAAAGAAAACACATCTTACTGTCAGTATTGGCAGGAATTAACTCTCTGCTAGTATTAAAAAAAAAATAAAACACCTCCAACAAAACAACAGCTAAAGATGTGACAGAAATGGTAACACCAATCTCAGCACCCAGTTTAGTAAACAGATTATGAAAACTTCCCAACTCCTTTCCAAGACCTTAGTCAGCTGCATTCACCACATAACACATTGAATGAAACCCCCTGATTGATAATACACTCATCCATCATAAAGCCCAACCGAGACAAGTAGAAGGTTATAATATCTCTTTAAAATATTCCCCAGTGATCCTAAAGGTCTAAAGTGAACAGTGACAAATTTATGAACCTTTCTGAGGATATTTATTAACTTGGCTTTATCGTACTACTTCGAAGCCCACTATAAATAGGCACTGTACCTTCCATACTGAGTCATTATGCCTGGTGGGAAGTAGGCTGTGTAGCAGCCCCCAGAATACTGTTCTTCGCACCAGTTCTTCTCTTCATAATGCACTGGCTGTAAAACAGAGATTAATTCACTCAAGGAAAAGACATAGTCCTGAGGAAGATGATAAAAGACCTGAGGAGCTAGAAGAGAAGAATAGCTTATGATTTGTTGCATGTCTTCATCTCACAAAACAAGAACATTCAAGAAGTGTCTTAATGGAGCATGGATCCGACACAATAAGCCTTAATTTTAGACACTGTTACCTATTTAAAAACAAAAAACAAACCAAAACAAAAAAAACCCATGCTAACCTGGCCAGTGTAGAACATAACATAACCCTCTTAATCTGTCAATGTAAATTTATGCTTTGAGCACAAATTTATGATTTGAGACGTGTAAAATAAAATTAACCCCTGGCGTACACCTGTATGATGCTTGTAATACGTAGATCAGATACAAGTATACACTGTTAAAATGCAAAGTTTAGCCCTTGAGTGGTTCTGCAATCACATTGGGTTTAATATCATGTAATGTCATGATTGGTGTCTGTATCTTTTAACTCAGGTAAAATTATGTGATCAACAGGCATTGATCACATAAACTAAGTATGAGATGAAACAAATTCCAACAGTTATTTACTATTACAGGGAAGAGACAGCCAGGGAAATGCAAAAAGAAAAACATAGGTAGCAACAGACCTTAGAAACCAGTCAGAGAGAACAAACATTATGATCAACAGACTCGGAGGTAAAGGCAAGCCTGTCACCCCTGAGAATGGTTGAGATGTACAGTGGCAAGCACAGCAAATGCCACCCATGAAGAACAAGGGATGCTGTGGTTTAGATTTTGGTGCTTACATGTAAAGCCTCCTCTGATCCCAGAACCTTCGCATAGAGCTCACACAGCCTCATCTTCCTGCAAGAGAAAAGCAACAGAAGACTTTTGTGTAAGGGGAGAAAAGAAATCACCTCTAATATGTCCATGTTTCAAGAGAACAAGTATTAGTATCTGCTTGAACTTGAGGTTCCAGCTTTTTGGGATCTACCCTAATTGCTCAGCCTCTGGACCACTAGAAATAACTCACTGAAACTCCTGTGCTGCACAAGTGTTAGTTTTACCAGCAAAAATGCAAGATTACCCTTAAGGTACCTCCAGTCACCCAAATTCATATATTATCCAAAGGTTTTCTAGGCTGTCAAGAAATGAAAGCATTAATATGGTTTATTCCTACAAAGATGCAAGTACTGATAGCCCAAGGCTCTCAGGGAATAAGTACTATATTTCTATATTAAAAAAAAAAATTCTTCCTCTTTTAGTTTGTGAGTTCATAAATCCATGAATATACTTTATTCTGCAGCAACCCACAAGTGCAAGTAAGTTTGTTCCTAGTAGCTTTTGTGTTTTACTGTTTGCTGCACTGCACCAATTCCCTAACACAAGAAGATCAAGATGAAATAATAATAAACAAATACGAAAAAACCCCACACAAACACAGCACTGGAAAGACATTTGTGTCTGCAAGCAAATTGTGTGCTCCAAGGAAAAAAGCCACGCTGAACACAGAAATACAACAGTCCCAGCTGTAACTGCACGGGCTACACATGTAGCTCTATAAGCATGTGAGGAAAATGTGTGCACATACTTCAGCAGGAAGCAAGCCAGCTATGCAGGAGCCCAGCTATACCCATCAGCAGCTGAATTTCCAGAATGCTACAGAAAGGTGATGAGGAATTAAAAAAAAAAAAGAAAAAAAGAAAAAAAGAAAAAAGCAGCTTCTGCATCTCCCAGCACCATGAGAGGGATGAGAAGGATTCTTCTAGATCTGTCCGTGCTCTTTTTCCACACCCAAGGTTCCTTCCAACCCCTAACATTTTGTGATTCTGTGACTTGCAGACTTTTCAGGGAGCCTGGAAATGACATCCCAAGTTCAGATTATTATATACAGTCAGCTGTAGGGCTCTAAGAAGGTCCAAATTCACTGCTGTTCGCAAATACAAATAGAGTTTAAGGCAACTGTGCAAAAGAAAATATTAAGCCTCAGGTCAAAGGCATCTTCTAACTATTAAAAAATTTCCACCTTGGAAGGAATTATTGACCAATAATAAGGGAACATTTGATAGAAAAAAACCCCAAATACAACAATGGAGTTTCTAAAGGATTGAATAATACCAAAAGTAATTTATCACTTAGGACATTTCCCCCCAAAAAAGAGCAACACTTGCAGATGGACTGGTCTCTCTGCAATATCTGCATTTCGTGTCCTAGAACAGTTTAAATAAGTACTTATTTATAGATTTATTGCTAATGCTAGCATGGAACATATGGAATATGTAGTGAGTAAAATCCTTATTTCTTGGCTTTGGACTTAGCTGTGAAGTTGTCACCAGCACTAAAAAAAGAGGAATGTTAAGCATGGAGATGCCCAGGTAGGGTCCTGTTGAGAGTTTTACTATGCCTGATGTAGAAGAAGTGCACATGCAAATGGATACTCAGCTCTTCTCCCTGGTCTCTTTTTCCAAAGCAGTGTCTGACACCTCACACACCATTTGTTGCACAAGTGTGAAAGGCAGGGCACAATCTAACCCCTATAATTACTCTTTTGGCACCTGGCCTGGGAAGACTATCTGCAAGGCAGCAGCTTTACTCCCTCCAGTCTGGCTTAGGCTGTAGAATGGTGTCCATTCCCTCCCTTAACTGCTGTTCCCAGACATGATTTAGGATGGCTGTCACGGACTCTACATCCTACTCTTCATAACCAAGGATGACTGAAAACCTTAACCTGTCATCAACATGGTAAAGGCAGACCCCTGGTTGTGTAAGAGAGGGTGATCAGGCATTGGAATGGGCTGCCCAGGGAGGTGGTGGATTCTCCATCCCTGGAGGTTTTTAAAAAGAGACTGAATGTGGCACTCAGTGCCATGGTCTGGGAACCACCGTGGTAGTGGATCAAGGGTTGGACTTGATGATCTCAGAGGTCCTTTCCAACCTGGCTGATTCTGTGATTCTGTAATAGGCAATCACAGCATCCCAGAAAGATGCATATGCTGTAGGGTGCCACATCCTCCATAGGGTGCCACATCTCTCCTTAGAAGAGATCTCTCCCTGCAAACACCATAGCCCCTGTTTAAACAACAAACTGGATGCACCCTGAGCATACATTGCTAGAACGTCCAGGTTTATGCTCTGCCTTCTCCTGGACCCCAGTTTCCACTGGAAGGAGACTTGTCCTCATGTGCAGGAGAGGAGCTGCAATGCAACCTGGCAGGTTCCTGCCTCAGCCAAGTGTGACCAGGATTTCAGGAGCCAGAAGCATCCCTGCACCATGGTACCACTCTCAGCTACCAACCCAAGTATATCTCATAATTATTTACAAAAGCAAAGTTCTTCCTAGTCTATAGTTTGCTCCTGAAAGGACAAGAGTTCAAAATATTTTTGAACTCTTTTTTTGATTAAAAATATTTTTTTTAATAATTTTTGTTGTTGTTGAAAACTTCACCATAGAAAACAGCAGAGTCAGATAATTGTGCTAATGTTTTTAACATCCAAGGGAAAGCAATGTTTCCTTCATCATGCCTTGCAAACAGCCAGGACAGCCCTTCCCAGAAAGAGAAGCCATTCTCAAATACTGCAAATGCTCAGTTGTACCTAGTGTATTGATACACAGCGTAAGACACCATTTGGTGTTTATCATGGCTTCAAATGCTGGACACCTACACTGCTTTTATTGTCAATCCCCTGCTGGAGGTCTATTTCAAAGCCTGAGTGCTGAGAAAAAGGCTGCCTTGGCCATTCCTGTCAACATAAAAAAAAATGTTCTGAGGTACCAAGCTGTCACTAGAAAAGACTGGAACACTTATAAACCCCATTTAGACCCACTATCCACAGATTACTAGACTACCTGCAATGCTCATCTGAGATTACTACATCTTCTCTAGTTAGACTAGCTATTACTGTAAAATATTTACTTGGACACAGCATTACATGTGTCATGCTTTAAGAACAAATGTATTTTTTCCATGTCAAAATAAGAATCTCCTCATATCCACATTCTCCATTTGTAGCTTTACTTTGATCAGGTACTGTGAAACAGTGTGATGGAAAAAAACCTCATTACTCTGTAAATTCTATTTTAGCAATAAACAGAAGAGAACTGCTGTGTGAAGAGACTTGTTTCAACAAGGCTCTTCAAAAATGACCTTCACCTGTGCCTGAAGGGTATTCCTCCCTATAACTGAGAGTGCAGAGCTGGAGGCAGCTTTTGACCTCTTCATAGTTTCACTCATAGCAACTACAGCACGTTGCACAACTACTCAAGGTTGCACTAAGTTACAAACACTGAAAGGCCTCTTCTTCAGGGTGATTAGAAAAATAAAATAAAATTAAAATAAAATAAAATAAAATAATAAAATAAAATAAAATAAAATAAAATAAAATAAAATAAAATAAAATAAAATAAAAGTACAGGGTCCAAACTTGCCTCTTCTGACAAGCTTTCAAAGCTCTCAGTGCTCTTGCAAGAAGCCAGAATGGTAGCAGTGAGGAAGGGTGATGCTGGTCCTGGATGCTTTCCAGAGAGGGCAGCTTAGACTACTTTCATAGTCAGCAGCTTTGAGCAGTTCTTTTGCAAAAAGTCACGTAAGCAGGACAGCCCTGCTGGAAAATGCAAACCAGGACCTGAGAAAGTGCAAAGTGCAGGGGCTAGCTACCCCATCTGCTTCCTGTTTGTGAAAATTCCATGGGGTCCTTATCCAAAAACAAATAAGAGATCTTCTTCCTTAAAGTGACACGCGCTTCTAGTGTTCCAAAGCTACAAAAAACTTCCTTTAAATTAGGATTTTTTTTTTCCTCCTCTAGTCATTTATAATAGAAGTTTGACTCAGCTTCCATGCAGATCTTCAGTGTTTATACTCACCTTTCTTCTTTTGTGAGACCTGTCAGTCTTCTACACTTCCGAGCAAGAATGAAGCTGTAAAAAAAAGAAAGAACACAAACAATCTTCTTCCATTACCTTACTACATTTCCTGCATTATTTAAATGCCAGTACCTTATGATGAGATGCTTTTGATTCAAAGTATTAGCTTTTGGGTCTCTATCCAAAATACTTATTTCACCTCCCACCATAATGTTAAATTCTATGCCTGCTGCTTGCAGGACACACTGCAGAAAAAAACGATTCTGAGGCTCAGGTTGGAATATTTGCATGAGCTGTTTCCCAGTGACCTTAGATCTATACAGCAGTGCATGCAGTCATATAACAAAAAGAGGTGAAGCCTGGGATTGAGCTGAAAAGTTATTGCTAAATAAACTTTCTAATCTGATCACAGTCTCTGGATGATTAACAAAACAGAACAAATACAATTCTGGAAAACAAACTTTAATTTAAAGAACTGGAAGATTTAAGGGAGGCAAAACATTTGGAGATAACTTTCCATTTCTGCAAACGTTTCCTTTTCTCTTTTCCTCCCTTTCCTCTTCTCCAGTTTTGTATTTTGCCACACAGGAAGTGAGAGAGAAGAAAAACAGGATTTATTTTTTAATTAGCAATTTTAATTAGTAGAGAGAATTTTTTTGAAAGTTCACAGAACATATTCACCACACACTGAGAAACTCAACTCTGCAAGTATTTTAAAGTATTTCCCTTCAAAAGTAACAGGTTTTCTGTTTCAATTGTTTCCTCTAATGCAAAATAAAAAGGCATTACCTGGACATTTTCTTTGTCTCTTACCCTATTATGGCAGGAAAGCTTCCATCAGGCTTAGTATCATCAAGTGTTAAACCAACTGCAGCATCCTCATCTTCAATGATCATGGTACCACAATAGCCTGGTAAGCATCAAGTGGAAAAGCAGTTAGGATCCATGTATCCAATCACAGGAATGAGATTCCAAGAACTTGTGAAATACTTAGAACATGACTGGAAAAAACCCTAAACACTCTGATCCAAATTCATCCTGCTTTGAGCAAGGCACTGGACTAGATGGCACCTACAGCTCCCTCCCTCTATCATTCCCTGATTCTAATCCAGGCAGATACAAAAACAAAAGAAGAATCAAAAAAAAAAGCAATGGCCATCAATTGACAGAGATCAGTCCACAGTTCCCTTCCAGTGTAGTTTTCCTTTGGCTCAGAGAAGTTCAACATCATCTCTAGAAGAGAAAATTCAGATCTGAAATGTGCTGACAATTAACAGTCTTTTTCAAGTTTCTCCAAAATCACAGTATCATAGAATGGTTTGGGTTGGAAGGGACCTCAAAGATCATTAAGATCCAGACCCCCTGTATGGGCAGGGACACCTCCCACTAGACCAGGCTGAACAAAGCCCCATCCAACCTGGCCTTGAACACCTCCAGGGAGGGGGCAAAAACAATCTCCCTAGGCAACCTATTTCAATACCTTACTACCCTCGTGGTGAAGAATTTCTTCCTGATATCTAACCTAAGTCTACCCTCTTTCAGTTTAAAACCATCACTACCCTCTCTGGTGAAAAGCCACTCCCCAGCTTTCCTGTGGGACCCCTTCAGGTACTGGAAGGCTGCTATAAAGGCTTCCTGAAGCCTTCTCTTCTCCAGGCTGAAAAGCCCCAACTCTCTCAGCCTGTCTTCATAGCAGAGGTATTCCAACCCTTTGGAACACGGCCCTTCTCTAGACCCCGTCCAAGGGGTCTATCTGTCCTGCACTGGGGAGTCCAGAGCTGTACACAGTATTCCAGGTCAATAACAAAAGTCAGTAAAGGAATTCATGATAGAAAAATAACTTGTTCTGCAACCCAGTTAGTAAGGTAATTATGAACTGCACAGAGAGAGGATTACTCTCAGATACTGATAATGTTCAGGTGCCTCCAGCACAAATGTTTCTGTGTTTGACATTTATGTCAGACATAGAAGATATTAGTACATTGCTTTGAAAACAAAATTCTTCTTAAAATAAGAGTTTGAAGGGAATTAATTGTTCTTAAAAGAAGGATAGTACTAGCAAGGCATAGTATGTAAACCATGGGTTCTACCACGAAACAGAAGTCACTTCTTGCCAGGCAACCCTAAACCTAATAGCCAGAATATGCCAATATCCAGAACTCTTGGAAGTCATTTGCAGATGACATTTGTCATGTTCTAATGCATAATGCATTCCATTTGTTCTCTCTCCATCACAAATCACTTATACCTTTAGATTATAGTACAAGTGGGAAAGACTCATACCCAGGAGCCACCAAAGGAAAAGGAGAGGACAACAAAGAGCAACCAAGGCAATAAGCAACAGACATAAGTTCTCCCTTCACTCCTACCTCGTCCTTTTTATTCTCCCATCCAATCCCATTCCCCATATGATCTCTAAAGTGAAGTATCTCTCAAAGAGGGAAAGGCAAATATGGCATAGAAGTGGATGAAGTCTCCTCCTAAGGTCCAGCATCCTCTAAACACAAAGTCTACTCCATTACATGTACCTCCTTCCCTCTCTCTTTCATTGCTATTCCCTTCAATTAAAACATAATACCCTTCTTTCTCCAGAAAGTTTCCTTATAGTACACAATGCACTTGATGACTGAGCCCATGGGGATTCGGTTTATGAGCTGGTTTCTCATTGGTGGCAAAGGTGGGTTGAAATGAATCTTCAAACAAAGAACTGGAGGAATGGCACTGATCACGTATTTGCCCTGGAAAAGAAATTATACATAAGCCAAATACATTCTCCACTACTTCGTCTGAAGTACATTGCTTTAATGGAATGACATTGTTGGAATGACATGCTCTAATGGAATGACATTCTATATTGGAAGACAAGTGGGGAGGCTGCAGGGTGTACCTTCTGAAGCAACTCTGGCATTTAGAATAAGAATTGTAAAACTGAAACATTACAAAATCCTGGTTGTTAAACAACAAACAAGCATTACATTAACAGTTCAATGATGGTCACCTGCTCTTTCCCCAGTGTTTTTAAAAAAGCCAGTGGAAAGATTTTCTAAGTTAGAAGAGTCCATCTGTCTACCTTCCAAATGGACTCATCTGTTACAACTTGGAAACAAGGCCTGAAATGTTTCCCAGAAAAAGTTTATTACTAAGCTACCTTTTGGTATTTGCCTTACAACTATGCATTAATTTAGAAGGTAACTGACTTCTAGAAGAGATGCTAGTGTAGGAAGAATTTGAATACACTTTGCTTTTCAGGCATCACTTAAAAGCTTTACCATTGCTGTTCCTTGGGGACAATGAGAAAGTGTGATTTGCTGTCACTTTAATCTCTGCTACATTTTTGTACAGGATATTTGAGAAATCAAAAAGGAGAAGATAAAGGCTTTTTAGACACCCCAGCACAAACAGCTGTTTAAATGTTAGAGGTTTCATTACCTCATATAATTCATGATCTAAGGTTTCTACTATGACATTTTCACCCGACTGGTTGATGCGGACAACTGGCTTTCTCAGCTTCACCCGGCCTCCCAGGCGCTCCATTATTTTCTCACTGATCTGGCCAGAGCCCCCAATAAACTTCCTCTCCTGAAACATGGAAAACAACCAGAGAAACAACTACTCAGCAAAGCAGAATCACAACAAACATTTTGCTAGGCATTCAGACCAAATCTTGTTCTTCTGTTGTAAGCTTTAAGAAGTTCAGCGGCCTCGCTTGGAAAATATTTTCACATTTCTTTCAGTGAACTCCTTAAACACTTGCTTTATTTGACCACCAGCCAAAACTACAAGTATCAGTAACCTCATGAGAAAATCTCTCCTCATGTGGTCTCCAAATGGATACCACAGACCAGTGTGAATCTGCAAGACTTCTGAAAAGAGCTTACACTTTTAAACCTTCCCCTGTGATCACTCTTTTACTTGCAGAGGTCTGTGCCTCAGAAATCGGAGCCCTGATCCTCATAATAAATAACAAGGTATAAAGAAGTGATGCAGCTCACACCAAATATGTACCCTGCAGTATGAAATCGAACCTAATGTAAACTCCAGTCACCTCTAACATAACATGGCATTCAAATAATATTTTCTGCAATGTGTATAGTTAAATCCCGTACAATTATTTCTTATCAATGCATATTCATGCATTTTAACATTTTTATGTATTCCTTGTATTTTTAGTTATTTATTATTACATAATTTGCATTTCTAAAGTATAATTATTTTGATATGATTAGTAAAATTTGCATTGCTCAAGTGTAAGGCCATTAACAGTTTACTTAGGAGAAGCCCAAATATACCAGATATCAAACATTTCATAGCAGGACCATTTTTAAGGAGGGGCGTTCATGTTATTCAAACTGATTTTAAAATTTTAGCAGTTTTAATCGTGGAAGCTAGTGTGTTTAGGAACCCAGTTCCGAGATAGATATTCCATTTTAATACAGATCACTCTACACACTTGTGCATAGTCATTGTCATCACCTGTAAGTGTTTCTGAAGTGGTTTGGCTTGCTCGCTTCAATCTCAGGACAGAAATAAACATAAGTAACACTTTCTTTTATAAAGTGGAAAAGCAAAGTATGCATTCTAACCAGAGCCTGAACAGAAGACAAAGTCAGGAACTGATACGAATCTACTGATTCCTGGGCCAACACAGGGAATAGCCTTCAACATGAGTTTTGCAAGATCCTGACTAGTGTGTCAGTGAATACAACTTGTTACCAATGTGCTACTGGCTGAAAATCATGGATATCTCAGTTGGCCCTCTGAAATAAAATAAACAAGCAAAAGACAGAGGTTAAAACAGGTTCTGTCAGGAGCTGCAGAAGGTGAGGGCTGACTGTACCTGCCCTCCATTGGTTGTTGAAAATATCCTTGTTGTCCCTCCACACTGCTTCACATACCACAAAAACCAAAGGGCAGAGACCTCGTGGGGTTCAGAAGTGACATCCACGTTCACAAACAAAGTTGCAAAACTCTTGGCAGCACTGCAGCAAAGACAAGAGTTGATTTAAAAACTGAAGGTGACAACCTTTAGTAGAGATGGTCTTCTGCATCCTCATCTTTCACTGAGGGCAAAGGATTACTTAACTTCAGTTGAAATAGAAAACAATACCAACTCACTTTATGCAACATTTTTCAAGTAACCCTGAAAAAAATGTTCATCAAGCACCGCCATATTCCAGCAAAACAGGATCCAGAAGGCACAAAAGCCAATGAAAGCTTATGTCATGTTATGCTACTAATACAAAGTTAGCTTGTCACCCTACACTTTGGATTAAGAAAAGCAATCCCTTCTGTCTTCACCAAACTTCAAAACCACTGTCCTGCCATGGTTCCTGGATTACATCCAAGATGTGAAGCTCTGTTTGCACCTGCTGAACACCTGTCTCTCAAGCACACAGCACAGAGATTATACAACACCTGTCATAAAAAAAGTGAGTGATCTTGTCTGAGCTAATTATCTAAGCTTTCTGGATTAGCCTGCATCCCTTCACTGCCTGCTCCTTTGCTGTACCAGGGAGGAACACAACAGCTGGAACACAACAAGGAAAGAAATGTATATAGGAAAAGGTAAGTGAAGAGACAGCAAATACACATTCATGTCAAAGTCTGGCAAGGAAAGGTAAATGATTCTTTGGGTTGTCCGACTCAATGTCTTAAACTGTGGTCTGGTAGCCAGAGGTGACAAACACAGAAGTGGAAACATGGCCTGTGTTTGAAAATGGATCACTGCTTCCTGTCCTGCAGTTGGTGCTTTAGCAACAGCTCTACTGAAAATGACTGCGTACACCTGTACCAGATTTTGAGGTGCACAGAGTTAATTAAGGCTCAGGGAAACATTATTCCTCTTAAAAGTAAATATTTCCTCTGCTCCCGCTCTGAGGTGGAGTTTTAAAGGGGCATGGACAGGACCAGGAGATGCTCAGCTTAACTACACTGATTTACAGGGACTGAGATTCTATAGGTGCCGAGTTTCAGGGCACCCATAACTTAAAAAAACAGTCCACCTTTAGTTGCTCCTTTCTTTTTTCAGTTTTTGAACTCTGCAGAGGTAGGGAAGGGTTGGGGGGGGAAGAAGTGAAAAGCGTAACTCAAAAATACCATTGCAAAAAGCTGCAGGTCTACACAGCTTCCGTCCTTTCTAAAACTGTGAAGTCCCACTGAAGTAAAAAGCCTGAGATCCATTTTCTGAAATACAGGTGCATTCTGGCTTCATTTTTAACAGCCAAAACTAGTACAGAAAAAATTTATCAGATTTTGTTCGAATAAGCACATACGATAAAATATGATCAACACCAAAAGACGTTTTGTCTAATTGCAGAATTAGCATATGCATTTATTAATATTTTATAAGGGGATGCTCTTAGTTTGTGGTTAAATTCTTCTAGTTTTCGCCACCTTCTCCCATTGCTTTTCAGCATTTCAGTTCCCCAGTTTCTGCTAGTATTCTGCCTTGAAATGGCAGAGTGATTTCAACAAAGAGTATTCAGGATATTTCCAGCATGCAACTTTAGCCAAAAGCAAATCTGCACAGTCTGTTAGATGAGAGGAAATACAGAAGATTACCCTTCTGGACCATTACCTTCCAGCGTGGGAAGTTTCTATAACATGTTACCTAAATCTTGAGCAAACTGGGCAAATCAAGTTGAGATGCACATATAAAATCTGAAATGCACCTAGGAATTAAGAGAAGCTGGCATTTATGCCAACATTGAAGTAAAATGTCAAGTCTTATTTCATCAGTTTGAAAAAATATGACTGTAGTCACGTGAGCTATTTGATATTGAATGACTACTGGTGCATGGTGTTTTGCTAACCTGGGTAGCTCCTTCCTGACTCAGATGCTCAGATGGCCAGCAGAAATGCCAGCATACGTTTCTATCTTGTTTTAATGAATGCGGACAGTGATTAAAACAAGAAAGACTTTCTATATGCTTTTGTGCAGGTGTTACTCTTGTTAAAACACATCAACCAAAAGATAAAAGTTTTTCAAGAGGAGTCCATTAACAATGACCAGGGCACTCTCTTGAGCACCTTCAGCCTGTCACAGGCTGAACCCTGTGGAAAACAGTCTCAGCTTGAGTGGGTGCTAGAAGGCTTTTCCACCAAGCCAATGCAGGCTCGTGCTAGTGATGTGTTGGGTGCTTACGAATTCTGAAGAGGTTGTTGTAGAAATCAATCTGCTTTACACTGAGGCAGAATTACTGTTTTCTTTTGTTTTTTTTCTTCAGTGCAAGGAAAACCTATCAAATCGGTGCTGAATGGCAAATAAAGAAAAATTGCTTTGATGTATACATAAAAACACAAAGCCTTTTCTGTTTCCCCGGGTGGTATATAGTGCAGCAGTTAAACAATAGAATGATGGCTGTTAAAATGATTTACTGCTATTTCAGGACAAATATTTTCTTTTATAGCACTTTGGTAAAATCAGCTGGCCCAGCACAGAATAAATGTGTGCTGCTTCATTAAAAGTTTGATTCAAAACCCTGCTGTAGCTCCAGCATCCTTCTCTTAAAAGTTAAATACACAGTACAAGAGATAGGAAATGCATGTAACAGATGAAGGTACTACCTGTATGTCTTCAGAAGTAACCCTCTCCAGATACATTTTGCTTTTATCATATTTTGGTCAAAAAAGTTATGGACATATGATATAACCTACGTTGTGTGCTGACAGGTGTTGTGGTCCTTTATTCCAAGACTTCCTCACCCCCTTTCTTAAAAAAGGTTATTCTAGTGGTAGGTATATCTGTTTGCAAAGCAGTAATGCATATAGGGAACTCTAAGGTATATAAATATAAGCTATTATATTTTATATTAAAGATTTTCTTACTTTGTCCAGCAAATTTTATCTATTAAATCTTGCATAGTCATTTTGTCCCATTCTTCTGCGTGTGGAGCCTTCCATGGAGCTTCACTGGGAATCTAAGGAGATATAAGAAAACATTGAACAGCAAACGAATGGCTGGCGTAAGAAGAAGACAAAAAGCACAAAGAATAAAAAAAAAAAAAGAAAAATCTCATCTTTACATGTGATTCAGCCTGTGAATTCCTGGCAGGTAATGCAGTCGACAAAGGATGCTTTTAGGTTTTTATTTTTTGTTTGTTTTAAGGTTGTTGTTTTCAAGTCTTGTAGCTCAGCCAATCAAAACCATACACTACTCTACTAATAACAAACTAAAAATGTTGAGCTGAATTTGAGAGTTGAGAAGGGTGTACATTTGCAGTCTTCAGAAGTAAAGTATTACTTACCCAATCACCAGGCAAAGTGATGATAACTCACGCATAAACCCTAATGTTCATACAGCCAGAAAAACAAAGGTATGACTGCAGACAACTTCAATAGCCTGGCCTTCAGAAAATCCTGACAGGATTACAACATACAACATGAGCTCTGATCATCAGTGTATACCAAAATGCATAGCACGATACTGCTCTCGCCAGCACCAGATTTGGTCAAGCTAGAGCAGCCTGGCCTATTTGCATCTGAGTGCCATCTTCACTCAGCCCCTTGTGGAGACAAAGCTGAGCTGAGCTGATCAGATACAATTCCTCATACCATACCTCCTTTCCCATTTCATCCATGGTCCTCCACAGGTTGTTGTAGTCGAGGTAGGCCAGCGGATTCCACATAGGAGGGAATGGACCTTTAAATGGGTAAGATTTACCCTGTAAGATTAAAAAAAAAAACAAAAAACCCACAACGTTATAAAAATGGAAAACAATCATGGTTTCTATATGTGGGCAGCTGCACCAAATGGTTAAGTGTTCACTGAAAGAAAGCACAGATTTAATCAATACACATAAGAGCTTTCAACAGATCATGCCCGCATGCGTGTGCAGAACAAGAGGCAACGGTAACAAAATGAAATACAGGAGCTTTTTCCACATACAAAGAAACACTTTTTCACAGTGAGGATGACCAAACACTGGCACAGGTTGCCCAGAGAGGTTGGGGAGTCTACATCCTTGGAGATACTCAAAAGCTGCCTGGACACAGTCCTGGGCAAGCAGCTCTAGGTGGCCCTGCTAGAGCAAGAGGGGTTTAGGAAGATGATCTCCAGAGGTCCAGACCAAACTCAGCTGTGGTCCTGTTATTCCACATGTGCAACTTAAAGTGTGAAACATAGTTGAATTAAGTCAGTTGTATGCAGAAGTGATACTGCCTTGTATCTTCAAAGCTTTATATCGGGCACTTCTGGACAACAAAACTAAGATGCAGCAGTAGAGTCACTAAGATCAGACTCCAAAAATGAGATGGAATAGAATTGCTCAAGATGAAATATTGGCTATTTATTACTGAAAAATAGAGACACATATTACCTTTTTTCTTTTCTACTAAATGTTCATGAAAAAAAAGACTGAAGAGCTCTGTATTGTATTTAGTGTTGTGGGTTTTTTCTTTCAAAAACCAAAAAAGCAGCTGTGATGAGCTTTATTTTACACTAGAATCATAGCACAGAGACCTTCCTAGAAAAAAGCCTGATCTCAGTTAACCTAAAAATCCCCAGCTCTACAGAAAATGTAGCATTTACTAATAATGTCTCATTTGTCCAGTCCAACACCTCTGGCTATAAATTTGAGAGTGACAGTGTGGCCAATACGAACATCCTAATTACATCATTATAAATTTAAAATTAATTTTTTAATACCTGTATCCCTACTATTAGATATTCATAAAGTCTAGCTAAATTAACCATAAAAGAAGACAAGTAACATGTAGAGCCATTTTATTTATGTGGTATTTCCCTGGCTGAGTATATGGATGGCAGCAAAACAGCTTTAAAAATTCAAAATGAAATGCTCATTAGGACTATGTGGTTACTTATTTTTTCATCATACGTTCTGGACTCCATAACACTGATAAACAAGGGCCATATTGTGTGCCACAGCTGATTTTTCAAAGCTGATATTAAATTATGTATTTAAGTGGGCACTGCATCAGCGTGAATGTCAAGTGGTAGAAGTACCAACTTTGACAGGTATTTGATGCAGTGCCACACTAACCCAATACTAAAAAAATACATTAATGCAGTTTTCAAAATAAATACTGCATTAAGATTTAATATTTAAAACCAGGTAACAACAACAGCAACACAGTGTCTTGTTGATGAGAAGTATCCAAAGACCACTTACTTGGAAAATCAGGCTTGATTTGATTTACCCTCTTCCTAAATAATGTGAAAGTAGGGAGAATGAGCACATCATTCAAATCTGCAGGTGTTTGCAAGCACCAGAAGAGACAGCAAAAGGGCACAAAGGGATCCTGAAGACTCAAAACTTGGTCCAGAGGAAACAGAATGAGATATAACTTTGAAATATGCTGGCTATTAACTTTGAGGACTCTCAATTCAAAGTGAGAGACACTTAAAAAGCAGTAAGACAAAAACATCAAACATATGGAAAGGGAAAACTAACTTACAAAAAAACACCAACAGGTTAGAGAAAGTGAAGAAAAAACAGTTTTTTCACAAGTTTTTTGTATGGATGCAGGACTAACTGAATCCTTGTGAGAAACTCTAAAGTAATGATAATTAGGAAGAAAAACTGTGGAAGGAAAGGTGTTAATTTTGGGGTACACAGACACATGAAGACATAGTTGCAAAACAAGAGTTTCATTTTGCAGTACTTTTGAGGAGATATTATGGTTCATAAAATCCCAAAACATCATTTTTTAAAAAAAGTTTTCAATCAGAAGTTTCTTCATAACCATAGCAGATTCTCCAGTCACTTCATGAGCCAGAAGTACCATGCCTGAAAACTCAACACTTCCAATTTAAGAATGAGCATTACAGCACATGCTAACAAATTCTCCAGAAAATTGAGTTCTTTTGGGTTTTGAGGGTTTTGTTTGGGTGGTTGTCTTTTTCTGGTTTAAATCATCATGGAACAAGAGTGCATTTCTTCAAGTTTTGTGCTCAACCATATGAAAATACACTGAACTGGAATGAGGAAAACATACCCTTGTAGGTGGAGGTGAACTCACTGAGTTTGTTTCACTCAAAGCATTTGGTCCCAAAGTGGACACTTGGGTATTGTCATGTAAATCTCTTAACATGAAATTAATTTGCACTGGGGCACATGTCCATACTCTGCTGCCAAAAAGCTATGAAAGAGCAGCAAAAGCTCTTAGACTGCCTTTCAGTCTGACCTTCCAGACCTTCTTGTCCTAGTAACATCTGAACCGTGTTGTTAATCACCTTTTAGCCTTTGTGGGCACATTAAAACTCCATAATTAAATACTGTGGCAGCAAGAAGTCAGTTTGACTGTGGTTTCTTCTGAACACTGGAGACACCCTTCACTACTATAAGCACCATGTAGGTAGGTATTCTGAAGACAGAGCATATCAGTTTGGTTTTAAGTACCTAGCATTTCTCTAGATTTAGATTTATGAAACACTTATACTGCTGTGCTCAAGAAAACCAGGACAGCATCAGAATGGGTTTTTCCAATTATTGATTTTGTGCTGAGCTTCTTGCTCTGCCAGAGGCAATCCTGACTGAGTTATCCCCTGTGAGTTAACTCAAGTCTTATGAATTCCCTGTGGTGCTTCCTCATGCATGCATAGCTAAGAGACACACAAAACATATCTTTGTTTTAGTATTCTTCTATTTCACTGCATTTAAACTGCTGAAAGGAAAATCAGATGTCTCTTGTGGCAGAAATCTGGAGTGACAAGTCTCATAAAGCACAAGAATAAACTTCAACCTGGAAAAATAAAAACAATCATAGGAGTGAGGGAGTCTCCTGTGAAAATTATTTTCAAGAGCTCCTAAGACATTACACTTAAGGCTTGATCCTTATTTTTCATACAGACAAAACTTCAGGAGCTGTCAAACCCAATTCTGTTTGAGAAGAAACCGCAAGAGTAGGCTCTACGCAGAAACAAAAATAGCAGCACCAAAGAAGGACTACAGGACTACCCACAAGGCTGATTAGTTTCCAACAAAATGAAGCACTTCAGCTCCTGGTGAATTTGCACTTTTGCAAAAACAACCACCTTACAGATTTTTATGCAAAATATGCCCATTTCTATCATATTGCTGGGAATACCATTCTTCGTATCTCCGGGTGCTGAATAATCTCAAAAGGAAAACAAGACAGATGAAAAATGTGCCCCCGTATGTACAAAATATTTCATTTTAATATTTAATAATAAAGTTAATATTTCCTTTTAAAATATTTTGTACCTAAATCAGAGCAACATAAAACCAGCAATACTAATCACCCATTCAGATCTTCTGATCATTGATCATTTGACATATTTCAACACCAGTATTCTAATGCTCCAAAGTACTTCTTACTTTTCTTCTTTTTTCTTTTTTTTTAAGGGCTCAGTGATATTTAATACAGGCACATATATTTATTCAAAACTGTATCATGATGCCACTTGCGATGCTTCTGAAAGCCGAACACCAGCATTAGCAGCTGGGGGTCCACCTGCTACTGTATGGGTCACTTGTTGCTTACAGAGGTAGTTGCTGCAGGAGGGGCTAAATACACTGGAGAAGCTCAAGCTATAGGGAGGAAACTCATGCAACCCAGCTGCCTCAGGATTAAACAAACAGGGAAATGTGAAATCCAGTGTTTGTCACAAATATTACAATTCCCAATAGATTTTCTCAGCCATCTGTTTCACAGGGACCAATGTTTGGCTTACTTACAACGGACTCATGTAATCTAAATAATAAGAAATAAACTTTCTGCATACAGCAGTTCTCTTTCAGGTCATGGGGAAAAAACACACAGCATGGGAAGTGACTATCAGCCCCAGCAGTTGAGAGGGCATTGGGACTGGACTCCATCCATGCACTTCCTCCTGGGTGAAGGGTGAGAGCGAGTGAATGGCTGGCCAAGAAAGGACACACTCTGCCAGGAAACAACATCAATTTCTCAATTCAGAGTGGGATTTTAGGAGCAAGTCTGCTGCTTTTGCAGACACAAGACAACTTCATGCTCCCCTAAAGGTTATGTGCCCAGGTACTCCTTGAGTGGGATGCAGTATTGTGAACTGAAGCCTCTGGTGCCAATGATCCATACATTTTTTATAGCACAGTATAAACATCTCAAAAATATAGCCAGCTTTCAGTCGAAGGAACATGTTGGTGTGGTGCACTCTGCATCACTGAACAAGCACTGATATTCCCTCAGCTAAATCATCTAAACCTTGAAGTAATGGATTCTCACTTCACCAAGATGTCATTCTACCTGTTAATTCAGTTACATAGGCTTATAGGTACATAGTGCCCTCTGCTGATTCACAGCACTGTACATCACACATACCTTAAAATCATAGTAACACCATTTATATAAAGCACAGAATTGGTAAGATGCAAAGCTGTGAGAAGGAGAATGAAGAAACAGCACAGCATCACTTCAGGCTGTAACTCTGTACCTGAATCAGATACAGATTTTCGCATCTGCTGCCCTATGGAAAATGATCCTTTTAGTTTGGTTTGGGGGGGATGTTCTTTTTTGTGCCTTTTTTTTTAATACATACCATCTATCACTACGTGTCAGTGGGACTAAGCCTCCTGTGTAGTCATACTTCTCAATAAAATAAGCTGAGAGAACTACAAGTGTTCTCCTTAGAAAACTGTAACAGTGTCTGCTTCATTGAAGTTCCTTTCTTTGATAGATTATTCAGGAGCTCATATGCTCAGCCGGTTACTACACTGACAGATATCCTGAAGGAAAAAAGAAAAAGATACATAGATTATAAATCTAATTGGAAATTAGATTTATAAAAGCAGAACAAGAAAATCCTGATAACTAATGGCAGAAAGCTACAATAATAAGACACGGTAAAATATCCTCCAAATATCTTTCAGTATCTAGTTTGGGACCATCAGCTTTGGATGCCAGAGTGTTTTATGAAATCCAGTCAGTAAAAGTAATTCCATTTTAGGTATAGCATAGCCAGACGTACTGGTTTGAAACATGCATTCTGAAAGGAAAGGAGTTAATTTGGAACAATTTGTTTCTGCCATATTAGAGAAATAAAGTCCACCTTCACTCTGCCACAAAATCAGTCCTACAATTGCTGGAATACTTGTCCTATCTGCAAAAGGCAGAATGAGAAAAACAACAACACTGAAGTAATTTTGAAAGGGAAACTGAGGACGTCTCCTGAATTTAGAAGTGAATATAACTTCTTGTTCCAATCAGCTGAGAAGAGAGGTAACTGAGTCTCCTTTCTACTAGAAAGGGGTTTTCTGTTCTGGACACTAAAGCATCTTTTAAAAAAGCAGTCAGGTGTCTTATGAAGCACAGACTTATAGTGTCTGTGGTTCTAAATACTCCTTGAAAATAAAAAAAAAAAAAAAAGGCCTGTCTGTAGCTTTCGAAACCTGAATTAAGCCTGACAACAAGGTAGATAAAATCAATAGAAAACTTCTCAGTATTTCTAGAACTAGTCTTAAAAAAAGAAAATTCCTTCCCAAAAGGAGATGAATGGGCATAAATAAATTAAAACAAGTGAAAAGAGGAGTTTCATTCCAGAGAAAGCCATCAAATGAGCTCTGGCCATAGAAAATTTAACTAAGAACACAGTGCACACACGTTCTCTCACAACTAAAACACTGTCTTGAAATGAGAAAAGTGGACTCATTAGTTTTGCTTGAGATACATCCGGCTATTAAGTTTCTTATGTTAAAAAAATGAAACTTGAAAAAAAAATTTACAGATGTGTGAAACTCTGTATCCTCAGACAGCTGTTCCTATATCTAACACGTTTCTCTAATTCTGATTTTCTGTAGACCTCAATCAACTTCTCCAGGGATACAAATATCAGTTCTTACAATCAGATTCAATTGAAGCTGTTCCCTGAGCAGCCTAAATTAAATAAGCTAGGTGGAAGCATAGCTGCTTTTCTTTATCTCCTAGGGAACAGACCCTAGGGTCTGGGGGGGCTAAGACTGAGGAAGTTTCTTTCCATTTGGATTTGATTAAGAAATGTATACTTTATTTCCAGTTTGTTCTTCTTCCTATTTTTATCCTGATGGTACCATTAGGTCACAGCAACCCATCTTTCAGTCATTTTGATCAATAAACATCCCTTACAAGACCTTGCTTTACAGGCCCCTTTGAAAGAGATCACTTTGCAGATTTGCTGTACATTATCTTCCTTCTTTCAGACTGCTATAATGCAAATATTACCCATCTCTTAA
Source organism: Florisuga fusca (assembly GCA_038090715.1). Lineage (NCBI taxonomy): Eukaryota > Metazoa > Chordata > Aves > Apodiformes > Trochilidae > Florisuga > Florisuga fusca. The sequence continues at coordinate 20,599,356 of JAAWXA010000004.1, forward strand.
TTAAAAAGGTCTAATTATTAACTTCTTTCTTGTGATTACTGCCAGGTGGCTGGCACAAAAAGCAAAGATGCTCTTTTATTTATAGGGCATGTCCAATGAGACCAAAGAACAGCCTTTCCCATACTCCTGCCAATGACTGCTCTTCATTCACAGAGTAGAAAATATCCCTTGTGGGCATCTCAAAGGTGCTGTCACAAGCCTCAGCCTATCCAGTCCTGGCTGAGGATTGGGGCTTTTGGGGCTTTTGAAACTACAAGAAAATATGATTAACAATATGGCACTTGCATCCTCATTTCAAGTAAAATGTTGAAATAACGTAGATCTGCATTCCAGTAATGACACGTAAAACTGCCAAAGCCCTGTAGTAATTGAACCATCTTTGAACTTACTTGGCTTCCTTTTCAATATAACAGATTATCAGCTTCTTAAGGATTCAGATGTATTCTTCTCAGTTCCCCAGTTCTCACTCACAATTTGTCAGCAAAAAGTAGAAAAAGCAAAAGATGTGATGCCATTTGTCTCGCTTAAATTGATGGCAACTGACAGTCTCACAAACTTTTCATTGTCTGACTGCACTCTAATTAAGATATGCAAGGAAAAATGAAAGTGATTTAGTCAATCAAAAATCCATTTAAGTGGTTACACTGTATAATACAGACTATGCCAGGAGATTCTGCTCTTAGATTTGCAGGGAAACGGGTTAAAAGCTTAAATAAATCATATTGCTTAGATTAAGTGCATATGTCGCTTATATCACAGAGGAAACACCAATAAATTTTATAACTTTAGATACCAGGAGTTACTTGCCCAGATGCTAATTAAATCCCAATACAATAGGACCATCACATTTTTTATTCATGAACAAGACCACAGCAAACTGCATTTTAATAAGCACAATAGTGCTGAAAATTAATGACACCCTAGAGGAATTTAATTTTTTTTTCTGCAGATCTGTTGTGGATCAGTATACAACCCACTAAGATTAGTGCAGATTTGTGGTCCTAGTTAAAATTATTTTGTGTCTGAGAGTAAAAATTCACCTTCAGTAATGTGCTGCAGACCAGCTTCACAACAGCATTCTCCTCAGAGATGCCAATTGCTTATGAGAGGTGTGCTAAACTTAAAGAGGTCATGACATGCATTTGGCCATCTCTAGCCAGTGCTGCTGGCAGATGAACAGGCATGAGAAAACTCCATTCCTTTACAGGGAGCTTAACTGAGTTAAGGAAGTAATCAGCAACTCACAGTCAAGAGCCTGTCCAGTGAGTAGGGAGGGGATGCGACATGTCTCACCCAGCATTTTCACCTGAAATATACCCCTAGATACACACACCCCCCTAGGGATGTGTGCAATGCCAAGCCTGCCTTTTGGTGCTAAGGCAACAACTAGCAGGACTGTTTCAGGTGAAATAAACTGCCAAAATAGGCAGCTTCCTAAGCCAGTTGTTGGCAATATCCATAGTCTGCACTGACACAACTCAGAGATGCAAAGGATTAACTGTTATCACCACTTTCTAGCAAGGACACTGAAATCCAGGGAGATTCCAGGCAGGACCATGGACTTATCCCATAGAAAGTTCTGGTAGAAAAAACACCTGGAAGAAAGTGACAGGGTGCACGAATGGCAGTTTTGGAGATCTACCATAGGCTAGTTACTTGATATTGAGAAACAAGCTTTGATGGTCTGATGTGGCCAGTAAAAGGAGTCTTGTTGACAGTCTGCCTTGCCAGGCTTCCATTTCACTCTCCATCAGTGAAAATGGGACCAGAGTGGGTTCAGTTGGCACCACAGCAGGGCACAGAGTGGATCATGCTGACTGTATATGAAGGAATCAAGTTCTAAAAAGATTAATTTGGCAAGCTGGTCACATGAAGGAATGTTTCTTTTCACAGATTGTGGGTAGCAGAGTAAACCAGTTCCACTGTTAGCTTATTTACCAAAGGAACCTGCGTGCCATTTGATAAATTTGTGTTTTAAAATGCCAGAAAGTTGCATGGCTGTTGGGACTGCACAAAAGCAAAGTGCAGTTTGAATTATCAAAGAAAACATGTGTATCATTAAACCTTCACAATAATGGACATGCTTTCATCTTTCAACACTTTTTATCCAGGGACTGTTATATGGCACAGGTAAAAATTTCCTTGACTTTATATACTTCTGTTTGTTTTTCTAAGACAAAAGTGTCATTTTGGTGAAGCAAATAAAAATCACCAGTCAAAAGCTGCAAATCTACCTATCTAAGGCAGGGCCCAAAATCTGCTCCTGGGCAGCTAAGGGAAAATTATCTAGTTTTATCTTATTTTAACAAGTGTTTTACAGCTGCTTACTGTTAGGAGATGATGGCTTCTAGGATAGTTCTTTTGCTTCTTAAATCTGGATTTACAAATCTAACTTCAGTTATGCTACTGAAAAGCAATCCTGTTCAGGCAGTAATTTGCCTACCAAATACTATTTGCAGAGCTATAATAATTTTCTCCCTAATGAACCAGTATTTACACAAATGAAAAGAACATACTAATCTCCTTTCAAAGACTGTGAAAAAGGCTGCTAAACAAGTGGAGAGAAAGAAAAAAAAGTGTTGGGCAAGAAAAATATAATTTCAAGTTTCTGTGAAAATACCATACACAGAAGTAAGACAACAAATAATCATATAGTAGAACCTGACATTTAAAAAAAAAGGAGGGGGGAAAACCACAGGCCCCAATCAAGTTTGTAAAGCCTAATTAGCAAAGACCCACCCAGAGATCAGCAAAATGCACTCTTTTCATTTTGTAGTACAAAGAAGCTGCATATATTACTTCTATTAAAAAGCCTCTACAATTAATTTAATTAACTATGAAAGGCTGGATTTTGCCTTTGGGTATATATAAAAACAGCAGCTGATTTTACAAGATGCACTGTGATGCTTGATAGTGTAGCGAGAGAAGTATTAAAATCTTTAGGTTTCATCGCTTCTCTGGGTTCACAGAGAATTTTGTCGTTCTGAATTTAATTACATTTGGCCACAGTCACAAAGCTTGGGTCATCTTGTGAATTCAAATTCACAAAGGGACAAGGGACCTTTGTATTCCTTGGAATCCAATTTGCAAGCTATGACTTTAGAGGACTGCTTAAATTTCAGGAGGCACAAGAGGACTGTCCATTTTCAGGGAACACATGGGCAAGCCATGTTGCTGAAAGTAAGGAATCTGCAAGGAATGTATTACAGTTACATGAAATGCAAAAGGCTAGAGATTGTTGCATTGATTTGGCCACAAAACGTGCCTTTACTATATACTGTTGATCTTTTAATTCTTTAACTGCAAGTAATACTTCAGCTATGATAATACTTTTCCACAGTTGTATGAATGGAAACAAAAAAGAAGTAAAAGATTTAAAACGAGTGAAACTAGGAGATTCAAAGGAGGATATCTCCTCTCTCTACCTCCTGCTTGGCTACCAGGGAGTCCTTGAACACATTTCTCTATTCAGGAGCTCTCCTACAGGTATCTACATAGGGAGCCTGAGTCTGCAAACTCTGTCTGAATCCAACCTGCAGACCCTTAGCATGCCATGGCAGCACCTCAGCCAGCAAAAGGGATCTCTCTTCAGAGACTTTCAACACTTGACTGGTAATGGTCCCTGACTTAACTATGAGGTAGACACTACTCCATGCCTAGGGTGGAGAAGCTATGACCAAGGGTCCTTTCCAGAGCAGCTTTTTGCATGGCTCTGTGGAAGGCCTAGTGTCAATCTAACACACGCCTGCCAGAACACAGACTGAGCCATTTGTCTCCATCCAGTTAGTGTGGATTCTCCATCCCTCTGGTGTATGGAAGGGCATACCCTGTTATCTCACAGCATCTCTTAGTAGGTCATAGCACACACACTTCAGCTCTGGAACAAGCCCAGGCCCTCAGCCTTCCTCACAGCTCCCCTAGGATCTGTTTGCACAGGTGCAGGCATTAACCAAAGTAGCAAGCACCCCATATCTGCCGACTTGGATGGCTTGAATGACTCCAGGAGCAGAGGGGCATCTGCCACCCCTAGATAACTGGATGCAAGCCACACTACTGTGTAATTTCCCTCAACTTGTGTCCTAATGCCTCTGTGTCACAATTCAAGGCCCTTTCTACACCCAACATCCATACAAAGCCTCTGCAAGCCTGGGACACATCCCTGAATGCCAGCAAGTCCTGTCAGTGCTGTGTAGGGAGGAAAGCTGAGAGACTTTAGTGACACCATCACTCACTGCCCTGGGCTAAAAGGTATCCACAGATGATGGTAAAAGGCTATGGGCAACCTCTAGCAACTCATGCAGTCAGACACTTGTGGTTAAGGTAAAGACAGATTTTGCCCGGCAAGACCTGACTCTTTTTGCACTGTTCTCTGTTTTCCTCACTCTAAAAACCTGTTGGAAAACAAAATATTATTTGAATCAACATAGTAATACCAGTATTCCCCCACATGCTGGTCCGTAGAGATCCTAAAAGTGGGGTCTGGCTTACCAAACAAGTAGCCATGCTTGACTGGCTGCTGACAATCAATGGGGCCCAAATGTCAGCTTCAGCTTTGGCTTCCATGGCTTCTGGCAGCACTGTCCAAGCAAGTACAACTAGGTTGCCCTGACAGCTGTTCATCCTGACTGACCACGTCAACTGTCTTTTACCATTAAAGTTTCCCATCATGGCATGACCTCTTATTGCTACTGAGGAGACTCTGAAGGCTAAATAGTGTGAACAAGATTGGGTGATGCCAGAGGCACGCCAAACAGAACAGTGTGGATGTATCTGCAGCAGGAGTAGCTGTGGNCTCTACAATTAATTTAATTAACTATGAAAGGCTGGATTTTGCCTTTGGGTATATATAAAAACAGCAGCTGATTTTTACAAGATGCACTGTGATGCTTGATAGTGTAGCGAGAGAAGTATTAAAATCTTTAGGTTTCATCGCTTCTCTGGGTTCACAGAGAATTTTGTCGTTCTGAATTTAATTACATTTGGCCACAGTCACAAAGCTTGGGTCAGCTTGTGAATTCAAATTCACAAAGGGACAAGGGACCTTTATATTTCTTGGAATCCAATTTGCAAGCTATGACTTTAGAGGACTGCTTAAATTTCAGGAGGCACAAGAGGACCCATGTTGCTGAAAGTAAGGAATCTGCAAGGAATGTATTACAGTTACATGAAATGCAAAAGTCTAGAGATTGTTGCAGTGATTTGGCCACAAAACGTGCCTTTACTATATACTGTTGATCTTTTAATTCTTTAACTGCAAGTAATACTTCAGCTATGATAATACTTTTCCACAGTTGTATGAATGGAAACAAAAAAGAAGTAAAAGATTTAAAACGAGTGAAACTAGGAGATTCAAAGGAGGATATCTCCTCTCTCTACCTCCTGCTTGGCTACCAGGGAGTCCTTGAACACATTTCTCTATTCAGGAGCTCTCCTACAGGTATCTACATAGGGAGCCTGAGTCTGCAAACTCTGTTTCAATACTTGACTGGTAATGGTCCCTGACTTAACTATGAGGTAGACACTACTCCATGCCTAGGGTGGAGAAGCTATGACCAAGGGTCCTTTCCAGAGCAGCTTTTTGCATGGCTCTGTGGAAGGCCTAGTGTCAATCTAACACACGCCTGCCAGAACACAGACTGAGACATTTGTCTCCATCCAGTTAGTGTGGATTCTCCATCCCTCTGGTGTATGGAAGGGCATACCCTGTTATCTCACAGCATCTCTTAGTAGGTCATAGCACACACACTTCAGCTCTGGAACAAGCCCAGGCCCTCAGCCTTCCTCACAGCTCCCCTAGGATCTGTTTGCACAGGTGCAGGCATTAACCAAAGTAGCAAGCACCCCATATCTGCCGACTTGGATGGCTTGAATGACTCCAGGAGCAGAGGGGCATCTGCCACCCCTAGATAACTGGATGCAAGCCACACTACTGTGTAATTTCCCTCAACTTGTGTCCTAATGCCTCTGTGTCACAATTCAAGGCCCTTTCTACACCCAACATCCATACAAAGCCTCTGCAAGCCTGGGACACATCCCTGAATGCCAGCAAGTCCTGTCAGTGCTGTGTAGGGAGGAAAGCTGAGAGACTTTAGTGACACCATCACTCACTGCCCTGGGCTAAAAGGTATCCACAGATGATGGTAAAAGGCTATGGGCAACCTCTAGCAACTCATGCAGTCAGACACTTGTGGTTAAGGTAAAGACAGATTTTGCCTGGCAAGACCTGACTCTTTTTGCACTGTTCTCTGTTTTCCTCACTCTAAAAACCTGTTGGAAAACAAAATATTATTTGAATCAACATAGTAATACCAGTATTCCCCCACATGCTGGTCCGTAGAGATCCTAAAAGTGGGGTCTGGCTTACCAAACAAGTAGCCATGCTTGACTGGCTGCTGACAATCAATGGGGCCCAAATGTCAGCTTCAGCTTTGGCTTCCATGGCTTCTGGCAGCACTGTCCAAGCAAGTACAACTAGGTTGCCCTGACAGCTGTTCATCCTGACTGACCACGTCAACTGTCTTTTACCATTAAAGTTTCCCATCATGGCATGACCTCTTATTGCTACTGAGGAGACTCTGAAGGCTAAATAGTGTGAACAAGATTGGGTGATGCCAGAGGCACGCCAAACAGAACAGTGTGGATGTATCTGCAGCAGGAGTAGCTGTGGACAGTCACCAAAGCAAATCACTTTGAGAGCACTTTTTAATATCAACTGAGTGGGAAAAATATTGGAAAATATATGACAGATATAAAAACAGCAATAGAGGAAAGGTGTTCTGCCAATGTTTTCTCTAACCTTTGATCAAAAGCCAACTATCTGGCAAATACTTTGCCAGTCATTGTGCAATGAGTGTAAACATATAATGAAACTCAATGTTAATTTCCCCAGGACTAACACAGGAACTTTCCCTTCTGTGGGACTGCAACACTGGTCTATATCAGGAAAAGAGAAAACCCTTTTTTGTAGAAAGCATAGTACAAATACTGAGAATGCGTGGGCTTTTTAAACAGCTTTGCCATCACTGTCCTCTTTCAGCTCATGAACAGACTGTTTAGATCTGACTCCATACCAACATTTAACTCTTAGAGCCTATTGCAAATTACTACTACAATGCCTTTTTCTATGCTGCATGTTAGTTTCCCCATCAGCAAAACTGGATTTAACCTCACACATTTCTTTCAGTCAAGACAGTAACCGTCACTGGTTTAGGAAGCCCACCCCGAGAAAATTTCAACCTGATTGCAGATACTTCTAGGTCTCCCAAAAAGGACTTTCAGACACTTCAGGCAGCATATATCAGAGCTGACTTGTACAAAAGTGTCACGGTCGTACTGGTTATAAACAGTGAAGCTTTTGAGAGCTTTTAACTAAGAGCTCAGACCTGAACCAAGGCATCAGCTAACAGCACGTGTCTACAGGGTACATGTAGACGTGTAGTCACATAGTAAATTGCTTGAGTTCTTCATTACCAGCACACTTATTTTTCTCCAAGAAACTCAGATATTGCACACCTGAATTCCACTGCAGCATGGATGGAAAACAATGAGAGAGATCACTACAACAGCATGCTTAGGCAGAATCTTACCTTGACATGGTGTATCAGGTGCTCAACTTCATTCACTTTATATGTCTCTATTCCTAACTCTTTAGACAACCGCAGGACACGATTTTGTGTTGGCCCCACATAAGCTCCTCCAAGGTCCACATATTTAACTTGCTTATTCTAGTTTATAACAAAACACACAAAATGGAAGGAAAAAATTAAAAAAGGTAAGCCCTTTGTCAATAGCACACAAGTTAAAAGAGCAGTCCAGAGAAATTCTTTAAGCAAAACACTCCCTGAGTATTTTGGCCAAGATTCCTCTCCCTGTGGAAAACTTCAGTTCTTTGGTGGAGTTTTGGTGTGGTGATAACTGAGACTGTCAGCTGATAACCAGTTAGCTGGCCTGTTGTTACATTACAGCCTTAACAAACACATGAGAGGACAGAGCCTGACAGGCAGAGGGAGAAGGACAGAGCCAGGAACATCTGTGTGATTCTTGGTCAGTTGGGCATCTCACCAACAACCAGTTCAAAACAGACTGTATTAGGAAGCAGCACAGGTAAGCTTTTCTAATGAGCAGCGTGGAAGGGGGTCTTCCAGTCCAGGTAGGGCAGAAGGTAAAGAAGTGGAGGGAGACATGCTGGTTCTAGTTCCCAGCCACCCTTGTCTTTCCTCTGCCCAAGATCACTGTTATGGCTCAGCTCAAGGCTCTTCATGGCATGGTTGGCCTTACAGGTTGGTTTTTTTCATAGAGATTTCTCCCATATCTCTCCTCAGAAAATTATTATGAAACATAGATAATCATGTTCTACTTCCCATAGAAAAGGACTGATAACTCCAGAGCCTGCAGATCACATAGAACTCTTCTGTCTCCACCATCATGCCAGTCTCACCCTACTCTTGCTAGTACAATATCAGGAAATTTCCCACCTGCTAGTACTCTAGAAATTTTCCCTCAAGTAGGTCCCCTAGCAAGAAAGATAAATACATTTATGTACACTATTCATATTGCATACGTATACTATGCATAATACATATATACATGCACCATGTATGTGTATAATTATACATATGTATAGTATATACTATTGTACATATAATTAGTATAAGTGGGTTTGGAGATAATTACCCTTACGGTGAAAGTTCTTCCACCAACCCTGTCATTAGCTTCCAGCAACACCACGTTCAAGCCTGACTCAGTCAGCAGTTTGGCTGCTGAGAGACCTAAAAGACAAAAAGAAAACCAGTTGAAGAATACTTCTGATCATGCACACAGGATTTTCACAGCTGTTCTCAAAAATCAGAACATCATCTTCTATAACCCCAACAAAAAAAAGGAAGAAGTTTTATTAGGACTTTCCTAAATTTCAAAAGTTTTCCTGAAGCTTGTCGCAAGTGTTTGAATTCCAGATCTGAGTATTTTTAAGTATATTAGCCAAGGACCCACCCAGTCAGGTCACAGGTTTCTTCTACTGAAGAGCAAGTGGTCTGACTGGGGAAGAGCCAGAATGTATCTTTGTGTGAGGTAACAAGAATAAAAATATGGGTAAATGTACACAAAAACACTGTGAAGAAAATGGATGAAGAATGAAACACACATTTATTTCAAACTTGCAATTCTTAAAGCTGAGACACCAAAAGAAGGAACAATGGGAATACAGAAGGGAACATCTCATTTCAGTTCTGATGCCATAAATCCTGGTAAGTGCAGCAGAAAATATTAGCATCAAGCCCTATAGCAAGTGTACCAAGCCACCATGGGAACAAAGGGAACCTGAAAGGCTGCATAACACAGAGGGAGTACATCCTGCAACTGCTCAGCTGCTTAAGATTATGCCTGCTTTTTACTTCATCACACAAACTGAGATTTATAAGAACTGAGGTCCTTATATTGGCCACACGTGAGTGAACTTCTAGTGGGATGACAAGAGTTACATTCCCAAGGGTTGTGTCACCCTGCTGAACCAACAGGATGCGTTTACTTAAGTTGAGCTATAAGCCACACTCACACAACCTGATTTACCTATCCTTTCTGGCTCTCTGCCTTGTTAATCAGTATTCTCTCTGTGTCCTAGCACACGTAATTTTTCAAAAGGAGTCATCCAAGCAGATTGTTCCAAGCAGAAGGCTGCCACAGAAGAAACAGCAAAAGCTCTAGCAGGAAAAACAGAAGCTAAACTGAAGCTAGGATGGTCTGACTGAACAATAATGAAGAAAATATAACAGCCTTGGACAGAGAAAGAATATAAATGAGAGACATTAAATGTACTACAGAATAACCTGGTGGCTCAGGAGCAGGAGAATCAGGTTCTGCTCCCTGCACTGCACTCTGCTTCCTGAACCTGCTGCACTCTGCTGGTAAAATCACTTAAGCTCTTTGTTTCCCCATCTGTAAAAAGGTGACAATGGTGTTGACCCATCTATCCAAAGCATTTGTAATTTTCTGAAGAAAAGTAGCAGATGTTTCTATTAAAAGACAGTAGTGTTCTGCTTTTATTTCTAGCTTCATGGGCTTATTTATCTTGCGTTTTCACATATATGTTAGTGAGAAAACCAGTAATGACACTGATAAAGGCCTTTCTGTACTTCCTTATTGAGGAAATTATATTGCAAAAACATCTGTCTGGATCAGCGGTCTCGACTACACTCACAAATATTTCAGGATTCCAAGGAAGAACAAAATACAGAAAACAGTCATGGTATGTAAACACAGACCACCCCTTCAAACAACTTGCAAAAAGAGACTGGCTCCTGGCGGAGAAATAGGCAACAAAACTCCTAAATAAAATAAATGTAGCTTCCCAATTACAAAGGAAAAAAAAAGACAAATATTTCATCAATTGGGAGAGGATAGATATAGCAGTTCTTAATAATTTACAGAATGAATACAACATCTGAAGGCTGTTGTCAATGCAGGTTTTTGTTAGCTTATAATGCTAACAAATACTGACTAATCAATTCACAATATTCAATTACCAACACCAATTAAGGAATATGAGATCTGTGTATCTAATGAACACACACTTTAGAACAGCTGGGGAAAAGGCAGGTTTTTTTCCAAGAGCCGTCTAGACAGAAAAGCTCATGAAAGGCTCATGAAGCTCTTTAGACTTAACCGAAACACAGAGAGTTCACAGTGCTCAGCCCAGACACCACCTCCTTGTTTCCTTATGAACCTTTCATCTCCTTTATTGCACCTCCCAACTGCCTGTTCCCTATTATTTATTCTGGGACAGATGCCACCTTTTTTATTTTTTTTCCCTCCATACATTCACAGATCTACCTGTTAGAAATGGGTAACACTTTTTCCTGATGCAAAATGGAAAATCAAACCAGTGTTGAGGGGAGGATCAAGCTCATTAATAACATGCTGCTCCATGCTCCTCCAGCAGACGATATATTTGTAGATGCAGGGATGTATCCTTTGGGCTTCACTCTACAGTGAAAGGTGTGGCCTATAGGGTTGCCAAACTAAGCACCACCTGATCACTTAATCCTTTTTAAGGGCTGGTGGTCCACCCCCTCTCTCACCTACATGACAGCTCTCTTCTGGTTTAAAGTTTGCTGGAGAAATTAGGCAGATCATTGCTGACAAAGGCGGGGATCACAGCCAACCCCTAGCTCCTCCTCTCCCTCATTACAAAAGTGAAATGGGAGAAAGATGAAAGAAGTGAAGGCAGAGGCTCAGAAGGGTCAGATGGCACGGCAAAGGTCTCACAGCATGCACACTACAGAATAAGGCAAGACGTCACACATACCACATTACACTGCAATATTGACAAGAGGGAATGTTGCTGGTTTTAGTATCTCACATGTTTGGAATGACAGAAGTCCAGTATCACCCTGTATCGGTACACTGGAACTGTACGCAAGACCCCAGATGGGCTCTTGGACTGTTCCTATAACAAAAGCAAGAGGACTGGATGCTGCAGAGGGAGATGTCTGAGCCAAAGTGATAAAGGACAGATAAGGTACCAGAAACAGCAACAAAAACATCTTAAAATGGAAATTAATACTAGCACATGAATAGTGGGGCACGAGGTCGAGGTTTGTTCTTCAGAAGCAAAGAACTACTGCGGGAAACTCCTGCAAACCATAACCTCTTTTCTGGGCAAGAGTCAGAGTGGGTTCTCTGTGCTTAAAACACCAAATGCCACAAAGAGAGCATGCACAAAGTCTGTGAAACAAAGCCTGAGAAAATCTATCACGTGTGATGGAAGATGTCTTGAGAAGTTTAACCCTTCGCAAGTGTCACAGTTCAGCACTGCCTCTGGTTTCTCCCATTCATGCACATCACTAGCAAAAAGCAGATCTTTAAAACTGCCCCCTTTCCTCACAAGTGAGGCAAACAGCTGCATTAAAATGTAAAATTCACCAAAAAAATGTGACTCATGAGGCTATTATTCCAATTTCGTGCACAATGTTTCATCACCTAGTGGTACCTTCTTCTCCTTTCAAGCACTATGTAAATAGAATCAGCCCTAAACTGTAATATGCCACTTGTGCCACCACTTCATGCAGGACAATAACTGGGTCCAGTTTCCACTGCAGGTCAGCTTTCTTCAAGGGGCAACAGGGAGACATATATAAATATACGGTAGAAAATGCCCAGTTAAGCAGCCTCACCTGCAGTTCTGCTCAGAGAACTGACAGACAGATAATTAACGCAAACAACAAAGAAGAAAAGATGACAGGTCTTATTTGAAGCCCTAGACTGAAAACACCATTGTGCTTAGAGAATGTTTAAACAGGCATGCCTTCATCCGTTACCATAGCAACCTGGTACCCAACCACAGCCACTCAAAGATACCAGCAAGAGATTGCCTCCCCCAGAATTTCATAATGCAAGTTCACGCCGTGAAAATAATTTCTCCACCATGCAGCACTCTGCATGCATAAGGGTCTCACTCAAATGTAGTAATCACAATAAAAATTATTTCATCTTCAGCTCCAACTTTTTTTCCTGTTTGAGATCTCTGTACCTGCTAAATATTTTCAGCTGCACCCTTTGAAAAAACAGCTTCATTATAACCTCACTTCCCTTCCTGACATTGTTTTCTTATGCTAAGAAAACAACTAATTCTTTTTTTTTTTTTAAGAGAAAATACTAAATTTCTTTGCTAGGGCAGAATCCAAACTTGCATTTGGATTGACAAAAAACCCAAATTTTAAAATAAATTTTTTAAAAAACAGATTGAAATTTTGTAACTAGTCTGATTCTGCCTGGAATCTGCAAATTTACTGCCATACCCTTTTAGCCCTAGCATTCTCACTAAAATTTCACTAGAAAAGACACAACTGGAAGTTTTATCTCTGATAACTTCCCTAAATGATCTCTGAGCCTTCTTCCATTCTGTCATTTTTTTTCATAGCATACCTCTGTCATACACTGGACAGCTAAACAACAAATACACAACAGGCAAACCCATTAGCAAGATTTAATTTCTCCCTCAGGCTAAACCCAGTTCCCTTGCAGTGCAAGAGGTACAGGGCAGGTAAACTGGAGGGGGACAGATTATAAAGCTGTAAAGAAACTTTCTTTCTGAAGGGATCCCAACATTTCTTGCCGCACGTTCTCTGTATTATGGCTACTTTATTAATATATTACACCATGTTTATTACCTCCTTTCTAAGGAAAAAAAATCTTTTATTCTCCATATGTGATTATTAAAATAATCTAAAAATTCTGAATTTAAATTAGTGTAGGGAACAAAGAAAATCCCTCAAAGGCAAATGAATTAATTCAATAGTTTCTAAAAGGGCTGTCAAAAATTTGTTTATACCCTTAAACTTGTCTCTCCAACTAAAACTGTAAATTGACCAGAAAGAAAGGCTGCTGTCATACTTGTGCTGTACTTACTTGCAGATCTTACTGCAAAATTCCCTTCTCACACCTGGATTTCCTCAGTTTCAACAAATTTGCTGATACTCCTCTCTCTTCCTCTTTATTTTTAATACCAAAGTTCACAAAGTACTGCCCAGGGGAGTGTTAACATTTGTAACAGATTACAGACACTTGTGACTTGCATACAAGCATCAGCTGTTCATGTAGATTAGAAACATCCAACACGGAAAAGAGGCAAGGGGTTGATTTTTCCCTTTGTTGTTCCTCCACAATTTAGACACATATGTGTGAACAAGCTCTACAATGACTCGGGTAACTGCTGACAGCTTTCCCCCTTGAAATCATGTGTTTGAGGAGGGGCTAACACCAGGTTTCCCCCCTGTATCTGCAGGCACAGCAGCTGCATGCCAAGTCACCCTCCAGGCAGCGAGCAGAGAGCTCGAACGTGTCTGCAGAAGTGGCTGCTGTAACAAACCTTGTAAACAAAGCCTAAACTGATGAGTTTTTTGAGGACTTTTTCCTTGCTCTCAGCCTGTTCAGCCAGATCTGTATCACTGTCTGAAGATGTCGGGTACCAGATGCTCCTTTACCCAGAGCCAGAGGGCAGAGCAGCCCAGAGAGTCTGAGCCTGCCCACTCCTGATGAGCTCCAGCGCAGCAAACAAACACAGCACAAAGCCTGGCATGAGGATCTGTCACAAAATGCACCTTGGAAACAGCATAATTTTAGCCTGCAGAACAAGCCCAGGGGTGAATGGAGAACTTGTGAGAAGTAATTGTCTTGTTTCACAAGACTGACAGCAAGAAAAGGAAACACACCATAATGTATTATATACAAACAAGTAAGAGTTGAGTTCAGGGTCACTAAGGTAAATAGACTCAAGCATTTATTAACATAAGGATTCAAAAATATTAGTTTGTCCATGGACATTTAACAACTTGAAGCTGTTAGTTTTAGAAATCTCAAGACTTATATTCTTCTTGATCTTGACTCTGTCTCATTCTGACCTGACAAAACTGATGAGACTCACAAAAATCATGAAACCTGTACTAGCTGAAACATTACGAAAAAACATCACATCTGTCAAACCTACAACATTATAAAACTGGCACTTATGTGAGATCATACTGGGAGCACAACTTCCCTGTCTACTAGTTGTCTGCATACAGTAACCCTTGCCTAACCATGTCCAATTCTCCATTTCTCAAAAATACATACAAAATGCACATGCTAAATTAATGAATCCGACCAAAACTGCTGCACTGTACCAAATGAAACAAAATCCATTTGCCTCACCAGCACAGAACGTTTGAGGAGAACCCTTTTGTTAATGGTTAATTGCTGCATTTGACCTAGTGCAATAGGAAGAAACACAAAGGAATATGCCCCAAGCAGTTGAGGTAAATTTGAGAGGTTGCAGAAAAACACTCCTTTGACCTTTAATAGCCTCTGGTTAAGTTCCTAGCATCTAAAAATTAGATCAGTTAATGAAAGAATCCTATTTGTGTTGCTTAGAGCTAGTTAGTCTAAAGGTCAAATAAAAAGCCTCCTAGTTTATAGTTAGGGTTCTCTGACCTCCTTTCAAGAAATGTCCAAAAAATATCCTGTAAGTTCAGTGCCATTAGTGGGATACAGTTTGCATTACAGTTGCAATACTGAAGTGATGGAGGGCAGAAGCAGAGAAAAGGCATGTACCTATCTGCAGCTAAGCAGCCATTTTGCCCCAGTGGGCTTTCTCCTTTAAATCTTCCACAGTTTCTTTATTGCATTACTGTGTTAGAAACTGCAATTTAATAGCGTTGTTTTCATTTGTGTTGACTGCTCTAATGAACACAATCCAATTACTGCTCTGCCACTGAGAGACTGAACCCAGCACTGGTCACCTTTACTTGTGTCACTCATCATTAGCCAGCCAAAAATGGTTTAATTGAAATAATGGCTTGAGACAACAATGCCTAGAAGGCATGATAGATAAGGATTGTCAGCAAAATGAAAACTAAAACAAAAGAGTAAAGCAAACATTGGCCGAGGGTCTAGGTGAATTAAGGTGACACAGGCATTTTTTTAACTTCCCTCACATTATGGAGAGGTTGAGTGATTTTGCTCCTGTGAAGAATACTGTCCCTTGATAAAGTCAAGGGACATATTTAGAATTGTAACAAGAGCACTACAACACAGATAGCTAAGAGAATACTGCCTGAAACTCAGTTCTCATCAGGCTGTGCTATCAAAAAATGGTAAGCATGAACAGTAGTCAGTTTTCCTCCTTCATTGCTTTCTTAGTCCTCTAAAGACAACGTACGCAGCATCCAGATTGCTCTAAGTGTTGTCTTGGGGTCAACAGTTTTGAAAGGAAAAGGGCTACAAGGACAAATGGCGTACTGCAACCTGACAATCCCTTTTATTAACTTAGTTCTTCATCAACAGCCATATGCTTCCAAGGTGAAGATAACCTTTTAACTCCTCTAATCTGGGCCATGTTTACAAAGGTACTTCAGACACCTGATTCAATCTTACGGAAGAAAGATACAAAAATATCATTTAGAACCTAAAAACATGGGAGAGCTGGGGCTCTGTAATTTTGCAGTCCTGGGTATTCTGAATGCTTCACCACCACATGCTGAACAGTACCAATGAAAGGTATCAAAGCAACTCTTTTTTGACCCCAGTATTTTCATCATGGAGGGAGATATTCTCTCTCCCTAAGCTGTACCACTGTGCAGTAATGGATGCCATTAAAATGAATACCACTCACCTGCAACATTAGAGAATTTAAAAAGTAATAAAGGAATAAAATTACAGTTTCAGAAATCCCAAGGAGGAAAAAAAAGACATTACCAATCTGCCTAGCTGCCTAAAATGTACATTTACTTAAAATACTTGTACAATGCACATAACATTCCTGCCTAGGATACGGCACTCTGCAAGCAAATGTAATTTATTTCTGTTAGCATTTCATTGTCTAGCCAAAGTAATGAGTTTTTCTGCCTGAGAGCTGGTTCTGTAACCTCATCACTGAGGTCAGCAGGAGCATCTCTATGAGTTTATGCTACTTTATGGGAGAATAAATTCTAGTCTCAACTTTCTGTGATCTCTTCTCCCTGCCAGTGCTCCTAGATGATTCATCCATGGTGCAGAGAACAGTATATATTTATAAAAACAACATCAAGAACATCTAGCCTATACTTGTCCCAGGCATCACACCTTGTTAGGAGATGTAGAGCCCTGCTAGTTATGAGTGAGATGAGCAAAGTGCTGCTGCCTTCAGCTCAAGCCCTGCCAAAAACTGACATGAAGACAGCTTGTGTGTTTGGTTGGAAACCCAGCGCCTTCAGGGCAGTGGTGCCCAGGCTCAAGCACTGAAGCCACAGCTGTTCTGCCATTGCACAGGGCTTCCCTTTAGTTTCCACTGTATTTTTTTATATAGGGCATTTCCAATGAATCTTCAGATCAATGACACCGGACACTCCAGCATTTCAAAGGATGAGTATTTCTAATATCCATCAGTATTAGCCCAGTATTGTGCCCATTTTATGGATCCGTCACGTCTTACACATGGAGTGGTAAACCCATTCAATGACAACGTCACATTTCAAAAGGGAGAGTCAGACGTCTACTCTCCAGTCAGGTGAAAAAATTAACAGAGGACATGCAAAATGTGTTTTATGTCCCCAGGATATACTGATGATTTAATTGCATTAGTAGTAGTAGCAGCAGCACTGCAGTATTAGCTCACACTTTCAGTTGCAGTTCAGTTGCTTGCCTTAGGCCATCCCTTTCTGCTAGTTTACCAACCTGGGATGCCTCAAAACACAAGAGACAGAGGGAATAAGCAAAGGAGATAAAGAGGACTGAAAGACCAGGTAGCACTACAGCAAACATACCACAGCACTGGAACAAACAAAGCTTAGCACAATGAACTGGCTGAGGCACTATACGAGTAGTTTACTAAAAGCATTTTTTCAGGCATTGCTTCATTTATGAAGAGATATACAAAAAAATACACTCAGATTTACTCTGAAGAAGATTTCCGCCTTTCACACAGAGCAGTGTGGGGAAAAACAAACAAACAAAACAAACTAAGCTACATTTGGAAAACTTGCAAAATTATGCAGCAGTTGCCTCATAAGAGAAATGCTTGTTTTGCTAAGTCTTGCATGTTCTCAAGAAAATAACTTTTTTTTTAGTCCCTTGAGAAAAGTAAATGCCTAAAATACATGTCTGAATAGAAGATGTGAACTTAAGTAAATAGACTATCATTACCATATTTTGACATTGAAGAGTAACAAGTGATTACCCAGTCTCCTCAGTATCTAGTGACTCACAGACATCCATCTAGAGAAGGTCACTTCTCCTGACAGCTAGCAAAGCCCCCAGCAGAGCTACCATGCCCTCATTCCATGGATATACCTTTTATTTCATGTTTTCTTCTTATCTTCAGCTAATTATCTTCACCCAGTTCCACCTGATAACTGTGGTTTTATATCAAGCATATCGCAGTGACACTTTCAAATACCCACCAAGCAGTGTCCTAGTGACCCTCTGGAAATTCCTATTATCATCACAGAAAATGTATAAAAGTAGTTAAATGCACACATACATGTACATGCAGGCTAGATTCTACTAGCTTGTAAAGCTTAAAGGATTTATCTGTTTGAACAACTGAAAAATAAAGTTGAACCTCACCCCTTCCCAATATCTTATATAATCATTTTACATGCTAGCCAGCTCTTTGCTGATATCCTAAACAGAACACTTCATTTCTTGACCTCACGAATTCATTTCTTCACATCTTGACAGAATAAACCATTCCCTAGCTGACATACCAAAGGCTGAAAACATAGATGTCATCCAGAGAACCTCAAAAGGGAATCAGCGAACAAGCTGATTTTCAAGTCACTGTCTTCCCTCCTTGCTTAAGTGCAGGCAGGAGAAAGTTCACGAGCCAAACAGTAGATACAAACATATGTGTCATGAAAGAAATAATGCTACTCTCAGATTTGTACCATTCTGATTCAATGTGTAGGAAAACAAAGGTGAAGGAAGCATAGAAAAAGAGAGAAGTGTCTAAGGTGTAAAATAAAATAATTGACACTCTTTCCTCATTTGTGCTCACTATTAAGCGTAACTCATTGATTTAGCCTCTCGTCAAGTTATTCCCATAAAAATTAACTCATACTGGAACAAAAGAAGAGTCTTGCTCCAATATTAAATGCATTCAATCAAAGATCCGTCACTCAAGCTATCAGGATGCAAGTTTATATGCAAGCTATCCAGGTAATCATGACGCAGAGTATGAACTTGGCTGTTTATTCAGCTGTTGCTGCGTGCAGTGAATCGAATAGACTGCATTCAGTGTTTTACATATGAACTATCCCATCAGGATAAAGACCAGCTGGCTGGGAGGCAGGAGGCTACTAATGCATCTTTCCTCCCCACCCTGCTCACTCTCAGCTGAGTTATATGGTGAAAACTGAAAAATGTGAAAAAGTTTAATATTACAAAGTAGTATTTGTAAGATGAACAGGTTTCAAACTAATTAAAATTTCATGGAATTGCATAACCACCTGAAATATCAAGAATCAAACACTAGTCACAACCATCCTTGTAACTGCAGGGTGCAAGAAGCTCCAAAATATCACAGCCAGAGTCTTCAGTGTTAAGCCAGTGTTTCAAAATAGCTTATCCATAATTTATTTTGCCACGTATACCAGTTACCAGAAGTAGTTCATAAGGCCTCAAACTTTTTTGACTGGACTACCTTTTCTTCTAGGGTTAATCTGCATGTTTTGTTTCCACCCTGCCCCCACTTCTAAGCAAACACACAGTGACCCCCTACAAAAATCCTGATGCCCACCATTTCCTTAAACAGTTTCCTGCTTTCCATTGATAGCTGTTAAAGCACCTGATGCCACTGACAGCCTTTCCCTCCTTACACTAGGTACCTGCAACAGAGTCCCATGGGGCTGTGGGTACATGGGGACAGCAGTCCCACAAATCTGTGGGACAGCAAGGTCTGTAAGGACATCTTTCCGGCAGTGGAGGCAGCATGAAGGAGGGCAGGGGAGAGAAGAAGAGATGGGACAGAAAAAAAAAGATGGTCTGAATTCCCATGGGCAGCTTTGTCCCTGAAAATAATTCATTCTTCCTCCTTGGAAACTGGCTCTTTTCCATAAATAACAATATTACTTTTTCTTGACTACGTCAATTCAACACCTCCTTCTTACTAACTTATCCAGAATTCAGGATCTCCAAAACTGAGATATTGATGCCCATTCCTCTTTTTGTTCCCTTTCAGTACTCCAGCTCCAAATATGGGTCATAAGAAAAGTTTGTGAAGCAAAAGCATTTTTAAGGGACTTCACACTGATGTTACTTTTAAGCAAGATGTCTGAACAGAAAACTGACAAGACAGAAAAGGAGTTGCATGAAAGAAAAATTCATGGATGAGCTACATAAAAGAATACTAGACATTCATGGTTTAAAGACCAATGTACTGCAGTGCACTCTCACTGACCACTGAAATCAGAAAAAATATCTTTAAACAAAGGTCATACACAATTACAAAATTATTAAACTTAAAACACAAATCTGTGCATAAGAAAATAAAACTACTCAATTAGATCGATGATCACATTTTAACAAACCATCAGAAGGCAGCAGAAACCTTAATGTATGACCAAACTTTACAAGAACGAAATAGGTTATCAACCCAGAAGGAAAATCATGTCAACATCAAAAATGGCTACAAAAAAATTAAACTATTGAAACTGTAACGAGATTAACACAATTTCCTCCAGAAACTGAAGCCCAGATGCATGACAACTTACTTCAGAAACCTGAGAATTTCCTAAGTGAAGACACATTCTTTGTAAGCGAAATCTGAAGGAAGATCTTCAATCCACCATGGCACTGCTCAGCACACTTTAATCGCCAGGATAAACTTTACCATTGCAACAGTGCACTCAGTGAAGAAGCTGTTACAGAAGTGAGACTAAACACAAAAGCAAGCTGCTCCTGTTCTGGGAAGGGGCTGTGAGACAATGTGGCTTTTAACTTTAAGTAACAGAACTGCTTAACTACAGCTGTCACTTGTGCCACAGAGGAGGAAACTGTGCCACTAGGAAATGTGCCAAGATCACCCAGATTGATTACACACAGAACAGTAACTTCTGAAGAAGAAAAGCCTTCTCCTAATGATGACTAAATCATGCATAAGACCTGATTCGTTGTCATTAGTGGCTGTGTTAGATGTGTAAATACAGTGCAAATTCCCAGCTGGTTTATGATCCTACAAGAAGTGCAGGAAGTTTACCCCTGGGATGAGATCTCAGGGCTGTGTAAGCCGACACTGCTCAGGCACTTACTCTCAGGCAGTACAAACATGCCGACTTAGCTGCTTCTACCACTTGTCCACTTTTGGATAAGACCACCTCCACTCCCTCACTAGCTGTCTTTCAGACCTTGCATACTCCTGAGGTCATGTTAGACACCCTCAACCCACCCAGGATTCAGCCAGAGCACTGGGCTGCTCCTCACAGCCTCCAGGACTGTGGGCAATGGGGTTTGACCCAGACCCACAGCACTGTGGCAACTGGTATCTTGCTGTTTGCTGGAAACCTGACACTATGGTCACTTGCTTCTGGAGGATTGAGGGGGGCAAGAGGGCAAAGCATGCTGAATCACGTGTCTTAAAAGTTATTCCTGTCCTTGATGTTGCCAAGGAGTAAAATAAGCAAATCAAAGTTCACAAGTACATAGAATATGATCTTTTGGCAATCTCTTGATGCTACAGGAAAATTAAAGAAAGAAGAAAAGTAGACACAGAGATGACCTAAAGGATGCAGGTAAATGTCTGTGGTCAAGATGATCAAGTAAATTATTTTAAACTGTGTCTGCCTGGAAGAGGACAAATTTGAAACACTTCATCTTTGCATGTTACTACTATTCCAAGACAGGAAGTTAGCAGTGTCTGCCTTAGAAAATAATGCAGAACAGCAGAAGATCTGCAGCTGTATCCTCTGTAGTGCACACTGTAGCCCTAAGTAGGGTCAATCAGGAGATGTGCTCAAGACACACCCTTGTTTGAACCATTACAATAATGCAGATTAATACCTATCAGCACCTGTAGTGCAGTTAGGTTCTAGTGGAGTGCAAGACTGGACCCTGACAAATCTAACAAAGAGTGCCACTGTGGGTGGTTTCCCAAGTAAGCAATGGACTGAACTTTCTTACAGAGAACTTTAACCTTCTCCTGTGCCTAATCTTGTTTATTAAAAATCTGCAATTCAGCAGTACAGATAAGAAAATCCTGCAGACTGCAGACTTTCAGTTCACAACCCTAGTTTCAACTGCTACACGTAGACTTGGTTTCTCCACCAGTTATTTCCATAATAGCTTTCCAGGAATCCCTTGCACAAAGTTTTTCCATCATGACTTACCTTTTCTGCCCCTTCCACGGTGGCTCTCACGTTTTGCTGAACAGAGTGAATGAACTTTCCTTAATACCACCCTTTCATAATGGTTAAATAAGCTAATGGAAAAGCTTTCCTTAATGACACATTAGTTTTAAGCCTCGGGAGATGAGATGGCTCCTGCAGGTAGAATGGAAAGCTACTTATCAAAACAACTCTCAGACCAATTAGGACGTATCAGTCAGTGACTTACAATACTGTCCCTGCTGCCTAGGCTACCCAACTATCTCACAACATTATGCATCTGCTTTCTGTCCCATTATTGTACATTAACAGCATTTTTGTGAAAAATATGGAAGTAGAATGTCAGGCTCCAAAGAGCTGCCTTATATTCCTTTGCAGTAGCTGTAAGAGTCATTGAATACAAAAGGAAGAACCACATGATGGCAGACAAAGAGACAGATAATTGAAAATGTGAATCAGAGCTTCTTCATGTCAGCTGACATGGAAATATTCTCAGGCAAAAGGAATCCAGAACATCCCAGACAGGGTGGTATCCCTCAGAAATATCCTCATGGCATCCCCAGCCCGCTCACAGATGGGTCCATTCCATTTCATTATGCAGAGCTATTTTATCCATGCCCACACTGTGGTTTTGTTTTTCCTCTCTAAATGGGCATCTAGTATAGGACTGCTACGTTTGTAATGTTCTCCAAAAACCAGTGTCTCATTTGACAAACTATCTTTTCAAAGAAGGACTAATATATCACTGTAAATTACTACCAGGGAGCAAAAAGAAAACATTGATAAGTAAGTAGTGGAAGTTTATCTCTTGTATACTTCTCTTTAAGTACCACACTTGTTTTGAATAACAACTTTGCCATCTGCTTCAGTCTATTTTATAATAGAGTAAACATCTTCAGATAACAGCCCCCAAAAGACCTGACCTGATTTTGTTTTTTTAAAGTAATGATACAGTGTATTAGATCCTCATACAAGTACAAAGTAAGACTTAAGAAGAAGAGCATAGAGCACAGTGGTATCTCTGTAACACAAGAATGGGTAGGTAGTATTTTGAAAATCATATTTCATTAGAAACATCTTATACTAGTCTTTTGTTCTAAACTTACTGGAATCTGACAAGTTGCTTGTGAATAGGAAAGCAGCATATTTCAAGTAACATTCATTAGAAAATTATTTTTTTCCCCACATTTCAGGGGGAAAAAATCATTTAATCTCATTTTAATAGTAAAATCTGTGCATTAGTAATTTAAGAGAAGCATTTTATTAAATAGAACCCGCATAAGACTATATTAAAATCTGATAACTTCTTTTAAAACAAGCAAACAAAAAACCACAAAGAAGTCCCCATGGCAAAAGCAGGGACAGGAAGGCAGTTTTGAGAACTCAAAGTTTTTATATTAAACTTCCAAACAGATTCCAAGTCTCAAACTTTAAGAAAATTCCTGTCACCAGCATCTCAATTAATTACAAAGACAAGCAAGTCTGATGATATAACCCCACAGTTTTCTCACAATTGTTTCCACCTTGGTGCTTAAGAAGTTTTCCAAAGAAAAAGAGAGCTGAGCAAGCTGAAGAAGCTGTGACAATGGAAGTTCCAGATAGATGAGGGCTGCTTACGTATTAAACATTCATCAGTGACAGACATTCTACATATAGTGTGTGCTATAGCATTTTCCTCTATGTATAAGTTGGAACATTTTCTTCTGAAGTATTCCTTTTTAATTTTTACCATTTGTTAACATCTCAAGAGCTTCAGGAGAAGTTTTACTCATAAAGTAAAATCTACTCTGCATTAAATCCTCCTGTTATTCAAATTTCTTCATTGTTGTAATAACTATTGAAATTATCTGGAATCTTCAGACACGACAGACCATTTTTTTAGACTTGAAAGAAATCAGTTAAGACTAATTTTGCATAGATTTTCATTACATAACACTTAAATTAGCCAATCTTTAGTTCTAGTCTTTGGTTTTCAAGAAACCTGCAATAATTACTAACATGATTAAGGGAGTGGAACATCTCCCTTATGAGGAAAGGCTGAGGGAGCTGGAGCTCTCCAGCTTGGAGAAGAGGAGAATGAGGGGCAACCTCATTAATGTTTATAAATATGTAAAGGCTGAGTGCCAGGAGGATGGAGTCAAACTTTCCTCAGGGGTGAATAACAACAGGACAAGGGGCAATGGTTATAAACTGGAGCATAGGCAGTTCCATGTAAATATTAGGAAGAATTTTTTCACTGTGAGGGTGACAGAGCACTGGAACAGGCTGCCCAGGGAGGTTGTGGAGTCTCCCCCGGATGCATTCCTGTGTGACCTCCTGTAGGTGACCCTGCTCTGTCAGGGGGGACTGGACTTGATGATCTTTCAAGGTCTCTTCCAACCCCTAAGTTTCTATGATTCTGTGATTCTATGATAAAGGAGATAGAAAGTGATTGACCAAAGGAAGTGGGATTTTGATAGAAAACACCAGCCCCTTCAGAAAACAGTGACTGTCAGGGTTGTGAAGGCCTCTGCACTGCTATTTCATTACGAGGTTTTTTCCTCTTTAAATCTGAATTCCTACTAATTAAATCTAGATTAAAGAGGTCAGAGCACTGCAGATGGAGAGCTTTCATTAACATAAATAAATAGAAAATACAGAGCTGAATGGCCCCTCTGCAACACAATTGTTCGCATCCTCACATCAGCACAGCAACTCTTTGTTTCTTCTGTGATTACCCGCTCTGCCTATGGCTGTAGAGGCTAACCCAAGGACACCTACTCTGAAGGTTACAAGAGCTTTCACAGCCACACACAGACTGATGCTTTCCTCACCTAAAGGCAGTAGCAGGAAAGTCTTAGTTGGCTGCACCTCAGGCGACTCAAAACCAGTGACTTTCTGAGGAAACGCACATCAAATCTGGAGCAGTAACAAACCTGGTTTCCAAGGAGCAACCCATTTTTAAAATCATATACATTCTCCAATGGACAGAAGAGTTGTCTGCAGCAGTCTGGCATGTCAGCAGGTGTTTTCAGTCACAGCAAGGATATATAAAACCATAGTTCCATCACCTGGCTGCCAGGTCAGTGAGTCACAGAGAAGTGTGTGCGCAGAAGACAGAGGTGAAATAGAACTGGTACACAGTAGGTAATGGAAAGTGGCTGAAGCTATTGACTATGCTTAGTCAATAGCAATTTTTGTGGGGTATATTTTTTCAGATGGTGTGCAAGTATAGGAGTAAAGTTGCTACAGCATGAAACTTGAGTGCTTTGGTGAAGATTCGGTGTAAAAGGAAGTAAATAGAAAACTAGTTCTTTCCCCATCCCCCTGCAACCCCTCTACCACCACCACTTGATGCTCTCTGCCACAATCAAATAATTTAATACAACAGAGCACTGCCTCCCTGTTCCAACTGCTCTTTCAGAAAAACATATGTGGACTGTGCAAGCGTGCTGAAAATATTCCCATGGCAACCATGAAAAACAAGAGTTTATTAAAAGCTGTTACACTAACTCATGCAACAAAAGGAACAAACCTGTAGCACTGCTGCAGTACAAAAACATGCCACTGGAAATGTTTTCATTTAGAAGGCATGAATAGACAGTTGCCACTGGTTAATTTTTCATAATCTACTTTCACTGTGAAATGGTGTAAATTAAAAATTAGACATAGCACTGTGTTTAGAATCAACTGTGATTCACAGAAAAGCCATGGTTAATTTTTGTTAATCCCATAAACATATGTGAAACATTCAACAATTATTCAGCAGTTTGACATCACAGAATTATCCTCTGGAAATAAGGCAAACGATCTTTTTCATTTTTGCACATCATTCAAATTACATGCTGTACATATTATTATAATGGCTAAACAGACATCTAGAATTATATGCAAATAAACAATGGAAATTAAAAGCCATATAAAAAATGGAGTACTAAAGTCATGCTTCGTAACACAACGTGAGTAATTTGTTTGCAGCTTGCCAAGAGATACTACTTGGATACGTAGACATATGAATGCTCATTATGCATTGAGGGGATAAACGCACAGCACAGGAGCTATGGCACTGCCATACCTCTCTGCTATCAGGCCAAAAGCAACTGTTTGATATGTCAACGGCACAGGAAAAAAAAAAAAAAAAAATCTATTGCACATACACACAGATTACTTGACAGGTGTATCTCAGAACAGATGCAGAACAGAGAGATTTACTCTGGGCAGGCACTGGGCTCTTTTAGTCAGTATTAGGTTAAAAGCAGCAGATTGCCAGCCAGTGCAAGAAGGCTCCCAGGCCCGATGCACATTTCTGCCAGACTGCTCACGCTCTCAAACCCATACCTGACCTGAATGAGAATCTAGAAACTTACTAAATAATCCAGATGACTTCTGGCATTTTTACTTCATGCTTCTACCTGCTCTAAACAGAAGGCACCCTGAGGTTTAAATTAGTCATCTGTGACAGAAGGCCTCTGCATACCACCCTTAGTTGGGCTCAGCACAGAGGATGCAGAGTGTGTTTAGCCTCGCCTGCCCAAAACTCACAGGGGCTCCAGTAAGAATAACAGAGGTTCAGGGGATGCTGAGGCTGGACAGTAGAAGAACAAGAAAAATAACCGTAGTAGTAATAATAATGAGGATGGTAATAATAGTAATATAATATTAAGAATATATTATATTAAGAATTATATTAAGAATAATATTAAGAATAATATTAAGAATAATATTAAGAATAATATTAAGAATAATGAGGATGGTAATGATAATATTATATTAATAGTAACATTAATAATAACAGTAATGGTAATAGATTGTTGTATCAATAACGACAAACATATCAAAAATGTCAATATAAAAATCAACAAAATAACGAAACAACAAAATAACAAAAAAAGTAAATAAACATACCGCTAAATAAAAATACAACTAGATAAAAATATAACTAAATGATAGATAACTAAATAAAATTATAGATATATAAATAAGGAAAAAAAAAGAACAAAGTGAAAAAACAACAGAACACTGCCTGCACCACGTGGCACTCAGCCTGAATTATAGGGAAAGCACTTCGCCGGCTTCACCGAGCCGGTAGCGACTCGCTCGCACCGCAGGTTCCCGGAGCAGAACCGCGGGGGTCCGGGGAGGAGGCGAGATTCTGCGCAGCTTTTCCCCAGGTACCGCCGCCTGCCCCCGGCCCAGCGCTGCGGGGACAACCGAGCCGGGGGTGCTCCGGCTGCCACCGCCCCGCCCGACCACCGCCCGCCGAGGCTCGGCGCCTCAAGGGGTGACAGGACCCCCCGCTCCGGGCCGCCCCCCCGAACCCACCTGAGATGCCGCCCCCGACCACGATTACGTCGTATTTCTCGGCCATGGCGCTGCCTCGGCACCTGCCCCTCGCCCTTTCCTTCCCTCCCGCTAAGACTCCAACCCGGTTCTGGCGTCCTCCGGGCCGACCTCGCCCGGCACCGCCTCCCACCGCCCACTGCGAACCCACGGGTGGGTTGGCGGCGGCGCGGCCCGTCGCGTTGCCGTCTCTGTGCCGGGGGGCGGGTCCGCAGGGCTGGGGTTGAGGGCGGGCTTCCCCCAGCACGATGATAGCTGAGGCGATGTCCCCCGTCACCCACAGGGAGAGCAGTACGTGTTTCTGTTTTCTCTGATACCTCCCAGAGGGTCTGAGGAGAGGGAGTGCCCCTGGCTAGGGAGTGCTGCCAGGCTCGCTGCCCTCAGATCTCCAAAATCCATGGACGTGTTGGAGTATACAGCTGCACCCTCTGGCTACCTTAGGATTGCCAGAGCGGACCTGTGACTACCGCGTCTGGTGGTGTGAGGTCCGGAGGACCTGTTACTGCTTCCCTTGAGAGCACCTCAAAGTGAGCAGCACCCTGTGTCCACCAGTCTGTGCTGTGCCAAGGTGGAATGCAGAAATACTCTTCCAGATCAGCCTACAGACTGGGAGTGGTCTGCTGAGACCTCCAAAACAGTCACCTGGAGGGAAAAGAACTGGCTCAGCAAGAAGCAGCACTCTCATCAAGTTCACCTGGAGCCTTTAGTTTGGTCCCCTACATACCCAGCAGGGATTTTCATTGCTTGGGTTTCTGCTTTACCATGAGGGTGGCTCCAGGAGAATTGCCTTTAGGCATGGTCAAAGTGTGCAATCATGTTTTGTCAGGTGCAAAATTTGAATGCAATATTTTAAGTAGATTACAAGAAGTTAGAAAAATTAATCCTTGAAGGCAGTGAAAATGGAAAAGAAAACCACAATTTCAGCATCAGCAGCTAAACTGAACTCCATATTTGCATCTTTGCAAGATGGACCAATCGTCCGTGTTGGACTGCTAGTCTGAATGAAGTGTTCCCAGGTCGTCCAGTTGCCCTAAAGCCTAAATGCCACAAAAGAGACCACCAGGCAGGACATAACTTGGAAAAGCAGAGAGCTTAGTGTCTTTCTGCTTCGAGTGGAGGGGGTTGGAACTAGATGATCTTTAAGGTCCCTTCTAACCTAAACGATTCTATGATTCTAAGAACTAAGTCCTACTCCAAGTATGTACTTAGGGAGCAAAGAGTTACTCAGAGTTATTCAGTGAAGGTGACAAAGTGCTGACTAATACTTCTAACCCAGAAGGAAAGGAGAAAACAATACAAATCTTCCCTGGAAACGTACCACTCAGATTGTTTTTTGCAGACCATAGGATCTTGTATTGCTCCTGAGAAGCATCAAGAGGTTGTGACTTCAATATGAATTGACTCCTTGCTCTTCCATGAAGGCTAGGACTACCACTGCAAATGCCTGTGTTGTTCTGCTCATCCTCTGTGCCTTTCCTTAGTGCCCCAAATCAGACCAAATACAGCTTCATGAATGGGGGTGGAGAACCCCTCTATATAAAAGACTGGACCTTTGCTAATTATTAATATCACAGCACAGATCTGAAGCACCCACAGACAGAAACATTAGCTGTCTGCCAGACCAGAATCAAATTTATATCATAAACTGCCCTTGGCACTCTGTGTTTTCTAAACATTCAAAAACCCAGCATCCCCATTTGCTGAGTTTAAACCAAATCTTTCTGTGCTAAATCCTCTGGGTCAGGATGTGATCCTTTTCTTTGTGGCTTTGGGTAGATTTTCTATGCTCGTGTTATCTTTTGGTTTTATTGTATACATAGTTTTCATTCTTTTCAGGAGTAAACTTTCTCCAAAGTCTTTGATTACCCTATAAATTCCTAAGTCTAGCTCCTCATCAACTTTTCCTTATATGCTTACTTTAACTCACTTCCATAAAAGAAAAACCTCCTTCAGAGAATTAAGAAAAACAACAACAAAAACATATGTATCCACTTACTAGATGTACCATGGACTAAAATCTGTAGCATCTGGCTCTAACAATAAGCAGGGCTTTTTCTACTGTCTTCATGCTATTTTTTATCCAAATATTTGGGTCTGTCTTATTGCCTTCCATTTTATAGTCTGCTTCTTTTGAAACACTTGGTCATTTTAATAAGCCTAGCTTGCAAAGGTGGTTTTCTTTACATTAGCATTTCTCTACAGGGCAGCCAGGATCAGTCACATCCCTTTGTTTTCTGCAAAATGAGCCTGTTGCATTCATTTTGTGTTTACAGATCTCCTACAGAAGCCAATTTTCTGATTTCAATGAAATAAAAATATTTTAAATTTAGGTACATCAGAGTTTTAACTACTGTCATACACAGACACTAAACAATAGTTTACAGATAAAAATATTTTATCTGCTTTCATATTTTTTATGATCAGTGTTTTGTTTTCACAAGATATCCAGCGTATAGCTAGTGTTACTGTGGATTGTATTTCACAAAAGGTAGAGGTACTACCAGCAAGTTTGCAGATGACACAAAACTGGGAGGAGTGTCTGACACCCCAAAAGGCTGTGCTGCCACTCACAGGGACCCAGACAGGCTGGAGAGTTGGGCAGGGAGAAGTTTAATGAATTACAAGGGCAAGTGTAGAGTCTTGCAACTGGGAAAGAACAACCCCAGGGACCAGTACAGGTTGGGGACCGAGCTGCTAGAGAGCAGTAAAAGGGAAAGGGACCTGGGGGTGCTGGTGGATGGAAGGATGACCATGAGCCAACAATGTGCCCCTGTGGCCAAGAAGGCCAATGGCCTCCTGGGGTGCATTAGAAGGGGGGTGGTTAGTAGGCTGAGAGTGGTTCTCCTTCCCCTCTACTCTGCCCTGGTGAGGCCACATCTGGAATACTGTGTCCAGTTCTGGGCCCCTCAGTTCCAGGAGGACAGGGAACTGCTTGAAAGAGTCCAGTGCAGAGTGACCAAGATGACTGAGGGAGTGGAACATCTCCCTTATGAGGAAAGGCTGAGGGAGCTGGGGCTCTTCAGCTTGGAGAAGAGGAGAATGAGGGGTGACCTCATTAATGTTCAAAAATATGTAAGGGGCAAGTGCCAGGAGGATGGAGTCAAACTTTCCTCAGGGGTGACTAACAATAGGGCAAGGGGCAATGTTTTTAAACTGGAGCATAGGCAGTTCAGTCTAAATATAAAGAAGAATTTTTTCACTGTGAGGGTGACAGAGCACTGGAAAGGCTGCCCAGGGAGGCTGTGGAGTCTCCTTCCCTGGAGACATACAAAACCTACCTGGATGCATTCCTGTGTGGCCTACTGTAGGTGACCCTGCTTTGGAAGAGGGGGGTTGGGCTTGATGATCTTTTGAGGTCCCTTTCAACCCCTAACTTTCTGTGATTCTATGATGATTCTATGATATTAGAGATGAGTACAAGGCAGAATATTTTAAAATGCCCTTACTTTACAGAGACGAGCAACCAGCCAGACAGCACTAGGGGACCTTGCCTCTGCCCCATTCCTCAGCTCAGGAAGGTCTTGTTTCTTGTTGCTGGTGACTTGTATTGAATTGAACTGTCAGGGCTGAGAGCAACTTCTACTATTTTACCTGAAGACTTCACCTAGTCCTGGCTCTATCTTCATGAACTAGATTCTTGAATCAGAGTATCATCTAGAATCTAGAATATAATCAACCACCTAGGCTGCAATGTGAAAACAGAAGCTTGTCCTGTTCAAATACCCTACTGTCTGAATGACTGGGAGAGCTGCAGTGATCCCTCATCTTTTGGCGATTAGATTTTTACAGCAGGTGGTAGAAATAAATCAAGGTGAACCTTCTGAACCTTTTGTGTGTTGGGATTAAAATCTTGGTCCAGAGACATTGTGTGCATTTGACTGACTGCCTCCTTTCTGAATGCAGTATCCATTGCTTTCTGTCATTCCCACCTGTGGGAAGATTGATCCCTGTTGGTGATGTGTCAGATGTTCATAACTCATTGTATGCAGGCACTTGCAGTAGGGTACTCTGCAAGGCTATTTCCATATGCTTTGCTTATTCAGAGAGGAATCCTTGGATTTCAAGTGTTCTATTAGAACTTCAAATGATGCCCTGGAATTAGTCCATGCACTGATTTGAGTTTGTACTCCTTTTGAAATCTTGCCTGCTTCCCTCATGTCCTTTTGGTCTGCCTTGTTTTCTGGTTTCCCATTGTTGGGGGAACTGCTGCTGAGTGAGCCTGAACTTGCTCAGTCTTTTTTGCAGTGGGTTGGTTCATCTACTGTCTCTCCACCAGTTTGGACATAGATCTCAACGTAAGTGTCATTGCTTGCATTATTTAGTATAGCAGACTGACGTGCAAGGAGATAGTTCACAGCCCTGTGCAACTTCTGCCACATTTTTTTGCTTGGCATATTGTTGTTCACCAATGTATTTTGTGAACTTTTTGTGGTGATGGTTATAGTAAGTGGAGAGATTCATACTGGTGTCAAGGACTGCTTCCTGAGAGCCTTTGTTATGTTTTTTGTTGCTATTCTGAAATTCCTGGTCCTGCAAAAAATGTTTTGCTTTTCATGCATGACTTCAGATGAAAAGAACATGAACTTGCACAAGCAGTCCACTGGATTTAGACTTTTGGCTAAGCTACACAGGTTTCTGGAACTGGTACTTGTCCATAGGTACCTGGACAAAGGTAAAAAAAACATAGCTCATCTGATCATTCTTCTAGAAAACAAATGTGGCTTTTAAGTTATGTCAGTCAAGTGAAGCAACTGAAGGAATTCTGGCAGTCAGGTCTTACAAGTTCACAGTCATAAATGCCTTAGCACTGATGTAAGATTTTAATAAAACAAGTATATTTACAT
Organism: Florisuga fusca; assembly: GCA_038090715.1. Taxonomy (NCBI): domain Eukaryota; kingdom Metazoa; phylum Chordata; class Aves; order Apodiformes; family Trochilidae; genus Florisuga; species Florisuga fusca. The sequence goes on from JAAWXA010000004.1 coordinate 20,631,346, forward strand.
TATTTTATACTTAGAGAATATGNAAGGTGGAATGCAGAAATACTCTTCCAGATCAGCCTACAGACTGGGAGTGGTCTGCTGAGACCTCCAAAACAGTCACCTGGAGGGAAAAGAACTGGCTCAGCAAGAAGCAGCACTCTCATCAAGTTCACCTGGAGCCTTTAGTTTGGTCCCCTACATACCCAGCAGGGATTTTCATTGCTTGGGTTTCTGCTTTACCATGAGGGTGGCTCCAGGAGAACTGCCTTTAGGCATGGTCAAAGTGTGCAATCATGTTTTGTCAGGTGCAACAATTTGAATGCAATATTTTAAGTAGATTACAAGAAGTTAGAAAAATTAATCCTTGAAGGCAGTGAAAATGGAAAAGAAAACCACGATTTCAGCATCAGCAGCTAAACTGAACTCCATATTTGCATCTTTGCAAGATGGACCAATCGTCCGTGTTGGACTGCTAGTCTGAATGAAGTGTTCCCAGGTCGTCCAGTTGCCCTAAAGCCTAAATGCCACAAAAGAGACCACCAGGCAGGACATAACTTGGAAAAGCAGAGAGCTTAGTGTCTTTCTGCTTCGAGTGGAGGGGGTTGGAACTAGATGATCTTTAAGGTCCCTTCTAACCTAAACGATTCTATGATTCTAAGAACTAAGTCCTACTCCAAGTATGTACTTAGGGAGCAAAGAGTTACTCAGAGTTATTCAGTGAAGGTGACAAAGTGCTGACTAATACTTCTAACCCAGAAGGAAAGGAGAAAACAATACAAATCTTCCCTGGAAATGTACCACTCAGATTGTTTTTTGCAGACCATAGGATCTTGTCTTTGCTCCTGAGAAGCATCAAGAGGTTGTGACTTCAATATGAATTGACTCCTTGCTCTTCCATGAAGGCTAGGACTACCACTGCAAATGCCTGTGTTGTTCTGCTCATCCTCTGTGCCTTTCCTTAGTGCCCCAAATCAGACCAAATACAGCTTCATGAATGGGGGTGGAGAACCCCTCTATATAAAAGACTGGACCTTTGCTAATTATTAATATCACAGCACAGATCTGAAGCACCCACAGACAGAAACATTAGCTGTCTGCCAGACCAGAATCAAATTTATATCATAAACTGCCCTTGGCACTCTGTGTTTTCTAAACATTCAAAAACCCAGCATCCCCATTTGCTGAGTTTAAACCAAATCTTTCTGTACTAAATCCTCTGGGTCAGGATGTGATCCTTTTCTTTGTGGCTTTGGGTAGATTTTCTATGCTCGTGTTATCTTTTGGTTTTATTGTATACATAGTTTTCATTCTTTTCAGGAGTAAACTTTCTCCAAAGTCTTTGATTACCCTATAAATTCCTAAGTCTAGCTCCTCATCAACTTTTCCTTATATGCTTACTTTAACTCACTTCCATAAAAGAAAAACCTCCTTCAGAGAATTAAGAAAAACAACAACAAAAACATATGTATCCACTTACTAGATGTACCATGGACTAAAATCTGTAGCATCTGGCTCTAACAATAAGCAGGGCTTTTTCTACTGTCTTCATGCTATTTTTTATCCAAATATTTGGGTCTGTCTTATTGCCTTCCATTTTATAGTCTGCTTCTTTTGAAACACTTGGTCATTTTAATAAGCCTAGCTTGCAAAGGTGGTTTTCTTTACATTAGCATTTCTCTACAGGGCAGCCAGGATCAGTCACATCCCTTTGTTTTCTGCAAAATGAGCCTGTTGCATTCATTTTGTGTTTACAGATCTCCTACAGAAGCCAATTTTCTGATTTCAATGAAATAAAAATATTTTAAATTTAGGTACATCAGAGTTTTAACTACTGTCATACACAGACACTAAACAATAGTTTACAGATAAAAATATTTTATCTGCTTTCATATTTTTTATGATCAGTGTTTTGTTTTCACAAGATATCCAGCGTATAGCTAGTGTTACTGTGGATTGTATTTCACAAAAGGTAGAGGTACTACCAGCAAGTTTGCAGATGACACAAAACTGGGAGGAGTGTCTGACACCCCAAAAGGCTGTGCTGCCACTCACAGGGACCCAGACAGGCTGGAGAGTTGGGCAGGGAGAAGTTTAATGAATTACAAGGGCAAGTGTAGAGTCTTGCAACTGGGAAAGAACAACCCCAGGGACCAGTACAGGTTGGGGACTGAGCTGCTGGAGAGCAGTGAAGGGGAAAGGGGCCTGGGGGTGCTGGTGGATGGAAGGATGACCATGAGCCAACAATGTGCCCTTGTGGCCAAGAAGGCCAATGGCATCCTGGGGTGCATTAGAAGGGGGGTGGTTAGTAGGCTGAGAGAGGTTCTCCTTCCCCTAGTTCATCTACTGTCTCTCCACCAGTTTGGACATAGATCTCAACATAAGTGTCATTGCTTGCATTATTTAGTATAGCAGACTGACGTGCAAGGAGATAGTTCACAGCCCTGTGCAACTTCTGCCACATTTTTTTGCTTGGCATATTGTTGTTCACCAATGTATTTTGTGAACTTTTTGTGGTGATGGTTATAGTAAGTGGAGAGATTCATACTGGTGTCAAGGACTGCTTCCTGAGAGCCTTTGTTATGTTTTTTGTTGCTATTCTGAAATTCCTGGTCCTGCAAAAAATGTTTTGCTTTTCATGCATGACTTCAGATGAAAAGAACATGAACTTGCGCAAGCAGTCCACTGGATTTAGACTTTTGGCTAAGCTACACAGGTTTCTGGAACTGGTACTTGTCCATAGGTACCTGGACAAAGGTAAAAAAAACATAGCTCATCTGATCATTCTTCTAGAAAACAAATGTGGCTTTTAAGTTATGTCAGTCAAGTGAAGCAACTGAAGGAATTCTGGCAGCCTTAGCACTGATGTAAGATTTTAATAAAACAAGTATATTTACATTATTTTATACTTAGAGAATATGTTTAGAGAATACTAGAAAGAAATGGCCTTTTGAATATTGGTTGGTGATTTCAAATGCCCTGATCTCATTAGAATAGTCAGCATTTTGTCTGAGAGTGACTGACCAATAAAAATATAGAAATAAGCTAAGTAAACACATTATGATTAATTAGCAAATATATGTAGTATTTCTGAAAAATATCCTGACATTTTCATAGGAGACTCTGGGTCTCATTTTCATAGGAGACACTATATAACAATGAGCCTTGCTTAATGAGGGAATGTATTCTGAAGTGAGATTCTTTTATGCTTTTACTGCATCACAAAATATCATTCCCTTTAGAAACAGGTATAGGTTTACCTCTGAAGAAGCTGTTGCACAGCATGAATTAGCACTCCAATGCACAAGTGGTGAGGTCTGGGCTCCCTAGACTTTGACCAACAGGGAGTGGCGACAGATCTTGTAGAAGTTAGTTTGCAGCCACTGAATTATATATCACAGAATCACGGAATCATCTGTGTTGGAAATGACCTCTGTAATCATCAAGTCCAACCCTTAATCCACTGCCACTGTGGTTACCAGACCATGGCACTGAGTGCCACATTCAGTCTTCTTAAAAACCTCCAGGGATGGAGAATCCACCACCTCCCTGGGCAGCCCATTCCAGTGCCTGATCACCCTCTGTGAAAATAATTTTTTCCTAACATCCCACTTAAACCTCCCCTGGCAGAGCTTAAGTCCATGCCCTCTTGTCTTACTGGTGGCTGCTTGGGAAAAGAGACCAACCCCCCCTGGCTACACCCTCCTTTCAGGGAGTTGTAGAGAGTGATGAGGTCTCCCCTGAGCCTCCTCTTCTCCAGGCTGAACACCCCCAGCTCCCTCAGCCCTTCCTCACAGGACTTGTGCTGGAGTCCCTTCACAGCCTCCTTGCTCTTCTTTGGACCTGCTCCAGCACCTCAATATCCTTCCCAAACTGAGGAGCCCAGAAGTTTTCCAGAAGATATCTGGGAGTCAAACTCTTAAAATTTTCTATTCTGCCATTGAAGAAATAAGGCGAAAGTTATCACCATTTTCATGCCCCTCAGATGTGCATAGAACTGTTTTCTAGGTTGCAGTGCTAGTGCAAATTATATTGCAGAGCTGGGCTGTCTGGTAGTGTCTGTATTTACTTGGGTTGATCAAAAGGTCAGATATAAACTCAAAGATTTCACATCAGCTACATGTTCATGGAACACCAGAGAGGCCTCCTGAAGCCAGGATGGTGGCTGCATTCATGCTATTTCAGGCAGTGCTGACCCTGAATGGATTGCTAATTCACTTTGGCCTAAGATGTGGCCTAAGATGGTGTAGAGGATTCCAGCAAAATGAGCAGTGCTGTTGTTCACTTGATCATTCTTTCTGGTCACTCTGAATAGGCAGGGAGATGGCAGTCATGCTTTTAAATGACAATGAGCTCCTTCTAAGGAACTCTGCACTACCTAAAAGTATGATTCATTTCTCCAAGATCATGCCTGGAATTTTCCATGTCATTTTTTTCCTCTTCATAAAACTTTGTAAAGTAAACAGGGTCTATGCCCTGCAAATGGTATTGTGAAATATTGTGTCTAGTTCTGTTGTGTTATGACAGTGTTGCTATACCTACTTTCACAGTGGTTTCCTATGCTTGAAAAAGAGGCTGCAGATGCACGAGATTTTGGCAGTGAACAGTGTACAGTGAAGTGCAGGCTAAGCTTAGAGGAAGAACTTCATGTTGACAGGAGATTAAGATGGCACAAATATTGGCACAGGTACTGTAGTGGAGTGAATGTAGTGACATTTAATTGAACCAGACACGGAATACTGTCATGACAGCTGTTTGCTTTGGATTCATTTCTTCATTAAGAATAGCTGTAATTTGTTTTCACTCCCCTGTGGGAAGTATTAATGATAACAGCTTATTCAAGGTTCCTGAGCTGTAGATGAATGTTGACCAATGACCACAGAAACAGGTGTGGAACCTGAGGATAGGACATGCTCAAATAAAGGTGAGCACAGGGATTCTGGAGACCCAGAGTGGATAATCTTCCTCTGTGGATAATCTTGTGGTCATACAGGAAGTCTTATGTGGCCAGGCCCTCACTGTTGGATTTAAGGACCTTCTTAAAAATGGGGACATTGGAAGCTGGCTCTTTGGTATTTGTCTTAAGATGCACTACACCTTCAGAATAATCTTTTCCAAATGACGAAGGTTAGATAATATGATGTCATGAGCAATAACTGTGTAATTTCTTTACAACAGTTCCCAACATTCACAGTCTGCTGGTCTTCATCATTCCACTGATTGTAAACTGCATCCTGAACAAGGATCTGTTCCCAAGATAATGGTGTTGCTTGTTAGCCACCAAATAATGTCATTCTGGATTTTAAAGGAAATTACTCTTTGTACCCTGTAAATTAATCCTGAGGAGCTGCTTGTCTTCTAAGCATGGTGTTCTGCAAGACTGAGGCAAGTGATCTGCTGATGATCATGGAGCTAACATCCCCTTCATGGTATTTCCAGTTAAAACTGTGCTGAAGATACATGGTTGCCTATAGAAATTCTGAGAGGTGTCATGGTCCCGAGGGATAAAAAAAATCTGGAAATCACCAAGTGAAGAATGCCAGACTCCATAATGTCTGAGTGTTATGGAGGAGCGAAGATAAAATTTTAATGAATATTAATGTCTGGGGGTAGCTTAATGGTACAGCATAAAATTTAAATGATGTAATTAATTCCTAAGTATGGAACAACATTCTTTCTGTAATGAGTTGCTTTGATTATGATTAGAGATGTTTTAAAAAAGAAGGCTCTTCATTTCATAAATGGCTGTCTCTTTGACTGATGTGAAATGCATCTCAGTTCCATCCACCAGAAACAGTGTAAGATTTCAATGTTTTAGTGTGAAGAAATAATTCCAGAACTTCATGATGCAACCTATAGCTTAAAATTCATACATGCTGCACACAATATTGAATAGTTATTTCAAAGGAGAGCTGCCACTGCATGTACTCTGCAGTTAGCATTAGTCTCATCCTACCTTGTCCTAGTACTAGTCAGAGACTGCAGAAGTTTTAGTTGTATTCCAGGATTATTAGTGCTCTACAAGAGGAATTCTACAGAAATATTTGTAACACAAATTTATACTGAAGAGGAATATCATAAGATCAACAATTTGTATCACAATACTCACTATTTGATAGTTATTTCATCTTGCCAGCATTTTCAGCTGTGTCCAATATAAGACAAACTATATTGTCACTCTTTGCTTTTAAAGAAGCAAATTAAAAGGTGATGTGTGTCAGCTATGTTATGAAGTACCTGTTTGTTCATGAGAACAATGTGGTCTTTTATTACATTCCTTTGACACTGGTTCTGTTCTAGCAAGATTCCTCTTCTCTTTCCAATACCTAATCATGCTCCCATCAATGTATCAGTCCCTGGGGGAGAGGAAGGGAGGGGAGAAGCACATATGTTGCCTGCAAGAAGTCAGGGAAGCTGTTTTTACTTATAAAGAAAGTGATAGAACAACCTGGTTTAAATGTATGAAGCAGCAAAATGGAAAATCTTGAGTTTTATCAGCAAAGAGATTACTTTTTTCTCTATGTACATAGCCTTGATATATCTGTCTGATACTCATCAATGATTCATAAACCAGCAAAATCAGAAAGACACCTCAGAATATGTCGCAGTGCGAGACGGAGACTTAGTTTGATGCAAACAAGTGTCTAATTTTATTGAGTCAGAAGGCGATATTTATACATTGATCCCAGAGCTAATGTTACGTATACATACTACTGATTGGGTGGCCGCTACACGAGTTTTAACTTGATTGGCTACAAAACAGTTACTGTATAAAGCTTTTATCACATTCGAACATCTTCGCGGAGGTTTACAATCGCGCCAGACTCCTCAACCAGGTTTCCTAATCCAATCGTCTTGTTTACAAAGTTTCTTAACCTTTGATCCTTTGATCTTCCTAACGCTTTGTTTCCTGCAGTTGCAACACAGCCTTTAAGCAGAGCTGCTCTTGCAGATAGCCCATCAGCAATTGTTCTGTGCTGACAGTGCGAGACTTTGCTGCCTCAAGAATACAATTAAAATTTATGTTCTAGTTATTGCTGTAGTCCTGTGAAGCCTCAGAGCCTGAACACATGCCCTGTACTTAGATCTCAATACAGAAAAATTTTCAGTGCTGGCATTTGAAAAGGCCATGGCAATTAAATGAGAGAGAGTCAAAGCATTCTGCTGGCTGATGTATAGTTCTCCAGAAGGTTCATAACCTTAGTGATTTCAAGACATATTACATATGAAGTAACCTTCAAATAAACTATGATACTAGCTCCCTAATCTTCTTGACACTGGGCATATTCCAGGTCATGGTTATTGTCCAAAATGGTCCATAAGTCATACATATTCATGAGCTACGAGGGGCATCTTTTTTCCCTAGCAGACTACGTAACTGCACTCTTTGTGACTGAAGGATTTACAGTAGGTAGAAAAAAAGAGAAGAGCACCCCACAATCACCCTGTTTTCATGCTGCCTCTCACACTCCAACCAGCCAGTAAAACACAGATGGATGGTGCTAAACACCAGGCAGTATGGAGCTGCTCATTGCTGCAGGTGTTGAAAGGCAGCACAAGAGCTGGTGTCCAGCAAGCTCTTGCTACTGTCTGTCAGTGCAAAGGAAAGAAACATCACAAACCGTAAAAACACAAAAAGCATGGCATGGCACACCTGTATATTATATACTGAGGTACTCTGCTGAATCCAGAGGATAAGGAATTGTGCCTTATTGTTTCCTGGTGCAACCGAAAGTTTGCTTTTGTGGGGTTTGGGTTTTCGGGTTTCTTTTATCCCACTAGTTTGTCTGTGATTTCAGGAGAGGGCAGTCTTTATGTTACTTCAGTTGAAAGTCAGCTGTTCCAGGAGCTTAGATAAGTAAGTAGGAAAGCAGAAAATACACAAACAAAATTCCTTCTTCAGCTGGAATTGGGAGGGTGGAGAATAGGAGGAAGCCATATTTGGCTCTTTTTCAAAGTGGAAGTGGTTTTTTTTATTAGTTACATTGGGAAAAAAACAACAAAATAAAATTAAAAAAAAAAATTAGTAGAAGGTGATATACTGTTAGAAGAAGTCAACGATACTGACTCCTGAACTGGGATCTGAGAGTTCTATTGTTTTAGCAGAGGCATACATGCAATAAGGCTCACTCAGAGAAGAAATGTCTGCCCTGATAGTCAGAGTAGCTCTGTGTGCCTTTTCATTACGGAACCAGCATTTACATCTTTTTTTTCCATTTTAGTTACAAGTCACATCCATATGCCTCACCTCTACCTTCTCCCCTCTATCCTCTTGGGCTGATTTCTGAGGCTTACCTTAGCTTTTAACCTTAATTTTGGCTAACCCCTTTCCTATATACCTTCATGGCTATCAAGCCTAAGCCTCTGTTACTTTATTCAAAAACAAGTTATCTTACTTTTTATGCTCTTGACACTGTACTTTAGACCAGTAGCATATCTGTTTATTGCTGGAGCATTATAGTAAGGAAGGATTAGAGATAATACTGGCTGTGTCAAGGACCTGACTTCAATCCTCAAGAGATTTCTAAGGCTCCTGGCTATGTAATAAGTGTTTTAAGGTCTTTGGATAGCACAGAGTATGAAGAAGAAGAGAAGCAGAAAATGTAAAGTAGGACGAACAGAGTCAAGTCACCCTTAGAGAGAAGTGAGGGGGGAAGGGGGGAAAAAAGATGCAGAGGTATGTTCAAGGCTTGGGGTTAAATCTGCCTCAGCTCTACAGGCATCTCCAGCAGGCACTGAGAGCTCATGATCACAGCTGCAAGCTAAAGCTTGGTTTCCTCTTGTCAAAACAATGGGAACAAATAGGCTGCTTTATCCTACACTTTAACAAGCCAAATGTTGTCAAGGCCTCTGCAAACTGCCCCATTAAGTGGAACAAATTCATGGTATATTTATCCTTTACTAAATGTTTACTAAATGCAGCTCTGCTGTCTTTCCAGTTCAGTTTCAACTACAGCTTGCAAGTAACTTTCCCTTTAGGCTTCCCAATCCGTAAATCACTTTGATGTCATTTTTATGTAGCAGCCCCTGCAATGAGGACCTCCTCTGCTTAGTTTAGTGGCACAATTTTTTTTAGCCTTCCTCACATGCATTATGAAGTTACCCAAGAGAAAGTTATTGTGACAAAATAGTTGTGGTTGTGTTGTGGTTACACAGAAGGGCGTGAAAAGACATCTGAAGGAGATAATCTAATTCACTGCAGCATCCACAGGTAGGATTGGCTTTACCTAAAGATTTATCTAAACTCTTGTCCTGGTTTTGTCTGGGGTAGAGTTAATTTTCTTCCTAGTAGCTGGTATAGGATTGTGTTCCGGATTTGGGATGAGAATAATGTTGATAACACACGGATGCTCTAGTTGTTGCTAGGCACCTAGTCAAAGACTATTTACCTTCTCATGCCTTGCTAGTAAGAAAGCCGGAGGAGAACAAGAAGCTGGGAGGGGGCCATAGCCAAGACGGATGACCCAGACTGGCCAAAGGAATGTTCCCTACCATGTGACATCATGCTCAGCACATCAGTTAAGGGCCAGAGTGGTGGTGACACTGCCCAGGGATGGGGTGGGCTTCTGTCAGTGGGTGGTGAACAATTGTATTGTGCATCACTTATTTTGTATAATATTTTTCAAAAGATATTGTAATCATTAGTATTAATATCATCACTGTAATAAGCTTTTCCTTTTCTGTCCTATTAAACCATCTCTATCTCAGCCCACAGCTTCTACTTTTTTTTCCTAATTGTGCTCCCCATCCCACTGAGGAGGAGGAGAAAGTGAGCGGCTGTTCTTAGTTGCAGGCTGGGATTAAACCATGACAGCTCTTCTTAAAGGCACCAAAGTATGTCTTAATATTCACCTGCTGCAGTTATTTCCAGTTTTTCATGGTCTTCTGTGTAAGAATGTTCTTTCATTATGGATATTAGTAATTTAATCCCTGCAGGTGCTTTTTGCATTTTTTAATATTTTCAGATGATTTTCCCTCAGCCTTTTCTTCTCTAGGTTACACAACCCAGTTCCTTCAATTAGTTCTTACAGGCTCTGTTTTTGTACCCTCTAATTAATCTAATTTCTCTCATATATACTTTCTCCAGCTAGTGAGCATCCTTCTTGAACTCAGAAGTGATCCCACTATTCCATCTGAAGCTTCACTAACTGAATAATGTGGAAGGGTTGTTTCAAGTACTCCATATCACATTTAGCCTTCTCATAACAACATGATGTTATTGACTCATGCTGTGCTGGGAACTGACATAGCCCCTGTATCTCCTCTTGTTGAAGGTTTGTATTTGTACAGCTGATTATTCTTTCCTGTCTGCTGCATCTTTCAGCTCTCCCTTCTGTTTACTTTAGGCAGTACCTTCAATTTGTCAGGATTGCATTGAGTACTAATTTGTATTTGCAGTCCCTCCTGGCTAATGTCATGTGCAAATACAGTGAGCATCCTCCCTATTCCATCATCTTGGTCATCAGTGAAAATTTGAAAGGCCTGATCTGATGCAGTCTCCCATTAGTTTCACCTTGACCATGCTTCCTCATTTTACTTATGAGAATACCACTAGAGTGGCTAGGTTAAAAGTGTCAGTGGGACGCCTATTGATCTCCACAGCTGCTGTGGATCTGGGTTCATTGGCTTAAAATTGTCCTTTTTTTCTGTGTACTTATGCAATACGTATAACTTCCTGTCATAATCCACAGGCATCTAGTCAGGACACTCCGTTCAGTCTAGAAGGCTACTCAGCTCACCCAGAGGTATACACTAATTTAATAATTTCTAGTCAGGTGAGTTGACTCTACTCTCAGTCATCTCTACTGGATCTCCATCAGCGGCATCAGGAAGTTAGACATGGGCCTGATTCTGGGTGCCTTGATCTGGGAGCCAAGCCTGCACGGTAAGTTCTGTGTAACACACAGGATAATAAGCTGTGTTCATTATAATATAGTAATTTTTAGTGAGAAGTACAAAACCAGTGAGAGGAATAATATTTACAGAGCAAATAGAGTGATGCTGCAACACTGGAGTTTGCTCTTGTAGTTTTGTGCTACTGCAGTGGTGGGCAGTGATCTGCTATGTGAAAGGGATAGGGAGTCCTCCTAACTGTGACCTATGAGATCATCTTAAATTACTAATGCTGGTTACATTTCTTGTAATTGGTATTTATCCTGTGGGGAAAAAAACAAACTAACAAATAACAGGGGGCTGGGGAGGGAAATAAAGTAATAACAGAATGGGAAACATGTACCAGCAACACTGTTAAAATTTGTATCCCTTGATTTCCTTTTGAAATTCCTCATACAAGAGAGGTCAAAAAATGGGTAGGATTTTGGTACAGGTATAGCTTCAGCTGTCAGAAAGTTTTGTCTGGATAACAGCTCGCTGAACAACTTGCTATTTTACAGACATTCAACCATCAGTGGTTTTTTTATTGCTCAAGCAAATGAAAAGACAAAGAATTTGTGAGAATCCAACTGAAATTAGCAGGCACTAAATTCAGAAAGAAGAGTAGCTCTGCAGGCTTCAGAATTACAAAGCATATCTGGTTTGAATTGAGGTTCTGGTTTATTATTTATTTATTTATTTCCAAAATGCTTCTTGCCCTTCTAGATTCTCACGGTTGCAGACAGTTCTTCCTCAGAGGCATCACTTTACATTTCCTCTTCTACCTGTCACAGATTCTCAGCTGTAAAGACTTAAATATCATCTAAGTATGAAGCTGAAGATGGGTGAAAAAATCTGCTCTTCAAAAGCTTTGGCTGATAACTGAATACCTGAAATTTGCCTCCCCTTTTTTTGCCCCAGCTGCATAAATTTGGATTCTGTAAGACAAAACCCCCTGGCTGAATTTGCTGTACATCAGTATCAACCTTGGCAATATCAACCTTGTCCGTCCCTGACCAAACCTCATATCAACTTATTTTAAGTGCAAGAAGAGAGCAAGAACTCACAGTATTTCATGAAATCTCATTAAATGACAAGAGTATGAGAGCAACTCTGTTGTTAGCACACTCCATGCAGCATCAGGAAAGGTCACCTGCATGCTGAACCTGCAATCCAGGCTTGCTCTAACCACCAAACGTTTTTTTGTTCAGCCCTAAGGCAGCAAGCTAGGAGCAGCTGTTATAAATCTAACCTTTCCATGCACTGCCAGGGCTTCAACAGGCATTTGGCACCTCTTCATCCCTCTGATACCCAAGCAAGATCCTCACCATCCAGCAGCTAGCAGCAGGGGACCCTCAGTGTACAGTTGCTTTTGTAAGTTTGCTGTCCCAAACATCTGCTCCTGTAAGAAGGCTTGGGAGTGTAAAAACATGGTGTGCAAGATCTGGGGCTATGTCAGCCTCTTCCATGACTACAGTGTAAAATTACTGACAGATTAAAGTGTAATAAGAGAAATAGAGTGCAGTGATTTTTCTTTTACATGTTTTGCAGGTTGAATGACAATTCCTGTCCTTTTCTGCTGTCTAGAGCTATCTCTTGGTGCTATCCAGGACACTCACATTCTTCATCCTCCTGAGTTGACCCAGGCCCTGCTTGAGATTCCTGGTATCACTTTTACTGTGGGAAATTAACACAGCTTTTACAAGCCTGGCTTTGTTAGACAAAACTGTAAGGTCTCAAATGTGACTTAATTGTAGTCCACTGATTTGGGGGTTGCTTCTATTATATAGCTTTCTTCCATTGATTTCTGCCTACTGCCAGATCTCACAGAAGGTATGGGAAGAACTGGGAACCACACATTTTGCACTAGATACAATCCTGCCAAATTTCTCTGGCTGAATCACAGTATCACGGAATTATTGAGGCTGGAAAAGACCTCTGAGACCATCAAGTCCAGCCTATGACCTAACACTACCACATCAGCTAGACCATGGCACTAAGTGCCACATCCAGCCTTTCCTTAAACATCTCCAGGGATGGTAACCCCACCAGTTCCCTGGACAGTCCATTCCAATGCCTGATTAACCCCCCTGTAAGGAATTGCTTTCTGATATCCAACCTAAACCTCCCCTGGCACAGCTTTGAGCCATGCCCTCTTGTTCTGTCACTTATTGCCTGGGAGAAGAGCCCAGCCCCCACCTGGCTACAACCTCCCTTCAGGTAGTTGTAGAAAGTGATGAGGTTCTCCCTGAATCTCCTCTTCTCCAAGCTAAACAACCCCCACTCCCTTAGCCTCTCCCCTCCTAGTCCCTTCACAGCCTTGTTGCTCTTCTCTGGACCTGCTCCAGCACCTCCATATCCTTCTTCACACGAGGGGCCCAGAAATGGACACAGTATTCGAGGTAGAGTGATGAGTACAAGGGGAGAATTACATTCCTAGTCCTGCTGGCCACACTATTCCTGATACAGGCCAGGATGCTGTTGGCCTCCTGGGCCACCTGGGCACACTGCTGGCTCATGTTCAGCTGGTTGTCAACCAGTACTCCCAGGTCCCTCTCTGTCTGGCTGCTCTCCAGCCACTCTTCCCCAAGTCTGTAGCACTGCATGGGGTTATTGTGGCCAAAGTGTAGGACCCTGCATTTGGTCTTGTTGAACTTTATACCTCTGGCCTTGGCCCATTAACCCAGCTTGTCCAAAAATGTTGCACAGAAGTCGTCTTCTTCATGCCTTTCACTGCACTTGCCTTGTGCAATGGCCTCCTCACTGCCTCCCCATCCCACAACCCAACACACCTCTGCAGCCATGCAGCATTATGTGCCACATGAATTCACTGTCCCATGGCATACTAAATATCATTCTGAAGGTACATGAGATACTTTTAGACTGGGATGCAAGGTAGAACTGAAGGGGGCTTTTTCCTGGCTGTGTGGACCTACAAGAATCTCTGATACCACACATCCAGCAGTGGTAGCCAGGTGCACATAACACCTCCAGCCCCAGTAACACAGCCAAGCCAAGTGGATCCACAGTCAGCATTATGTCCTGTATGCAATAGGCAACACTGTACAGAGGGCAAAAATCATAGAATGGTTTGGGTGGGAAGGGACCTTGAAGATCATCTGGTTCCACCCCCCTGCATGGGCAGGGACACTTCCCACCAGACCAGGTTGCTCACAGCCCCATCCAGCCTGGCTTTGAACACTGACAGGGATGGGGCAGCCACAGCTTCCCTGGGCAACCCCTGCCAGTGTCTCACCACCCCCGTTCCAAAGAGTTTCTTTCTGATATCTAACCTAGATCTACCCTCTGTCAGCTTAAAACTATTCAGCCTCACCCATCACTCCATGCTCTTATAAAAAGTCCCTCCTCAGCTTTCCTGTAGCCCCATTCAGGTACTGGAAGTCTGCCATAAGGTCTCCCCAGAACCTTCTCTTCTCCAGGCTGAACAACCACAACTCCAAAGAAACAATTTTTTCACCTTGTGAGGAACCTGGCTATTAACCCGAGGTGTGAAAATTAGGAGAGTAGCTCTGCTCCCCCTGCTTTGTCCTTGCAGGGCTGGTCCAGGTCCAAGTCCAGGTCCAGGTTGTCCCGCAAGAACTGAAGCGCTGCTCTCACGGGAGCGGCGGTCCGTGAGCTCCACCTAAAGGCTCAGCCCCATCCCCAGCTCTCTCCCAGGGAGGGAGGAGGGATCTGCAAGGATTCCATCATTCCTGAGCCACACGCTGTTCTCCACCTCCAGGGAAAAGTGCAGGTTATCCAGCAATACGGAGGAGCTGTCAGGAGTACCCTTTGCCTCCATCGCAGCCAGGTGTGCTGCTGACCTAGAGTCACTTTGCACTGATCACCTTTTATTTTATTGTCTTCAAGGTCATGCACACAGTTATTTCATCTGACAGCAACGGCACTACTGAGGTTTAATGTAAAAAAATATATTTAGGAATACATAAAAGTAGATCGATGTGTATGTCTCTGTATGTTCGTATCTCATTGAAAGACTGTAATATAAATCATTTCCCATAATGTTGTGATTACCTAAGTCAAGGCTAAAAAATACAGCTTTTCCCATCCTGGAGTAAACACAGTCTCACCCTCCCTGTCTCTCTGTCTCTGCGTATGTGTGTGCACACAGACATGTACCTGTCATTACAGTTTAAAGGGGAAAAAATCACAAAGTAGTCAATAGTTAGTTTCCAACACAAAATAGCCCTAGTGTTCTGCAGTTTAAGGCCTCTGCAGATTAAAAGCCAGAATTAGCACATCAGTCAATCTTTGAAACAATGTACAAGAGGAGAGAAGTCTTTCCTTACCCATACATTTCTCCCCTGAGGCTCTTTCCAAACTGGAGAGCACAGAGGAAGAGATCTGAGCTACCTCTCCTCCTCACTGCTCAAGGTCTTAAAGGCAGCAGCAAACACAAAGAAACAGCATGGGAGAAAATAGGAAGCACAGGAATGGGTTCTCCCAGTGTTAGGGACTCTCGCACTTCAAAGGGAATGAAATATGTGAGGCATCAGTAACTCTGGTCCCTGGGGTGGTAATATTTGAACATATCTAGCTCATATAAAATCAAAATAATTTTTATGTATGCAGTCTTGCTGCAGCAAGTCACAGGTTTCTCCTTCCAGCATCACATTCCCAGTTACTGGCAATATTTTAATAAGCTCTGTATGTGGAGATGTGTTTGACATTACCAGGGGGATCCCAGCAGCACAATTGTTTTCATGTGCTATAGGCGCAGGGTGGAGCAGGGCAGGTGAAAGGAATGAAGAAAACTCTGAATTTTCCTCAGTTAAGGGCAGCTGGGTCAGGTACATCTAATGCTGAAGACTGACAATATCCTGAGCAAGTACATTGCAGAGCACGTCCTTCTCCCTTCCCCTTCTCTTCCCCTCTTGCCTCCTCCATCACCCTCAGGCAGGAGGCATTCACGTGCTGGCCAGGGTTTGTTCTCACTGAAGTTACTGATTTCTGTCCTGTGTGAATGAAAGTGGAGCTAAATCAATATTGACCACCTTGAAATTTCCCACTCAGAATTCCTTTTGTGTTTATTCAATTAAGTATGAATTATGAGATCTCTCTAAAGAAAATCCCTTGCTAACACATCTGTAGAGTGCAGAATATGGTGTATTAGTTCCACCAAACATCCTCTACTTTTTATCTTCTAGTGTATTTTTTCCCACAGTAATAGTCTGTAGAAAAGAAGTGAACACCATACAAATATTTTGTTCAAGTGCCAGTAATGTCTTTGTCAATACTCTAAAGGGATCAGAACAAGAGTTGGGAAGATCTGCAATTTAAAAAATAAGAGATCCATAAGAAGTACAGATGAAAAGAGCTAACATAAACATGCAGCTTCATATGGGATCACCCAGTATCCATTTATACAAGGAACGACAGAACATTATGTCTGGAATATTTTTTTTGGCTCCAACAGGTGACCCCTGGTGTCACCAGAGAGCTGTATTTGAGCAGTAAGCTGAGGGACTTAGGTGGATTTGGCCACCTACTGTGATGTCCCACTTCAGGATCATGATGAGTGATTCAAGACACCTGCTTGCTAAATGTTGTCCATCTTGCAAACAGTGTTGAAACATTGCTGCCCTCCAAGAGCAGTGGAGAAGGTCTAGGAGAGGTCTTTCCTCCCCTCCAGCTCTCAGGGAGTGGTAGAAGGCTAAAAGTCTGTGAAGCTGGAGAGAGATGTCTCAGAGCAATGTTTTGTGCATACATGTACATATACACAGGAATATAAGAAAAAGATCAAGAGTTATTACTTCTAATAGTAGTAACTTCTCCTTAACAAAGCTATGGGACTGATTGTCCATCTGAATGTCTGACTTCTGCAAAAAGGATGTTTATGTCATTTTCCAAGTGCAAAGCAGGCAGGAAGCACTTAATTTCAATACCTGAAGTGCTTTCATTGTGTTTCTATTTGTGTGACTTATGCAAATCTAAGTTCTGACACACTCAGACACCTACCTGGAACATCATCAGCCTGCGAGTTTCAGATAGAAGCCTCTCTAACCATCAAAGATTCTCTCTGCCTTTCCTGCAAGGAAACTTGCCTAGGAACTTGCATCTGTGCAAAGTCATTTGGCATACAGGGAAAAAAAAAAAACCAAAACACCTAATTTTTCTGCTATCTCTAGCCTGCTCAGGATGCATTGTGTTTAGTGACAACCACTTTGGTACCTGCACCACCTCCATTTTGTACAGCTCCTGCATGGCAGCATGCTCACCCAAGAGAGTGGAGCTGAATTCCAGACCTTCTTCCAATCAAACAGGGGATTTGACTCCCATCTGTTGCAGAGCTAGGGATTGATGCTTTCAGAGAAGAGGGCCTTCCATATCTCCTCCAGGGTTTCAATCATTTTGGAGACAGAACTAGACACAGCAAGACAAAGTCCCTAGAGCTCAGGGTAGGAAACTGGGGGAGTACTTTCCCAGCACACCACTTACTGCTATTCCCCAAGTTAATCTTCTTTTCTACACAGTGATTGTCTGCACTACACAACATCATTGCCAGCCTTCATTATTTTTTCTGCCTGGAAAGCCTCAAAAGAATGGGAAATTACGAAGTCTTGGTATCTGTGTTGAGCCTGGAATAGCAATCGTTCATCCAAATGAAAACAGTTGTAACTCAGGATTTCTTTAATTCTTCCTAGAAAAAAAATAGATTAATATATGTAGATTACTTGGGAATGAGATTAACTGCTTTCAATATTTCCTCATCATGGGATGAACTGTTGTTTAGCATGTAAAGGAAGTATTAATTCTGACTCAGACAAATGATAGATGTCCTTTTGTCTTTTCATCTATGTTTTTGATGCCTAGACCACTCCTGAATGCTCTATTAAATTTAAAAACAAAGCTAACCAAAACATCTTTAAATATGCATTCTTGGTGCAAGTGAAACGTGATGAATTATTCTTGTTAGTGAACTCTGATCTTTTTTATCTTGATGTAAATAATGCAGCTTCTTCAAAATCACAGAACCACAAAGAACCATTTTCAGCGCATTAGCCTGTTTACCAACATAGTTTGCAGAGTAGTGATTACCTGTCCTCTCTCTCTGGAAACATACATAAAGATTGTGACCCTTGCTTGAAAAATAAAAGGGATAGACTCGCTATTTGGGTTTCCAACCACCTTACTGGTGAATGTGCAATACAGTAAACTTAACTGGGCTGCTACTTCATTACAACACAGTTTGCTGCACTTCTGTAACATTACCTGTTAACTATAATGCACTTTGTCTTTTAAGACTGTCACTTTTACCTCGGAGATTGTCTTTTCTTTTTTCTTTTTCCAAAGCCCTTGTATTTTAGAATGCTACAGAGTCAAAGGAAGTAAGACAACCTCCGCCACCACTCCTTACACTGATCTTTTTAATGGCCTTTGGATTTATCAAAAATATTTATGGTCCAAGTCACAGGAAAAACTCCTTGCTAAGCAGAACTGTTTCCTACAGGGTTTTAACCAATTTCAGTCAAATTCAGTAAGAAACCACTGTCTTTAAAAACGTAGGACTAAGCACTGAGAAACCACTCACCCACACAAGGGAGCTCTGGAGCTTTTTTTTTTTTTTCCTCAGATCAGATCCTAAGAGCTGAGGTGAGATACAAAACATCAGAACATCAAGCTCTTCCAATGACATAGTGACCTACCAACTTCTATTTTTCTCCTCTTCCATACAAAAAACATTCTGGCTAAAATCTATACATTTCTGTTTGAATTTCATGGCTTTATAGTAGATCTGCAAGGACTTGGTGACTAGGTCTCAAATGAGGCTCATATGATGACCCTGGACTGGCTGTGGTATACCTGTGAATGTCACTGAAATTTGTATCTCCATTATTGCCAGTGACAATAGCTAACAAAAGCTCTGATAAAGGCCACCAGGAGGCAGCCAGGCTTAAGATCAATTGTCTGGTAGAAGTTCTTCCAGCTCAGAGGGCAAGGTGAGGTGTAAGGGAAGTCAGTGGGGACATCTAAAGGAAAGCAGGAAGTTCTTCAGTTTAATGATTTGTATATGGCTTGAGCCAGCAAAATATTTTTGTATCTATGAATCTTTAAGCACTTAAGAGAACCACTTCACCTGGGAACAGAATAGCAAAAATTGTTAAAAAATTAAATTAAAAGTAATAATAGTAGCTGGGAGCAGAATAATTAAAATTACTCATCCAGTGAGTGGATGCTTGAGGAAAGAAAAAGTCCTAGAAAATTATCTGGAAACCTAGACATTACCCTCCTCTTGTTCAGTTTAAGAAGCACTTACACTGACTTGAAATACTTAAGTACTTGGAGTGGTGTCAGGCTAAGAAATCAGAAAGCCATTTTATCCCCAGTTCCTCATTCCATTCAGACTTTCACACCATAAACCATATCCTGTAGTATTTAGCCAAGGACTCATTTTCTTTTGCTTCAATACACCTCCTGAATTTTAGCATGGGTAGTAGTTGTGTGCTTCATTCAGCACTTAGTTGCCTAAAATGCTGATTAAAAAGTATGAAGTTACATATTTATAACAAACATTAGGACATTTGGTTTTGAAGAAAAGCTCTCCCTCTTCTTAAACGTTAATATGAAGATTGCTTGACAAAGCCAAAAGGATAATTCAAAAGTTTGCTTCATTGATTAATATCCAGTTCTAGTATTTACAAGTATATTTTATGTTGTAATTCATAATTTTGTTATACTCCTTCCATGCATTTATTTGCCTCAACAGTTAAAATAGATAATGTTGACTTCACCTCAACATTTTTTATGCCTGGCAACAGCCTTTGTGGTCACAAGGCGATGATTTCATTAGAAGAACCAAAAAACAGTGGAAGGAATGTAGGCTGTGAAAGGGGAAAAAAAAGCTTTTGTTGAAACAAAAGAATATCTTTTGTGAGACTGATGTGAGCAATTATAGCTCTGGCATTGTGGTAGTGAGGAGATGTGGGAATAAATATCAGCCAAGCTCTCCTCTCACTATAAATACTCTCTTTTCTTCCTGAATTGACTCAGGCATGAGTCTCTACTCAAGCGTCTCCTCTCTTCTCACTAGAGGATGGTGACCGGGGTCTTCACTGCCCTGCCACATCCTTCAGCTGTGCAGGAACACCACAAACTGTCACCCAAATCTCAGTGTCCCATTTTTCACCAGCAGACAAAGCCAGTGGCAGCCCAACCTGGGCATGGGGGTGTGACACAGGATATAACAGTTACCCTTAAAAACATTCCCCATTCCTTAAATAACTGCATAATATTGCTGGTGTGCAGCAGTCTCTATACACACACTTAGAGGTCACACATACTTGGCAGTAAAGTTCTTTGGTTATTAAATATATTGCTGATGTTTTGGATAAGGACTGGAATTTTCTATATATAATTAACAGTAGAGGGTAGTGCTTTTTTGGATAATGGGGTTTTTAGATACTGGAGGTTGAAAGAGTTTGGGAGAGGGACATGCATATGATATTTCATATAAAGCAGTCTGGTGATAATACCCAGCTCACGCTCCCGTTGCTCACCCTTTGATGTTCAGACCATGCATCAGGTGTGAAAAGAATGACTGATAGTGCTGAAACAACGAGTGATGTCTAATGAGCTCACTTGGGCTCATCCTTCCCACTTTTGACATTTTAATCTGAGCCCATCAGCTTCTAATAGTTTGATTCACCCCTTTGTTTGCCCACAGCTTTGTTCTGTTGAAAACCGGCCATCTCCAAGTCATCTCCAGAAGACAGAGACAGTCTTTCCTATATACCACAAACCTCTGCACTTCTCCTCTGTGGCTTTTCACCTCTGACTGGCAGCCATCCAACTCCAGGATTTGTCTTGCAAGGCCAGTGTCTGTCACCTGTCTGGCTACATTCACATCCCATACATACTCACCATGAGGAGGCAGTGGCAAACAATTCTGGCTTTGCTGGAGCAGTCACAGTAAGTTCTGTGTAGACCACAGGAAAACTGCCCTCTCTGGCAGACCTTGGAGATCCCCTGCAGTGTCACTGTGTGTCCCCGAGCTGCTGCATAGGGCACTTGCTGCAGACAGACTGGATGGTGATGCACAGAGGGACCGAATGCTGGGCTTGCTCTCCATACCATTGGGTCCCATTAGACATTGCTCTGTAAGGGGAGCTGCTCCAGCCTGCCCCAGAGCACATCTGTGGGACTATGCACATAGGTAGAAACCGCATCAATTCTGAATCTTTACACAGAAAAAATGCTCCTGATGCCTCCATGTCTTCTATCAAAAATTGTCTTGCCCAGATTTCTGTGAACATCACAGGCATAGTGCTGACTGGGTGGATATATTGCCTTTTAAGGAGGTAAAAACTGTAATACATTATGTTGTTTACTTGCAGTCACGAGAGACTATGAGTGAACCTTCCTAAAAATCTCAAGATAATGGAGGAGGGACAGACTTTCTCTACAAATACCATTCCGAAACTTAGGATCTTTTCACCCTATCCATCACTGCAATTCATTCAACTCCTTGGGGCATTTCTTTCTGCAAAGGTCCTACATGGGAAGGCAGTTTATGGCCTTGCTTACTTCTCACAGAGAAGTTCTGGCTGTGCTCTGCATGACCCCACAGTTCTGCCCTCTTCCTGCTTTGTGGGCCTGCTGTGGGGAAGCTTCACTTACTGGGCTCATGCTGATCCAACCAGTCTCCTGCATCCTTGTGTGCACACCAAGAACTCATGGGAGCATGGCCCAGCCAAGAGCTGTGCCATTTCCCCATCAAACTGGATAGAGAATCAACCTGGACCCCATGTAGCAGATCATTAGATAAATTGCAACACAGCTTCTGTGGTCCAGTGGCTAACAGCTGGGATTAAGGGCCTGCCTTACACTTCCTATGGGCATACCATTGTGATTGCTCTGCGTCCTGGATAGCCTGTCTTCAAGGCAAAATGGGCCTCAGGGCCAGAGAGGAAAATAAGTCCCAGGTCTGGTCATTATTCTGATTGCTCTGGCTCTGTACACCAACAAGTCTACCCAAGTTAAGAAAAGACTCCATTTAGTATGTTTTATTTTAACCTTTGATTAGTTTTTAGTGTTTGAATAATGGCTTCTCTGACAAACATGATGTGTCACATTTCCAGGCTTCTAGATGAGAATAACGAGGCACATGACCTTTTACTTCTCAGGAGCTGCTCAGCCATTGACCTGTGATGCTGCACAGTGCAAATAATCACTTCAGCTGGCTAGGGCTGTGTAGTCCCAGCTCTACATTTCATATCCAGTTCACTTTTCAATGATTTATTTGTAGTCTCTGCTAAACCACAGTTAAAGTTATCCAGCACTTGGCATGCTCGATCAGTAATAGATAACCCTTGCCAACAACACAGTTTGTTTTGAAGACAAGTATAACTAGGAGACTGAGAATAAATGGATAGGTTAAGAGGTCAGATGTGGGAACTAATGCCCATGCTCTGTCTGAACACCAACTCTCCAAGCACAATGCTGCCATCCAGCAGACCTTCCTTTCTTTTCCTCCACTGCCCTTGGACTAAGGTAAAAGCATCTCTCTGTAGTCAGAGCTGAGCCCGAAAAAGAAGAAACTCGCAAAAAAATATCCTTTCAGAAAAAAAGAAAGGCTTCTTAAAAACAAGTCTCCATGCTTTTGCCTTTGTCACAGGCCACACTTTGGTACTGGCACCATCCAGAGCCTCGGGGTATTTTACACTTCAGCTCCAAGATCAAATCCAGCCTGGTTAGTCCTGTCCTGGCTACAGTCATATGCTGGGAGCCTCGACTTCACCTGCAGTTCCTTCTCGGGAGCCCTCCCCAGCAGCAGCAGCAGCCGCAGCAGCAGCAGCCGCAGCAGCATCCCATCCCCGCACTGCTGTGCCAGGTCCGTCCCTAGGAGTTGCACTCCTCGCAGTGGCAGGAGAGGATGTAGCGGTAGGTGGCAGTGAGCCGCATCCCCCCCGAGCATCGCAGCCGCATGGCCTTCAGCTTGGAGGTCTGGGGCCGGCAGCAGTGGCAGGTGGAGCGGAAAGGCTGCTTCAGAACCGTGCTGAACGAAACCATGGGCTCAGAGCGCGACGTCTGACTGCAGCGCCCTTCGCAGCGAGCCAGCAGCACCATCTGTGGAGGAAGAGAGAGGGGTTAGGAAAAGTGTCCCCCTGTGTCCCTCGGGTGCATTGACCCCCGAGCTGTGTCTGGGAGAGCTGAGGAGGTGAAAGGAGTCTCCTCCTGGAGTCTTAGGCACTGACACCGGTACGGAGTGCAGGGGCTGCTTTTCTGAGTGCTGGGCCTGGGGCTACAAATGAGCAGAGCCAGCCCTGCTTTCTGGGCAGTGACTGCAACTGTGACTTGCTGGCCCCAGATTTGTGTTAGATAAGCCCTGACAGTATCATCCAGTTTGATACTTTGGTTGTATATATTCCAACCTTTTTAATGTATGTACTAGTGATAAGTAGAACCAGTCCTTGAGGCCAGTGATTATCTCAAAAGCTTAGATACATAAGCATATAAAGTAGAAGTATAAAAGAGATGCTCGTTTCATTGCTTTTGAAGAAATATGTTTCTAGCTTCTTTTACAAAGATCACCTTGAATACACGTGCATTTATATATTAGTTCATCAGTTGTCTCTGTATAAAAGGCACTGCACAAAATAAGGCAGTGAAAATGTAAATAAGTATGAACTCTTTGCCAAATGGGAGTGTTCACTGAGATTTTCTAAAAATAGTGCAGGCTTCATGGCTCTTCTTCTCAGCCAAAGCAAGGTAACTTTCACAACAGGAGGTGCTAAGGAAGGGAAGCCCCTGAGGAGTTTTGTACTTCCCTTTCCAACAACTCCCTGTTGAGAAGTAGAGATGGAGAGAGTCTACTAAGCTCTGTAGAAAATACAGAATGGATTTTCTAATGCTCAAGAAACTATGTAGCTAGAAACAGCTGTTATCACTTTGATGATGGATAGGTGTTGGACAAGTTTAAATCCTTGTACCTCCATGGGGAATTAAATACTATTAAAGTCCAGAACATCAAATTATCATTAAGCAACACAAACTTCAAAATCAACTTGTTTTATCATCCCAATAAAGTAAAAATGTTACAGAAGTGAGAAAGTAGGCAGTAAACCAGTCACAAGTCTACCATAGGACAGACTATCGTAGGATAACCAGGGAAGAAAATTATATTTTAACCATGCTACATGTCATGTTTTTTTCCAGACAATCTGAAAGGATAACTACAAGTGTGACAGCAAATATTTTACAACATTAAACACTTCTGATCTTCTTTCACTACACATGATGTATTGGCTGCAAATCTCCAAATCTCACAAGCATCTCTTTAGTCTGAATCATGAAGAAAGATGAGAGAGAATATTCTTTGTATCAGGTAGGAAGTACCAGCACTGCCTGTGTCCATGGGAAAGGCACTGATCATACATAAAGAACGTATTTTGCACAGTGCTTAAAAATTACTTTCCTAAGAGTACTTACATGCTAAATGATCTGCTTGGATATGTACAAATATCACAGAATGACAGAATGGTAGAGATTGGAAGAGAGCAGGATCATCTAGAGCAGATTACAAAGGAACACATCCAGGCAGGTTTTGAATCTGTTCAGGAATGGATACTCCACTACCTCCCTGGCCAGCTTGTTCCAGTGCTCTGCTACTCTCAGAGTAAAGAAATATTTTCTGATATTCAGGTTAACTCTCCTGTGTGCCAGTTTGTGACTATCACCCATTGATGAGATACCCCCTCAGCTTCCGTTTTTTTTTCTAAGCTAAACAGACCAAAATATATTGACAAGCACACTTCCAGTTACACAGACAAATCACAGGGAAGATTTCTTCATGAGCTAATAATCTGGGGTTGCAACCATTTTGTTCCTCAGTTTAATTAAGAGATGGATTTTGTGGTTCTCCGATAGATTTGCCATTCTTCTTCATTTGTAGTATAAATAAAGGTATGGTCCCCTTCCTGTGGTGTTTCCTATTCATACACATACTCACTTCAACTCTTAGTATTAAAATTGTGGGAATGAGATTTCAGTGTTCTGTTTAGCCACACCTTGCCTTTAGACATACCACCTGTGTCGAGCTCCTTAATATTAGTGTCTTTAGTGTATATAAGAATAGGAAAAGGGAAAATTATTGCAGCGTTTTAAAGATTTACTTTTGTTCTCTCAGAAGTAATGCTTACTTCCCACAGTTACAGGTAGGCAGCCTGTAGAAGAATTACATGGGTATCTAATCCCACCTGTATTGTGCAGGAAAGGCAGCAGGTTGGGACTTTTAAATAAGTTTCCTTCCCACCATCTTGACAGTTGTTGTTAGATCCCCCATTTTGACCAGTGCACGAGATTGTGTACATGCCCTGTCACAGGCTGTTCCCAGGCATTTGGTGAAGAGGAGGGTGAGGAGAAATACAAGAATACACATGCCAGCTGCTTGAAGGGGAGTTGTAAAGACAATGGGATGAAGCCCACATCAGGAGTGGCAAATGGGGACATGCAATGGCCACAATTTGCTTTTTGAGAGTTTCAGAGGATCTCCAGAATCCCTCCCAACTAATATTTCTTTGACTCTGTGACTTCAGGCCAAATGGGACAGCACACCATGCTGTATGGTGGAGGTGACTTCTAATGGCTGGTGGTTCTGGAGCTGGGAAGATTAATCACTTCTGGTACTGTTAGCCTAATGACTTTTTATGGCACACATCTGCTCTTGTATCTGCAGGTAAAAATCATGAGGAACAGTATTAAGGACTACAGCAGCAGTGTTATTGTACTGTAGAATTACCTGATGTGCCAATATTCATGTCTCAGTACATTACTTAAGAACAGCAAGCTTTCTTCTGCTAAAGCAGAAACAGTCAATATTTCTTCAGTATGCACTGGCAGTTATAATTGCTTAGCAAGCTTTGTCTTTGAAAACATGTTTTATTCTGTGGAGATTCTGACTTTAATCTTAGATTTTTCTGGCTACTTAGTTTTTCCCAAGCGTATGGTCAGCATTCATATAATGTACAATTGTACAAACTGTTGATTTAAAGCTCTGGTTTTGCAATACGGAGTAAATTTTTACAACTGGAACTGCAACATGGGCATCAAATCAAGCTTGCAGGATAAAACAAAAAAATCAGGTTTAACTTTTTGATAACATTCTAAACTTCTGCACTAACCTGAAGTCCTCAGAAAAATATAATCTCCTCCAGAACACCACAAGTGGGTTTTGGCAGGTGTGCAAATGAGCTGGAATAGCATGTACATGAAAAGCTTTGCTTTGCCATTTCATCAATCGCAGCAGCTGCTTGTTGCATCGTATACTGTAGCACAATAGAGATTATCACCTGAATAATTAGTACTGATATGATGGCACAGCACTGTAATAGAGTGAGTGTATATATAGTAAAAGCCTGTGGGTATTTTATAATCTGATACGCGTGCCCCTTGGCTCCCCTCATTCCCCACACGTGAGCCTCTGCGTGTCAGCTTGCAGTGCTGGATCCGGAAACGTGGTGCACTGCAGCATGGGAACCACGAGGGTCTTGGGTGTATGAGTAGCTGGGGAAAAACAAGTTTTCTTACTTAAAGCCAGCAGTGTCACAGGTATCTGGATAGGCACAAAAGACAGCACCCTGAATCTGAGGTTGTACTTGACTCTGCTCACTTGAGCCATATTGTGGAAATTTGGAAGCTGTGAACTGGTTTGATACTAATGGTGTTTGTTGTCCTCTTCTGCAACAACCGGAGGCACAAAATCAAAGCTGCTGAGATGCATGAGAACAGACTTTAACACAGTATCCATTGCTTGGCTTCAAGCAGACAGTGCTGAAAATCTCCTGAGCTAACTCATGAGAAAATATCTTCAAGCATTTGATAAATCTTTCTTCATTTGGTCCTTGTCTCTCTGTGCTGGATTCTTTAGTGCAAAGGTATCAGCGGTGAGTACTTTTTTGGTTCATCTGGAGGAAGCACTGGTGACAGCCAGCACTGTAATTTAGGAGGCTCTGATTGCAGCAGTGAGCCAATCCAGCACATGGAAGACCAGTGGCTCTCTGTCACAGAGGTCAGGCAGAATCCATTATGGTCAGAAAAGGCAATATCTCATGAGATGACACAAACATTTTCTCGAAGTCAAAGGAAAACGCCGGTTTTCAGGGACAAAAAACCTTCTTCCATCCCTCCTTTGTATCTCTTTCATACATACTGTTACTATGATGAATTAGATTTCTGAAGGCTTTGGAAACCTGTTTTCAACATCTGCCTGAGGTCACAAGCAAGAGGGATTTTAATGATTAAATTATACTGAGTGGATGTTTCCAAATGTAGCAAGACTACTTCCCATGTGGGTATAATTGGCAGCCTCCACAGAGAAGCACAGTGGACATAATCCTTTTTAACCAAGACGGACAGCAAACGTAATATGTCTTGCAATTTCTGAAGCCATTTTTAACTTCTGTAATTCTATGCTGAACTAAAAGGGAAAACATATGGAATGAAAAAGGATGGCTGAGTGGAACCAATATATCAGGCCAAAAAAGGGCAAAGTCTCTGCTTGACATCAATTGTCCGTCCAAGCTTCACAATGGAAACTTGGTGGAAGCCGGAGGTACCACAATTCCCACAGCTACTCCCCACAGAGCTGTCCTTTTTTTGACTTGTTTATATTTTATCACAATATATATAGGAACAGACACTGCGTATAATTTTCATTAGCAAGTCTAATATTGGTCTGTGTTTATAGGCTAGATCCAGAACAGAAGCCATATGTCTAGCAGGATGATTCAGATCCCTAAGACCTTAAGAAAAGAGTTTGAGTTAACAGAGCAAGGTTTTTTAGAAAATACCGTAATTATTTGGCTTTGTATGGAAACTGTTCTCATTTTGCGCTTCTTCATAAGAAGACCACACAACTTGCAGTATTGTTAAAAAAAAGTTCGTGAAACTGTTGTGGAATTTGGGAATCCGAGAGATGTGATAATATTGTCAAACACAAATTCCATTTAAGGCTTGATTTAAAAAAAATCATGGACATTTCTGCAGTCAGAGTTACAAACGTTTATGTCAACAATTTTTTTCTCAAAGCTCAGTTTTGAAACAATGTGGTTTTCATTATGTGCCTTCCCTGTTCCTATTTTCATCAGTCCCACTACTAAAGGCCTAATTGCTCTTCTGTGTCATTAGGGATGCTAACAAATTGTTAGGTTTCCTTCCATTGTCATCAGTCCCACTACTAAAGGCCTGATTGCTCTTCTATGTCATTAGGGATGCTAACAAATTGTTAGGTTTCCTTCCATTGAGCAGAAAGCAATGCCCTGAGCAGGGAGGAAAAGCATGGGCTGGCTGCAGGGTAGGTGGAAGCACATGGAGTTTTGGGTCTGGAGGTGCCATGGCAGCAATCTAATGATGAGTGTCCATTTGGCTTGGGGGCAGGAGGTGTTGACCATGGTGGTGCTGACTGGAGAGATGGTGGTGGTGAAAGGCAAAGCCATGCAGTGGGAACCTGCTGCAGATGGGGAATGAGGATGGGTGGATGATGGCCAACAGGAGAGGAGAAACCAGGACCCTTTGTTTCTGGGTCAGAGAAGCCCCGTCTGTCACCCTCCAGCACTGATTTCCCCCAGGGTCTGGGCTGGTATCTGTTGTGTTTATTACCTTTTTCCGAGGTAGTGTACCCTGGCTACCTGTACTCTGCATTTTTCATCAATCTAGTGAAGTCACAACTTGTTACTCATTTCTGTTCTGTGTGTAGAGGTGCACAGAGGAAACCTACCCAAACCTGCAAACCAAAGTGCCTCTGGGGGCCACCTACCATCTTGCCTATGTTACATACTGCAGCTACTATTGTTCTCTGGCAGCACAGGGAGCCAAAAGCAAGGGGCAGCACCACCCCTGGACCAAACCATCATGGTAACTGTGGCTTCTCAGGTGTAACAGCTGATCTGAATTGCCATGGGATGGGAAGGTTGATAGCACCCCTCTGCCAGGACATAAAAACTATCAATACTTTTCACATTTGCCTGTCACTGGTGTCAACTGCAATAAAATCAGTTTTTCATTAACAGATGCATCTCTGCAGTCCTATATGTTAAGGATGGATGTTTCCCAGATGGCAAGAAGGTCAAGGCTAGGCTAAAAGCAGAACAAAAGTCACAAATCATGCCTGCTTTTACTGCAGAAGCCTCTGTTCTCCAACATCTCCCATCACTCTCTTATTCAGCACAGGTTTGGCAAAGGCATTGGTATTGTCAGTTATTCCCTTCTGCTAATCCAGGGATTTGGGTGCATGAAGCAAAGCCACTTTCCACAGGACAGAGGGATGGTCCAGAGACTGTACATTTGAATAAGCTCTGGGTTAACTCAGCTGGCAGAAATTAAGACAGCGGACCAGCAGGCATTTTCCCATTGTTTTTCCCCATTCTTTCTCTCCACACAATGAAATAAATTACTGTAGGCTACATGGGCCAGCTGCTAAGGAATATTGACACAAAATTTTTCAGGCTTAAAAATCTCAAATTAAAGGTAATCTTTTATTCCCTTCTGCTCCTAAGGCAGAAGGGAACACCTAAGGTAAACACCTAAGGTAAACACCTAATGGTCATTCTGTATGATAGAGGCGCTGAAACTAAACAGGGGAAAAGAATTAACAATGTTTTTCACATTATTTTTTCATTACCATTTTATAGCTAGATTTGTTCTCTCCAATGCCTCGCCTTGAAACTTAGAAGTTTACATACTTTGTTTTGAAGACTCGCTTGAGGGAGGGATTGATTGGGATTATCTAAACTTCCAAACTGGCCCATCGCTTTGCCACTGGTGGCAAAGACCCCAACATCCTCCTTTGAATCTTATAATTTACTGCATGTTACCATTACCATCATGCTATGGTTTTCCTTTTGAAAAGGTAGTCAGGAGCCTTTCTTTCCAGGCCCTGTTCTGATGTACACATTCAGATGCCTCTACCTCTGTATGTCACTGCAGCCGGGTTTTGGTAGCAAGGAATCTGTGCAGAGGAAATCCAGCAGAGTCGCTCAATTTACTACTCTGCTGATGTAGCACCCTGCTGCAAAGAGGTGAGGCAAGCCCTTACCTTTGAGCTGCACTTGTACAAGGGGTGGCTGATGGAGTCGACATAGTGATGCCTCATACAGCGACTGGGATCAGAGTCGATGATGAAGGAACTGTCTGCTTTACCCTCCGTGTCTCCCATCATGGCCAAGAGCGAGAGCATGGAAATCGAAGCTGCAAGTACATGACTTCCCATTGTCGAGGAGCTTCTCTCTGATAACAGCAGAGGGAGGTAGAGTATTAAAAAAACTCCAAAACCTGGCAGTCAGTTCCTTTCCAGGATGGTGAAGAGTCTGTTTTAAGTCTCTTAGCTGTCATTTTTCTTCTCGAGTTAAGAGTTTGTTGAGATTGTAATCCGTCAAAGAATCTCCTGCGTAGCTGGAATAAAAACAACACAAATCACAATCCTGATCAAAAAGAGCTCTGGAAAAAAACAGGCATAAATAATATTAAGGCACACAGGATTTTTGATAGCCAAAATACAGGCTCTGAGTGAGCATAATTCCCACAGTGGGTAGAGTATATGGCATTAGGAAGGAGGTGTCAAGGCCTTGTTACTTAAGCATAGCTCTGTCATTTTACTGAGTTTTATCATCACAAGTGCTACAATGCCAGTCTTCCTTACTTGGTGATGTCCCTAATGAGTTCCCCTCAAAATGGTGATTTGTAACACACCAGAGATTTCTGCAAATTAAGAGGACTCTGTATCCACTCAAAGTGTCAAAAAACCAAGCTCACGAGGGAAAGCTAGGCTTTCCCTACATTATTGATGGGAATTTCTCTTGGTAGCACATGGAAATGACAGACAGCTGACCCCTGGCTCTAGGGGCTGCATGCAAGGACAAAACACAGGGAAGGGGGATGCCAAGCTTTGAGACCAGACATGGGCAGTGGGTTCCCCTGAGAAATTCACTAGTATGGATGTGCATTGCATGGGGGACCTGCACCTAGGTCTGCGGCTGCCCCGCCCTTCCAGGTACCAAATTCACATACACAATGGTGGGCATGCTTTACCTACTTATTCATCAGGCTGCCCTTGATGAGTTTCAGTCTCCTTCCCATTAATAAAGAGCAGCATCTGAAAAATACATTATAGTCCATAATGTTCAAGTACATCCCAGCTATCAGTTAGGAAAAAAAAATATACACTTACGCAGTCATGCTGATTGCCACTCAAGCATCTGGATTTCTGCCCTGTGTTGGAGATCAAGAGATCCCCCAGAAAACAGGCACAGCACAGCTCCCAAAATGTTCCCTGTAGCTCTGTGCCAGGAGGGAATGGGGGGTATCTCATCAATGGGTGATAGTCACAAACTGGCACACAGGAGAGTTAACCTGAATATCAGAAAATATTTCTTTACTCTGAGAGTAGCAGAGCACTGGAACAAGCTGGCCAGGGAGGTAGTGGAGTATCCATTCCTGAACAGATTCAAAACCTGCCTGGATGTGTTCCTTTGTAATCTGCTCTAGATGATCCTGCTCTCTTCCAATCTCTACCATTCTGTCATTCTGTGATATTTGTACATATCCAAGCAGATCATTTAGCATGTAAGTACTCTTAGGAAAGTAATTTTTAAGCACTGTGCAAAATACGTTCTTTATGTATGATCAGTGCCTTTCCCATGGACACAGGCAGTGCTGGTACTTCCTACCTGATACAAAGAATATTCTCTCTCATCTTTCTTCATGATTCAGATCCCTAAGACCTTAAGAAAAGAGTTTGAGTTAACAGAGCAAGGTTTTTTAGAAAATACCGTAATTATTTGGCTTTGTATGGAAACTGTTCTCATTTTGCGCTTCTTCATAAGAAGACCACACAACTTGCAGTATTGTTAAAAAAAAGTTCGTGAAACTGTTGTGGAATTTGGGAATCCGAGAGATGTGATAATATTGTCAAACACAAATTCCATTTAAGGCTTGATTTAAAAAAAATCATGGACATTTCTGCAGTCAGAGTTACAAACGTTTATGTCAACAATTTTTTTCTCAAAGCTCAGTTTTGAAACAATGTGGTTTTCATTATGTGCCTTCCCTGTTCCTATTTTCATCAGTCCCACTACTAAAGGCCTAATTGCTCTTCTGTGTCATTAGGGATGCTAGCAAATTGTTAGGTTTCCTTCCATTGAGCAGAAAGCAATGCCCTGAGCAGGGAGGAAAAGCATGGGCTGGCTGCAGGGTAGGTGGGAGCACGTGGAGTTTTGGGTCTGGAGGTGCCATGGCAGCAATCTAATGATGAGTGTCCATTTGGCTTGGGGGCAGGAGGTGTTGACCATGGTGGTGCCGACTGGAGAGATGGCGATGGTGAGAGGCAAAGCCAGGCAGTGGGAACCTGCTGCAGATGGGGAATGAGGATGGGTGGATGATGGCCAACAGGAGAGGAGAAACCAGGACCCTTTGTTTCTGGGTCAGAGAAGCCCCGTCTGTCACCCTCCAGCACTGATTTCCCCCAGGGTCTGGGCTGGTATCTGTTGTGTTTATTACCTTTTTCCGAGGTAGTGTACCCTGGCTACCTGTAGTCTGCATTTTTCATCAATCTATTGAAGTCACAACTTGTTACTCATTTCTCTTCTGTGTGTAGAGGTGCACAGAGGAAACCTACCCAAACCTGCAAACCAAAGTGCCTCTGGGGGCCACCTAGCATCTTGCCTATGTTACATACTGCAGCTACTATTGTTCTCTGGCAGCACAGGGAGCCAAAAGCAAGGGGCAACACCACCCCTGGACCAAACCATCATGGTAACTATGGCTTCTCAGGTGTAACAGCTGATCTGAATTGCCATGGGATGGGAAGGTTGATAGCACCCCTCTGCCAGGACATAAAAACTATCCATACTTTTCACATTTGCCTGTCACTGGTGTCAACTGCAATAAAATCAGTTTCTCATTAACAGATGCATCTCTGCAGTCCTATATGTTAAGGATGGATGTTTCCCAGATGGCAAGAAGGTCAAGGCTAGGCTAAAAGCAGAACAAAAGTCACAAATCGTGCCTGCTTTTACTGCAGAAGCCTCTGTTCTCCAACATCTCCCATCACTCTCTTACTCAGCACAGGTTTGGCAAAACCATTGGTATTGTCAGTTATTCCCTTCTGCTAATCCAGGGATTTGGGTGTATGAAGCAAAGCCACTTTCCACAGGACAGAGGGATGGTCCAGAGACTGTACATTTGAATAAGCTCTGGGTTAACTCAGCTGGCAGAAATTAAGACAGCGGACCAGCAGGCATTTTCCCATTGTTTCTCCCCATTCTTTCTCTCCACACAATGAAATAAATTACTGTAGGCTACATGGGCCAGCTGCTAAGGAATATTGACACAAAATTTTTCAGGCTTAAAAATCTCAAATTAAAGGTAATCTTTTATTCCCTTCTGCTCCTAAGGCATACAGTAAACACCTAATGGTCATTCTGTACGATAGAGGCGCTGAAACTAAACAGGTGAAAAGAATTAACAATGTTTTTCACATTATTTTTTCATTACCATTTTATAGCTTGATTGGTTCTCTCCAATGCCTCGCCTTGAAACTTATAAGTTTACATACTTTGTTTTAAAGACTCACTTGAGGGAGGGATTGATTGGGATTATCTAAACTTCCAAACTGGCCCATCGCTTTGCCACTGGTGGCAAAGACCCCAACATCCTCCTTTGAATCTTATAATTTACTGCATGTTACCATTACCATCATGCTATGGTTTTCCTTTTGAAAAGATAGTCAGGAGCCTTTCTTCCCAGGCCCTGTTCTGATGTACACGCTCAGATGCCTCTACCTCTGTATGTCACTGCAGCCGGGTTTTGGTAGCAAGGAATCTGTGCAGAGGAAATCCAGCAGAGTCGCTCAATTTACTACTCTGCTGATGCAGAACCCTGCTGCAAAGAGGTGAGGCAAGCCCTTACCTTTGAGCTGCACTTGTACAAGGGGTGGCTGATGGAGTCGACATAGTGATGCCTCATACAGCGACTGGGATCAGAGTCGATGATGAAGGAACTGTCTGCTTTACCCTCCGTGTCTCCCATCATGGCCAAGAGCGAGAGCATGGAAATCGAAGCTGCAAGTACATGACTTCCCATTGTCGAGGAGCTTCTCTCTGATAACAGCAGAGGGAGGTAGAGTATTAAAAAAACTCCAAAACCTGGCAGTCAGTTCCTTTCCAGGATGGTGAAGAGTCTGTTTTAAGTCTCTTAGCTGTCATTTTTCTTCTTGAGTTAAGAGTTTGTTGAGATTGTAATCCGTCAAAGAATCTCCTGCGTAGCTGGAATAAAAACAACACAAATCACAATCCTGATCAAAAAGAGCTCTGGAAAAAAACAGGCATAAATAATATTAAGGCACACAGGATTTTTGATAGCCAAAATACAGGCTCTGAGTGAGCATAATTCCCACAGTGGGTAGAGTATATGGCATTAGGAAGGAGGTGTCAAGGCCTTGTTACTTAAGCATAGCTCTGTCATTTTACTGAGTTTTATCATCACAAGTGCTACAATGCCAGTCTTCCTTACTTGGTGATGTCCCTAATGAGTTCCCCTCAAAATGGTGATTTGTAACACACCAGAGATTTCTGCAAATTAAGAGGACTCTGTATCCACTCAAAGTGTCAAAAAAACAAGCTCACGAGGGAAAGCTAGGCTTTCCCTACATTATTGATGGGAATTTCTCATGGTAGCACATGGAAATGACAGACAGCTGACCCCTGGCTCTAGGGGCTGCATGCAAGGACAAAACACAGGGAAGGGGGATGCCAAGCTTTGAGACCAGACATGGGCAGTGGGTTCCCCTGAGAAATTCACTAGTATGGATGTGCATTGCATGGGGGACCTGCACCTAGGTCTGCGGCTGCCCTGCCCTCCCAGGTACCAAATTCACATACACAATGGTGGGCATGCTTTACCTACTTATTCATCAGGCTGCCCTTGATGAGTTTCAGTCTCCTTCCCATTAATAAAGAGCAGCATCTGAAAAATACATTATAGTCCATAATGTTCAAGTACATCCCAGCTATCAGTTAGGAAAAAAAAATATACACTTACGCAGTCATGCTGATTGCCACTCAAGCATCTGGATTTCTGCCCTGTGTTGGAGATCAAGAGATCCCCCAGAAAACAGGCACAGCACAGCTCCCAAAATGTTCCCTGTAGCTCTGTGCCAGGAGGGAATGGGGGGTATCTCCCTCAGCTGCTTCAGCACAGACCCTTGATTCTTCTCATGAAGCCTTTAGCCCTACATAAGTGATTTCATTTTGCTTGTACTACAAAGAGCTACAGCTTGAAAGAGCTGTGAATTACCCAACAATATATAGACCGATGAGGCTAAGAATAGTTGGAAGTAGAGTTAAAAGCGTGAGGAGTTTCTGGAGAAATTTTTGATAAAGCGGTTCTCTGGCCATGCAGAAATGCTCCCCCAGAGCCTCTTGCCTATTTAATGAGTGGATGTGTGCCTTTATTGCCTTATACAAGCCTCTTTTATAATTGTTTTGTGGTTTGCTGGCAATACTCTAAACCAACTGATACTCATCTCTCAAACAGGCTGAAATTACAAGGCCTCCCCACCAGAGCGTTTAATGATTTGTGTGTTGCTCTATAGCTTGCTCAAATGCTTTTGTAAGAGGAGTGCATAACAGTGGGAAACACTTCCAGAGTTCATCCAAGCTGGGAGTTGGGACTTGTTGGACTGAAGTGACATACAAAGGCTGAAGCTGGGAAGAAATGTAATTAGGGATGCTTTGTGTGTTTGACATTTTGAAAAGCCTTTTTTTGGATTTCAAACTACTGTTCATGTGCCTAAGTAGAAATAGAAAAAAAAATCTCTCACTTTGGATTTAATGGACAAGATATATTTGCCAGAGTCTGACCTATGGCCTGCTGCCTTTTCCTCATGCAAATGTTTTTCAGTGGATATGGCATCAAAAAAGTACTGTTTCTTTGCAGTATAAGGAGCTTAGGCAACACTAACTACTTTGGATCTCAGATTCATTTATGCACAGTCTCATTCATGCCAGTAAGTATCCCTCCAAACATTTTACCAGATTAAGAGAGAAATCTCTCAGTCATGGGAGCTGGGATGGACTCCTTCCCAAAAGTGAACTGTACTACTGTGGTTCATGCAGATGATGCCCAAGGATTTGCTAAAAGAGGAGTGATGAACTTTCAGGTTTTTTTTATTTAACCTTTTACCTACATTCCTACTCTTCTTTATAAAGAGGCTGACCAAAACACGCTGTTTGGCAAGGGATCTCTCCAACATAGTTAATCACTATTACACACCCAGTAATTCCCTCTCTGTCCAAATAAATTTACTTGATATTGGACAGCCTCATCTCATGTACTATTACATCCAGGGAACCCCATTTCCCACTCTCTCTGTCCCACTGTTAATTTTGTGTTTCTATATCTTCCTACAGTTTTGATCAGTATGATTTAATACAATGAGAGAAATCCAGAATCCTGGCTCAGTTTTCAAAGGCTTATCTCCCTAGTTTTCTTCAGGAAATAATTGGATGACATAAAGTCAGCCTCAATGAAAACACGCTGAGAAAGCTGGGAAGAAGCAGGGGAAAATTTGAGAAAAGGAAGACATCTGTACCTTCTTCAGGATATTTTTAGGATAAAAATTCTAAAAGAATAAGCAATTTCACAGTCTTTTAAAATTGCCCTAATACTTCCCTGGCAAATAAATGAAGTGAGCTTTGTTAACAAAAC
The DNA here is from genome assembly GCA_038090715.1 of Florisuga fusca. Taxonomy (NCBI): domain Eukaryota; kingdom Metazoa; phylum Chordata; class Aves; order Apodiformes; family Trochilidae; genus Florisuga; species Florisuga fusca. The sequence continues at coordinate 20,667,913 of JAAWXA010000004.1, forward strand.
TTTGAAAGAAGAAAAAAGCACTGTTATCCCATACTTCTTATTAAAAAGAGAGATCACAGATGTAAAAGTGACCCATCTTCTGTGAAAAAAAATGTGTACAGCTGCTGATACGCACACTGACAAAACGAGTGTGTAGATATTGGTAGCTATTTGCACATGCCCGAATCTCCTAACATACATATATAAAGTATACATATATATTTTTCCAGTACATACGCCACATATATATATAAATCTATATTTAAACACATAGAGGTTTGTATGTAGATTTTTGATTGTATAAAAAAAGTCTAAATATTTTCACTCAGGTGCATCACTATTGTCAAGTATGTTGATGAGACATTTGCCATTTCTAGCTGATATTGTGCAATAGCATTTCACTTTAAATTAGTATTCTTTTTTTTTTTAAGTTGTATTCCTTTTGAAGTGTTGTCTGAAATCATAAAAACCTAGACAGTACATGATATCATAGGTGACATAAGTAGCTGTCCAAAACTGGAAGCAAGTACACCTGCAATCATTAATCACTATAGATGTACTCAAGATGACATTTTGTTTCATTTTAAAAATACACTTCTTTATAAAAATCAACAGTTTCACATAGTATTATTTTTCTTTTATGTAAGCTCTTTTTTCCTCTGTTTCTTTTCATGTGGAAAATGTATGGTAACCACCCCATCTGCCATGCTAAGGAAAAGGAAGATTAAATGCTCTCTCTTCACAGTGTTCAATAAGGAAAAGAGTGCAAAGGTGACTTCATATTCTGAGGCTGAAAATTGGCTACAAAAATATTTGACCTAACAGTAGATGAAAATCACTACTCCTCATTTTTTCAGAATTTACTCATAGGGGCATTACATGTTGTTAATTATAGTCTTACAGTACCCTCTCTATAAAACTATTTTTCAGGAATTCATAGAGACATAACATACTAGAAGCTGTTACAGCTGTTACTTAGCACTGCTACAGCTGCTACCTAAAAACTGCAGAGAAAAATAGAAGACATCCCAAAGAAAGACCAAATGAACATACAATCCCAGACTGTATTGCACATGGACAGAGAGGCAGAGTTAGGGTTATCTTTCCAACGTTATGTTGCTATTAACTGCTTTTTGAATGCTGAAGTAACAGTTTCTTATCCTGGTCTTAATATCATTTAGAGAGTGGTGAAGGTTAAGATTTTGTTTTCCTTTAAGGACAGCATAAAATTCCATCATCTGGAATTATTTAGCCCGTCACTTTGTGAGAACATAAACAGAAATTCCCTTTTTGCGATGTATCTTGGAAAAAATAAAGAGCTGAGCAATTCTCCAAAGGTCTATTGGATCTGCACTGCTTGTACCCTGGGAGGTAGGAAGGGAGCAATGGAAAAGCTCATTTATGGTGTACTTCCACTGAGCTGTTCCCTGCTCCTGAGACCCCTGAATTAGGCATGCACGTATGTTCAGCTTGGCCTTCGTTGTCCACGTTTGAGACTCCTGCTTGATGATGAGGGCATAATTCAAGTCACTCAATGTCTTTTATGTTTCAGAGGCTGCCAAAATCCCGTAGGAGCAGCAGTGTGTATGTAGAACTAAGCCCGGCCTTGCATGCTGAGCATATTTAGTAAACACAATTACTTGGATTCTACCATATGGTTCCCTCATTCTCAGTTTATGTAAACAGAAGAGTTACAAGACCACTCAGTTTCTCCAAACTCCAGCCCTTAAAAAGTGTCGCTGATCATATATGTGTAGACACACGTGTGTGTGCGTGTGCAGTTGGTAGTGATGTTCTGACAAAAAAGCCGCAAGGATCTCGATGAGACCAAAATGGATTTCTCAAGAACTTTAGCCAACCTGGAAAATTTTAGGCTAGAAAGATGAGGATTTGGGGGTTTTGCTCTCCAAGATCTGGGCTGGAGTGGGAACAACTGTTTTGGGCAAACAACACTGTCAGGTTGTACCAGGGTTCGGAGCAATCTGTGCTGGAGATGATCCCCAGTCCCCCAGCCCTGGGCATGGGGTGACACTGTGATGTCCCCTCTGCTCCTGCAGATCCACTGTACTCACATGGCCCATGGAGCCACCATGGCCACTGGCAACACATGGCTGTGTTTTCTAAATAACAGATTTGTGGTTTCAGGGGACTTGGGGAACAATTTTTTTCTGCTTCTGCAAAACGTTGCCAAGGCCTCAGCTGGGTCTTTGGCTGGGGCTTCTCTGTTTACAGAGCTTCCCCACAATCGACCACAGATCACAGATGACAGAAGCAACTGGGCTGCCCTTTTGCCAGGGCTACCCTTGTGAAGGATTATTCCTCTCCCCAAACCAGGTGCTGTTCTGCATGTCCACAGTCTTGCTCTGAGACCACATCTCCACTGGGATATTAAACTTCCTTGGAGTGGTTCTCCAGCCCTGCAGTGACATGGCTGGTGTGGTTTGATCCCAGATCTCCTTCAACCTCCACAGCACTCAGATGGCTTCCAACCCATGAAACAACCTCACCCTGTCTGGGAACAGCCTGGGAAGCACTGTGTCCTGTGGGACAAAATTATATAGGTGACCAACTGAGCAATTTAAAAGAACAGTTTATGAGAGAACCCAAGATACTGTGTCTGATCCTGTTTTCTGTTTCATTGACTCAGGGGGTTTATCAGCTCCAGTGTATGTTTCAGTTCTGTAAATCTGTGCAATCAGCATCTCATCCAGCTATTTTATAGTTGCCATTTCTGTTCCAGCAGTGAAGTAACTGGCCTCCTATCCTCACTCCACCGTGCAGCCACCTCTCCCAACACCTGACAAAGTCATCAAGGGGCCATGAGGCAGCCAGGAAGCATCAGGTGAACACAGGGAACTCAAGTTGTTTGTGAAATGCCTCCATGTACCATGTGAACTGGCTTCTTCCCCTCCCAAGAAAGGAGGGAAAAACAAAAAAAACAACCTAAAAAACCCCTAAAAATTTTGAGTGAGATCCTTACATGTCTAAATAAATGAAAATCTTCCCTGAGGTCTCGTGGTGCTAAATGGGTGTCTGCCCTGGTAACAACCAGCTATGCTGAAGCTTGTCCCCATTGAGACCAAGGGGAACATTCTCACCCATCTGGGAGCTCCATCCACCCCTTACACAGCAAGTCACAGGCAGCATGTACCTGCCAGGAGGCTACATGAGTAACATGCTCTCCTGGCCAGAGCTGGAGGCAGCTGGTAGACAAGAGGGGAGGAGAAGAAAAAAGGCAGTAGAAAAGACAACAGGCTCAAAAAAAGGGACTTAAGCCTCTTCATCTGGGTGTTCACTGGATGGAAGCGTATCTTCTGGTCCTGTCTTCTGGTTGGGCTATCCTCCTGCCTTCAAGCCAGCATAGATACCAAAAGGAGAAGCTGTACATTACCCCTGAGCAGCCTGAAATGCCAAACACACCGATGGTAGTTGAAACTCCTGCACATCATTTTCTGCTGTGAGGCTTTGCTATGTCTCTTAATATTTCAAGAGGTGAATTCCTGTGACTGTAAGCAGACTGAAACAATAGAAACACCATGGCAATCAAAGCATACAAAACAACTTAGCAATTACAGCAAATATAATGGAAGAATGCCATGCTGCAAACACCTCTGGGACCATGAGCATGCATGGGGTGAGGGCATCGGGGACTGGTTCCCCAAGTTTCTATAGTGTGGGTCATGTAAGGCCCCCATGGGCATTCATGCAGTGGTGACCTAGGGCATGAGGTGGAACAAATCAAGCTGAACAGCACTTGAGCTGCCTGAGCTTCCCTCTCCTTTTGAAGTTTCCAGGAATATTCCCAGTCCTTCAGGTAGCTATGAGAGGGGCAGCTAACAGTACTTTCCTGCTAGGCGGTTGAAATAACAAACTCTAGTGGGTACTGCAAGCTGGCCCCTCGCCAGCAGACAGGCACCGGCCAACATGGAGAAAAGGTTTTTAATATACGTGCAGAGAATAACTGCTGGTGGACAAAAGAGCACTTGTATTTTTATTCTTTCCTTTTCTTGCTTCCAGGAAGCTTTAAATAGATTGATTAAGGGCATGTATGGGATCGTTCTCTAATGAGCTAGTAGAGCCATTTAATGGTGAGGTGATGCCAGCCTTGGATTTTTTTCTTTATTCTTGTGTCTCAACTGTGTTTCAGAGTAGTTTTGGTCTTGACTCTGGGACAGGAATTGAGAGGACTACAGTTTCCCACTTGCTTATCCAAAGATTACTGTATGGGATCACACCCCAGTAAAGAACCAGGCTCAAAGCTGAGCTGTCTAAGTAAGGTTGCCCATCCCTCCCAGGAGGCAAACCAGCAAGGCTGGCTGCTGGCTAAAGTGCAAATATTCCCAGACAAACTTTAGCTATAGGATTTGCTTCAGTAATTACCTATACTTTAGTCTACTTTAGTCTCATGACCCAACATGAGGAAAAATTACTCTTGGCCAAACGAGAAGTTGCCAAGAGGTCTGGGGCATTCAGGCATGTCCCCTCTACCTGTTAGAGTGTGTTAGAAGCAGGTGGGTGGTTTCTGTTCTCTGTCTTTCACTGTATTGCATGCCTGATGATTAAAGGTTGATTTGATGTATTTCCTAGAGGAAACTCAAAGGACTGTAGTTATCAGTAGATGCAGCCCTAAGAATACTTTTCTTATTCTTTAATGCTAAGTGAAGACATCCCTGCCACCAGGACCAGCAGAGAATGCTATGCATAGTGGAGACAGCACATGACTGAAGGGGATGCTTTTTTGTTGTTTTGTTGTTGTTGTTGTTGTTTTGGTTTGGTTTTCTGGTTGTTTGGTTTTTTTTTTTCCCCTAGAGGAAAAAAGGGTGTGATCCCTTACTGTTTATATACAGGCAAAATTCAGAAATTTACTTCAGCCCGTGATAATTAGGGAACCTAAATATTTGGCTCATGATAACAATTTTATGTCTTTTAACAAGGGGAAGAGCATTTGCTGAGGTCCCACTCTCTTTGAGCTGTGCTGCTATGACAGTAATGCTATTGTCACTGCCGTGGTATGCTTAACCTTTGCCAAACTAGGGCTGGGGCATTAACTCAGATCCTCAACTCACATGTCTTAAAGGGCAACATAACCTGTGCTGCCTTCCCACTGCTGGTCCAACAGAGTTTGCAGCTCAGTAATAATAAGCACAGAAATGTGACAAGCGTAAGCTGTAACAATGATTGATGAAAACAGAGAAATAACAAAGGGAAGCTGAAAAATAGTGATGCAGTGGAATTCCTAGGAGCAGTGTCTCCATGGCACCAGCAGCCTGATAGACTGACATCAGATGAAAGGCCACATTCGTCTGCAGTAGAAAGGATCTCCATGCCACACAACAAAATTCCAGCAAACAGGACAAGGACTGATGGTGTCTGGAAGCAATAGTGCCATTGCTACCCGGATAATAGTCTGAATTAGATTATGTGAAAAAAGAAGGAATATATAGACGGCCAGCTGCTCAAAGGCTTACTACAACCTTGCTTTTATTGTTCTGCTAAGTTAGAGGTGGGGCATCAGAGGGATTCCTAACATACCACTGAGAAATTTTAATATGTTCCACACTGACACATATAAAAAGGAAATAACAGCTGATCATAGTCAGAGGACACTGAAGCATCTCTTTGTATGCGTGCACAGAGTGGGGGCAAAGCGGGGTGCTTTCAGCCAGAGAAAGTCAGGCACCCAAGCTAATCTGACACCACCTGAACCTTTCTCTTGCCATTAAGCTGAGTTTCAGCAGAAGGGCTGTTGAGCAGGAAGCAAGGCAGCAGAAAAAAAAGGTGATCTGGGCATGGCTACTTGCCCCATCCCAAAATACCTGGTTGTGGAGAAGGGCAGGGGTGCTGAGAGGCTGCACGTTTAACACTGATGAAAAGAAACATATGTTTACACAACTAACAATGATCCGATAGAACAAGATATCACAGGGGGCAAAAGTTTAGCTGGGCTCAGCAAAAGGCCTTGTTATATATAGGAGAGTTATGGTCGCAAGGCTTTTATTTTTAAAGAGTTTTTGGAAGGGTTATAAACTCCCAGGACTCCAAGAGTTCAGTTGATGGGGTTAGGGAAAAACTCTTTGCCACAGCAAGTTACCCTCCTGTAGCTGCCTGCCACAAGGTCTCTATGTCTTTCTTTGATGTGGCCGCCTTTAGCCACACTCAAGAGGTGGATTACTCAAATAACATGGAACTGTGGCATGGGCTCATGCAGTCAAACTTTTCTAAAACTCAGAGAAACAAGTCCTCATACTGAGCAGAACATTAGAGCCAAAGTAGTATTTGTAATACAACTATCTAATGTTTATAATTACAATGGCAGTAAGGTAAGTTTTTTTCTTCTACTATTTCTTCTACTTTCAGTTGAACAAATAATCTACCAGGCTTGTTGCAAAACCGAATGTCTCAGTGGCTTCATCCAAGATTTGTACCCTAGAGAGTCAACTCACTTCAAGGTCCAAGAACAACCTTGAACACTTCCTAATGAATCTGAGAGTAGACAAGCCAGCAAGGGGACAGAGTTGGTGCCAGGATAAATAGGGAATGAAGCCCAATCCAGAAGGACACCCAGTCAAATGAGTCATCAAAGGCATTGATGTCAGTCCCCAGGGAGGTGGCTCACTTCCCTTGCACCTGGGAAAAAGAGATTGCAATCCTGACAGCTCAAGCAAGGAAGAACATACAGGTGCTTTCATAAGCTTCAATGGTATGTGAGGGATTTTTCCAGGGATGGGGGTGGGACAGATGGCTTCTGCGGAGATCAGCCATGCAATAGGTAGTTACCCTGGTATTGCTGCTGCAGACTGTACAGAAGACTGTCCATAACACAAGTACCCTGCTCAGCAAGGAGGAATCATCAGTATTTTGCAAGTTTAAAACACCTATTGCTTACACATTTTCTTTTCAAATGGAAAATCCTAAAGCATCTGCTTATAATGCCAGTATTGAACATAATATTTCATTATTCCAGCAAGAGCATGTCAATGCACCTATTAGTCATTCTGGGAAACACAGTTTCAAACTGGTAAATTATTACTCATCAAATAGTTCTGTTTAGGTCAAGACATTTCCTCATGTGTATAACTGCTCACAGATACGAGTAAGGTCCCACAACTCAAGCAAAAGTAAGCATCACTAGTAATTAAAAAGAAAAAGAAAGAAATAAATATTCATAAGGAGTAGATGTTCTTCTAAGGAGGGACAAAAAAACCCAGAACTGTGATTATTATATCTACATTTATTGACCCAACCAGGCTACCGGGTTTCTTCTATTATAAAATAGCTATTCAACAGGGAACTAGTTTGAAGTGAATTTGTCCTCACTGCCAGTTTTAAACAATCATTTGCCTGTCCTTTTCCAATATAGAAGATTCTCACCTCCCAGCCACAAGAACAGTTACAAAGTTTTAGAAACTCTTAGTTACATTCAGCATATAGACATTAGTTTCATCTTTAAAGAGCTGCAGGAAGCATAACCAGTTCAGTCTCATGCCATCTGTCCCAGGGAGAAACACATAAAGGTGTGTCATGGGGAGGCCATGGGAGAAATGTAAATGGATATGAGGGATGTTGTCAAAAAAATCAGTCCCACAGGAGTCAGTCCACACACATCATCTTGCAGATTGCACAAGAAAATCACCCCTCCACAGACACTGTGTGTGAGAGTCTGCTTTACTGACACTGCAGCAGTCAGCTAAGGTAGGACTGAGATTGCTCTTCCGATGAGTCAGCTTTGTGGGGTTTTTTGTTTGGTTGTTTGGGTTTGGGGGGTTTTTTTGTTGTTGTTGTTGTTGAGTTTTTTTGTTTGGTTGGTTGGTTTTTGGGGGGGGGGTTGTTTTTGGTTGTTGGTTTTTGGGGTTTTTTTGGCTGCCGGGCCCGTCGATTTGGCCTTCTATAAGATTAATCCACTCACCTGAATCCTGGCAGGGAGCTTTCTTCCTCATCCAGGCTCTCCCAGGGCAGTATCCGCTCCCTCGCCTCAGAGCTGCGCTGCTACTTCCCGGCGGGGCTCAGGCAGCGAAACTCTCCTTTTGTCAAACCCAGCGGCACAGAGAAGAGTTACGCTCCTGCCTCTGACACACAGCGAAACGATCTGCCAGCAAAAGGAGCCGAACCTCCCTCCCTCTCCCCTTCAGCAGGCGGTGCGGGGTCCTGCAGCATCCTCCCGTCTCCGCTCCCGGCCGCTCAGCCGCCCGCGCTGCGTTACGTGTGGAGCTGGCGGGGTCGGCTGCCGCCTAAATATACCCCTCGGCGGCAGGGCGAAGGCAAACACCGTGTGGCTTTCCTCCGAGGTTTCCAGCCAATCGAGGGTGTGTATTCAATCTGCCCTAATCCACCGCCGCTGCTGTCCGCTCCGTGGTAAAGCTTCCCAGAAGTTTGGATAAATAATAATGTGAGAATTAAGAGTGCTCCCGTGGAGCATGACACACAAAGCTAGAAATAAATACTGCCTGTTGTTGCGAATTATTCCAAGCACTCCGGCAGATGACTGGCGAGAGAACAGCATGCATAAATAGTGATAAAAGTAAACAGTCCAGCTTTTCACCAGCAGGCTCGCCTGTGTTCATAGAGCCCTACTGTAACGGGACAAAGAGGGTGGTACCGGTGGTACCGGTGCTCTCTATATGAATTCAGGACAGAGTCCAGCACGTCCAAAGTCCTACAGCTAGGACCAGTGCAGAGCTGCAGACGTGAGCCTGGCATGCTTACAAGAGTAGATGTGTAGGTTGTACCCTACCCATTTGACTGCTTACAGGCACCTTCAGACAAGAGATAAAGATGCAAGGATAAGAAGGAGACACAGGTACTAGGCTTGTGTCAATTCCACATCAACACATTTTAATTAAAAAAAAAAAAAAGGTACAAGCAGAATGCGTGCTTGTCAGATAAAGAGATTAAGTGCTCAGTTTAAGCCCATCTAATACTCATAATTTGGAGGAATGTCTTATTTCTGCTTACCTTTGGAAAATGCACTGCTCTTTCCCCCCCTCAAACTCCTCAGAGAGATAAACAGAGGTTACTTCCAAATGCTTTTGTTCTTCTGTCCCTCTGTCACATGGCTTGCTTTTTATATTTGCATCACATCAAAGTTGGTGCTGTTGTTTAAGGGAGAGAAGGAGTGGGAGAGGGAGAGGGAAAAGAGAGAGAGGGAATGTCAAATGGAAAAGTGCCATTGCAGTCATATATCAGCCAGGGCAGTGCAGCAGCAGCTCACTGGCAAATGGGAATTCCACAGAAATGTGAAGCTCTTGTTATCTGAGAAATCACAAAACACCACCAGCCAAGGCCCTCTTTGCAGGGACTTATTGTTGGCAAGCTAGGGAACAGAAGGAAATGTAGGCGCTTTTTTGTTGTTGTTGTTGTTGTTATTTCAGATCTGGCGATATGTGTGCTACGGCATATATAAGCCAGTCAAAGAGAAATTCTGAATCAAAGTCCTTCCTCAACAAATGCATCATCTGCAAAACAAAGAAAACCACCGAGAAGCAAAGTAACAGATCTAAGTGAAGAATCTGAAAATTTAAAAAATCTGAATTTTAAAAAAATGATATGTGTGTGCACATGGAAAACATCTATACTAGATTACATATTAATTTCTTTTTTTCTTTTTTTTTTTCTCTTTTTTTGACAGGTTTTTCTTGGATTTTTTTTTTTCTTTGACTGTGACTGATCTCAGGTATCCTTAATTCAAGCTGTGATGTTTCACTATAATTGGTCGCCTAAATCATATGACATTCTCTTGCTCTCCAGATGGATAAACAGACAATAATTTTATGTATAAATTCTTGTCTGCAAATCTTCAATTCCAAGGCTTCATATAACTTGCCTGAGATTCTGAAGTTTCTCTCAAATAAACTCAGAAGTTTGCTCACAGAAGCTGGTGTATTTAAGCTTTCAAAAAATACTATTTTTGTACTTTACCCACCTTCTTCTGTACAATGCCCCATTTGAAAATTGTTATCCTTCTAGTCTTTATGTAAAAATTTCACCTCTTATGCAAAAATTAATTCCCTGGGGGGTTGAAGGCAGACCCCATCCACCAGAAAAACGCACTTGCAAACAAGAACATCACAGCTCTGGATGCACCAAACCCTCTTCTCCACTTCCACAGAGAAGCACACTTTGTTTCCCTTTGGAGTGCCCCCTATTCACCCTGCAGCATTCTGGGAATCACAGAACTTAGCCAGTTAATTAAAAAATAGGTGACATAGCTGGCCATTCACAAGCTGGATCTGTTCAGAGGCACTGGCCAGCAGATGGATGGGGTCCTGTGTCAATTGTGTTTGAACTCTAAAGGAAAGTTGGTATTTGATGGATGGTGTTATTAGCTAAATGTCTTATGTGGTATAAGATCAAAGAACAGATGGAAATTATGCATTAAAAATAGAATAATCTAAAAGAGGAATGGCTTGTAGATGAGTAAGCATCATGGAAACAATAAAGGAGACATTCTTTGGCTTGCTTTGCTGCAGAGCCAGGTTTGGCTGGTGGGATAAACAAATGGTCCACTTCAGACCAAGATGCCCAGGATGTGAGTTTTGCTGCACATTTTTCCCCTCATATTCAGGTTTCACATTGTTTTGATTCTTAAGTCAAGGCAGGTGTTTTGTCGCCAACCATACCATCTCCTCCTCCTTCTCAGATGCCGCTGCAGTTGCCCAGGGTGGGTGATGGCAGAGCACACCAGAGGCTTTGCCTCGCTGTAACTTCAGGCTCAAATGTCACCTCTGCTCTGGCTCTACACTTACCTGAAACAGACAGACCACACACAGTGATATTTTTCAATTTAGCTGGCACCCTCTTTTAAAGCTAAGGCTGTTGGCCAGTATGCTGCCAGATTGTCTCTCTGTTTCTATGGGAAAGAAAGTGGCTCACATACTCCAGTTGCTTGCACTAAGGATCTGTCCTGTACAAGTCAAATCTGCAGATATTAGCCCCAAAATTTTTCAAGAAATTATAAAAAGGTTCTCAATTTTTTATCTGCACCTTCAAGATCATTTTTGGCAGTAAGTGGGATTTAATCAGCAGTTACTTGTACAGCAGTTACAGCTGGTGACTTATAAACTGACACTCTCATTTGTGACTTTTTGAATGAATTTATGCACAAAAGTAGAAGCCTCAAATGTAGCCTTCCCCCACCTCAGAAACACTATGGCCTATAACTTCTTCATAGCTGTTATAAATCTTCATGCTCTCTCAACCACTGTGACTTAATCCCGCTCATAAAAAGTCATTTTAAAGAAACAAATAAAAAAGGAAAGTGCAGGAGCTCAGAGCTCAGTTTTCAAAGATGATTAAACATCTGAGATGGTCCTAGATAGCAGATAAGATTTCCAAAAGATCTAAGGTATCCTGCTTCCACCAATTTTGATCTAAGTTCACTTCAGAGGGAGTGGCTCTCACTCTGCAGTAGTTTCCTGAAAACTAAGTTTAGGCTCTCCCAGCAGCAAATGGAGGGTTTCTATCCCAATTTACTTTCAGTTCAGGCCAGTTTAAGGTTGGCAACAATAACAGTTTTTCCCTCTATGAAGAACCAAAGATATTTTCCTGATTCAGTTGGACCAAAATATCTATTATTTTAAACAGGTAAAACTAGGTGAGATAAATCCCTCCCTCGAGGACTCAGGCTGCAATTTTTGAAGAGGTGGAGGGCCACCTCTGCATGGAGTTCTACCAACCTCCCTGGCTGCAACCCTGTGAAATGCATTGCAGACCTGCAACCCTGATTCACAGATTTCCTTATTCCACCACTGTGTGACTTACAAGACTCATGTTTGTCCTCAGAAAAGCAGTGTACTACCACTACCTGTAATTAGGCAGGATGGACTTGTTTGCCTCATGGGCATCATTAAGCACTGTGTTGTTTCCTCAGAGGAGCAAGATTTCACATATCCATTGTGCCCATGTTGTGAAACACATTCAGAGTTTTGCTGCCAAATCTATCTTTTCAAATGAAGGATTTTTCCAGTTGAATTTCCAGGTGATGTTTTCATTCTCAGACAGCAGATAACAGACAATCTCAGACAGCGGATAACATATCATCAAAGATACTGTCAGGACAGGTGCTACCTGGTGTCTGTGCTGCTTGTGTGAGCAAAGACCATGAAGGGAGTACACACTCAAGGAGAATGTTTCAGTGTAGATACACACACTCAAGAGACAGACATGCACACCATGGCTGCAAGCAGTCAGAGGGAGTAGGATGTACAGGAATGCTGTTCAGGGAAGGACAAGGCTTTGTTCCATTGCTGAGTTGATAAAGGGTGTTTTATGTTTGGGTCCTGGCTATCAGTATTCTTTTCATAGCTGGGAATGTAGGAGGAACTGAAAGTATTGTAATGATAGTTCACAGTAACAAGCAAAATAATTAAATAATTAATATATACTTTATGCAAACGAGAGTCACTCAGAATTCTTAAATGAAGGATTTTCTATCATTTTCATAAGCAAAATAAGTATCAGGTAAATACTATTCCAAATAATTATAATTACTCACCCACATACATCAGTGCAGGACCAAGTGATACAAAAGACTAGGCACTCAATGTTTTTCATCTTTTTTTGTCACCATTGTACAGTCTCTCAGATTCATTTTGCAAGGATATTAAAATACTTAGAGAGATATATTTTCCTGTAACCTAAACGATTCTCTTCTTTTAATGTTCATATGTATCCACAAGTGTGTGTTGTTAAGACAAAGTATCTGGAAATGTTTATTCAGTGTCTTACACAAACACCATTACTACACTAAGGCTCCCTTCATCTAGGGAATAAGGCTGCTATGGAGAAGACTGTGAAAACTGGATCTGAACTATTTGCTTATTCATTTTACTACAGCAGTCAGAAAGACATATTGCCTATAGACTATACTTGGACTTTAGATTGCCTTGAAATTGTGGCTGCAGCAGGACCAGAATCTGGAGTCCCCTTGGTTCCATCAGCAGGAAGCAGGAGGGGGCAGGTTGGGCTCCCCTGTGATGTGTTGCCTACAAGATGCAAATGTCACCAGAGTATCCGTGCTTTAAAAAATTAACTCAAGAGCCTGACGAGGAAAATTCTATACCAAGGGGAGATCTGTATGAAGAGTGGCTTGAAGAGGTCTCAAGGAGAGAGGCTGGTGGCAGTCAGGCTGGGGAATGTCTGTGTGAGTCATCTGAGTGCACCAAATCACTGCTCTGCTCTCCTAATGATGCCACGACTAAGGCCACACTCAGGCTTCCTTGCACACATCACAGAGCCATGATGACCAACTTATATACAACAGTGAGGAAGCCTGGATTCCCACATGGTTTTAAGCCTACATCCCTCATGGCTACCCACTCAGGTTTTGCCTCTGTATTATCTTCAACTCCTTGATGCCTGCATCTCTTGATGGCGTTGCAGTGCTCCATTTCTCTCCCACAGAATTTTCAGCTGCTTTCAAGTCCCTGCAAGACTGCTGCCTGAGCAAGGGCAGCACTCCCTCCATGGCTGGCAAGGCCAGACACTTCTTCAGAGCTAAGAGAGAAAGAGAAATGCTACCATGTTTCTCTGAATCTCAAGGATATGGGGTCAACAGTTCTGCAGACACTTGTGGAATTTATCCACCCTTCCTGAAGTCAGATATCTCAGTCTCAGCTTGGGTCCTCTTATTGTGAGTGGGAACCACACACAGATACTGCCTGAAGGGCTGTTACTTTGCTGATGATTGGACCAGGTGGAATTGCCTCTTTTGGCAATATCCATTTATCTCTATTAATAACAAAGGGAGCCAAGAGTGACTAGTTCAGATTTAATCTTCCATCTGTGGGATGCCTGGGTTAGGGCAGATTAATTCCACCTTTATGGTTGTTTCAAATTATCCTGTAAGCATATGTGGTAGATGTATAACATACAAGATATCCATAGTGGTACATAGGCCAGTGCTAAAGATCTTGTTTTCTTTATCAAGGTTGCAGAGAAATTTTGTGTCACACAGTGGGGGATACTGACACATATGCAGTGTATTTCTTCCAGGTGGTGGAGGCAGAAAGAATCACTATGTGAAGACATAAATAAAGTATCAAAAAAAAATTATATGCCCTACAGGATCCCCAAGCCACATGTAAAAGCAGGTTGTATTAACTCCAGTCTCTTGTAGAAAGGAGTTAAAATCATGCTCCCAAAGTTTCCGTGGGGACTTTGGGACCTTGGGATACAGCCTACATGTGGGATCTCTGGCTATTTCTCCCATGCTTCTCCATCATTTTCATGTCCACCTCCCCATGTGGGTGTTAGGTGTTGTACCTTGGGCACCAAAGTCTGTATCCCTACCCCACTATACCAAACCACAAACAATAACATTTCTGCTGTTTCATAGAATCATAGAATGGCTTATGTTGGAAGGGACCCTAGGGATCACCTACTCCAACTTCCCTGCCATGGCAGCAAAGCCTCTCATTTAGATAAGGTTGCCCAAAGCCCCATCCAACCTGGCTTTGAACGCCTTCAGGGAGGGGCATCCACAGCTTCACTGGGAAATCTGTTCTCATACTGAAGAACTTCTTCCTAATGTCCAGTCTAAACCTGTTCTCAGTTTAAAACCATTTCCCCTTGTCCTATCTCTGAATAATCTTATGATCTCTCTCTCCAGTCTTCCTGTCGGTCCTCTTTAGGTATTGGAATGCAGCTATAAGGTACCCCTGGACTCTTCTTCAGGTTGAACAATCCCAGCTCCCTCAGCCTCTTCTCATAGCAGAGGTGCTCCAGACCCTGGTTTCTGTCCCCTCTGGCCTTAAGAAGGCAGAATTTGTCACAAAGTCCTGAACAGCATCCAATAGCACAACTGGCAGTTTTGCCTGAGTACCAACTGTGAGTTAATGTTTCTAAATGTGGTTTAAAGTAGCTTTCCTCAGCAAGGATCAGATCCTGAGGGCTTTCTTGTAGCTTGCAGTTCACTGAGGGTCAAAATGTAGCTTCATTTTAGGATGGTTTGTGTGAGAGAGAGTAAACAATAGGGTGCCAGGAGTTCTCTGTTTAATTGAGAGGGGCATTGTTTGCCTTTTTCGGTATATCATGTTAGGACTGTGATTTGAACAACATTTCCATAATTACAAAAACCTTCCCATAAACTAACTCCAAGCATCAAAAATACCTGGCAAAATAAAGCCAGATACTAGTAATGGCAATCTTATTTTGTTGCAGTCTCTTGCCAATACCCACATGTGATTTTCTTGCAGTAAAAACGCAATAAGCAAAGTGGAGGAGACGTTTTTCCATGCTATTTACTATGAAAAAAAAAATTAAAGCAAATAATTTGTCTACCGCCCAGGTTTATATGGACATTCCCTGTTTAAAACCTCCTGTTTAAAAAGGAAACATTAAATGAAAGTCAGTATCAGCTAAATAATTTGGGTTGATACTGCAGGGCAGCTTTCTGTATGCAAAGTTGCTGAGAAGAAATGTTATTTAGAGCAGGAAATTGGTGATTCATAATTGACGTTAACTCCAGTTACCCTCCAGTGTGCATGCTGTACTTCATGTGAAATTATTATAAGCAAAGAAAGGCCATTCCCTTGAGCAAGTTCAAGTTAATGTTTAAGAAACCATTTAAGCTATTATTAGGACAACAATCATTAAGGTGGAATGGTCAGATGCTCTGACTGCGCCCTCAACTGCAAAACCTGTGCATTTTCATGATTCTTTGCAGGTGGCTCTTCAGACATATGGCCATTTTTGCCAACTCACTGAAATCCCGGCTTAAGAAATCCTGTCCTCAGTCAGAATTTAAAAACTCCTACATACTAAACAGGGACAGAAACAAGTTGTTTTTTGGCATTCCCTGTGGGCAGCTCTCTCGTTGCACCAAAATCCATGTGAGTCTCTAGTTTTACACATACACAAGTCTCTTTAAACTCAGATGAACTCCTGGAGCCCCAGTAGTTGGTGAGAGCAGAGCCACAAGGACACGTCCATACAGAGCTGTGTGCAGACTACACCTTCAATGCAATATATTCCTATGCTGGCAGATGCCAAAATTGCAGAAGGCACCTTGCTTCAACTCAGACCAGAGAAGGAGACAGCCCAAGGGTAGGATCTGTGGCTTTTGGTGCAACTTGTGACCTTCCACTAGGTACAAATTTGATGCCACCACTGCCTGGTCCTTGACAGCTAGATGCTCTGCCTTCTGGTCTCCTGCAGAGGTGAATCTCACTGAACTTCCTTATAGTATTGCAGTTTATTCAGTCCAAATGAACATCTGAACTTCATTATTCCACCATATTATAAGCCTAGAATAGGGAATTAAATAGATCTTGATATGCATTTTGATGTGAGTTAAGTTTTGGCATCTTTTTCTTTTCTTTTTTTTTTTTTAGATAAAAGCAAGAACGTCTTTCTGATACAGAATATGCCTGGAACTGCATGTGTAAATCAGAGGCAGGCTCCAGGTGCAAAAAAAGAGTAGAGGTTCATATAGTTATAAATTATAAGCACTTTTGAACTTAAGAAAATAATTTTAAACTACTGCCTCCTTACTACATTTAGAAAGGAGTGATTTGGATTCCTCTCTACGAGGAGAGATGCTCTGCAGGCCCAATGCTTTGCACAACCAAGGGTCCCATAAGAAAAAAAGTCATTCTCCATAGCTGCTCAAGCTCCTGGGGTTCTGCTGATTACAAGGGGGACACCCAGGGTACAGAGGGGCAATAGGTCCCAGAAAACCAAGGGGTTCAACTGGCCTCCTCAGCCTCAGCTTGGTCTGTGATGATCAAGACCACAAAGGGACTTTTTGGGTAGCAAGAACAGCAGCACACAACCTTAGGAGCAAAACAAAGAAAAGATTCTTTGTGTAAGGTCCAGGGTGGCAAAAGACCTGAGGGAGCTGAAACATGCTGGAGATGGAGAGGACATCAGAATAGGGTACAAACTGTGGTACACTGAAAGTAAGCACAGTGAGGGTAAGAGAGGATGCCAGACAAAGGCAGGAGAGGCAGAAGAAAGAGCCAGCACTTGGTGTTTCCAAATAATTTTCAATTTTGTTTGGCAAAGAAATCACTGCAGAAATGCAAGTCCTGCACTTCATCTAAAGGCTAGAAAGACAAATGAGAGGTTCTCAAGGTACAAAAAAGAAAGTTCACTCTCACGTAGCAGAGCCAAAGCTACAGCTTCAGGAGCTGTGGTCCCTGGCAAGAACCTCCCTTGAAACTGCTGCCTGGAGTCTACTGAAGGAATCAGAATTAACTTTGGAGAAAGGAATTAGGATTTGCCAAGTGAAGGAAGTCAACCAGAACAGACTGTGGCTTGATGAAAGGACAAGCAGAGACTCTGAAACACCTCAGGAAAGAGCCCTGAAAATGGAAGGGCAAGCTGTGTCTGCTGTGCTGAGAGATACTGAAAGCCCATGTATGATGCATGTGCCTTGGCAAGCTGCGGCTACCGCCGGCATTTGGGGGAAGATGCAAAAATCACAACAGATTGCTTTGTCCGAGAAATAATAAATGTGAACATATACTGCACAGCATGGGTGAGGAGGATGGTGACAGCAACATTAGAGGGAAGGGGCTTATTCAGAGGAGACATGAAAAATGTTGTGGCAGAAGATAAAAGGACAAGCAGACCGTAGGCAAATGGCAATAATCAATTTTCAGCTGGACAGAGTACGCAGGCTGATAAGGTGTCTGACAGGGTTACGAGCACCGAAAGAAAAGCTACAGGCAGAATAAGGTAAGAAAAGAAAGGGCTCAGAAGGGTTATTCCCCACTGAAGGAGATAAAGGCATATGCAAATGAAAGAGAGAGTTCATGATAGTGTCAGGGACTTTTAACATGTCGCATCCTTTATCTCATCCCCAAGGAGACTGGACTGGAACCATAACAATAGTGGGAAAGGCTGCGACACCAGAGTCAGTCTCTGCAAACTGTAGAACTGAGCACAAGAGCACCTAAACCCCCACCCCCATCCCCACTTCAGGAGGCTGGATGGAGCCTCTGGCCCCCAGCCCAGGGAGAGGGATGGAACTGCACTGCCCTGGGAACCAGCAGCCCATAGAGAAACTCAGCCCTGAAGGGACTGCATCCAGCCACAGGAGGAAATTCTGCTTCCTTAAAAAGTAAGGAAAACTAAGTCAGTAAGTGAACAGAGCACTTTTTCCTCTCCTACCATGGACGGGAATGCCTATTAAGAGATGGCTGATACCACACACTACACCTAACAAAGCAGGTAGTTCTTTTGGGCAGGAGGTGGTATTGAAACAGTAGACATATTCAGCATCCTCATTTCAGACATGTCTTGCCATAGCAGCAGTCATCAAAACTGGAGGTGTTTCTCATGAAAAAAAAAAAAATCTCTCAAAAAAAAGCCACCTCTTGCACAAAGCTTCCTGGTCCCCATGTGCAATCTTGTTGTCCAAATGGAAGAAGGACTAAAGATCTGATCTCAGGAAATGACTCAGTGTCCCAAGGCTACAGCAAAGCTAATAGCAACTGCCAGCTCTTTGGAACAGAAATCACAAGCCTGGCTGGAGAACTAAAACAGTGAGGGTGCAGGCAGATCCTGGTAGGGCTGAAATCATTACTGATAGACCTATCCCAACAGGCAAGGAGAGGAAGCAAGGTATCCTCTCCTTAGTGAGGAGTGACCTGTACGGGGATGGTGACCTGTATGGGGAACCTACTTACAGCACCAGCAAGCTGACAAGGCTCATGGGCAGCTCAAGCCAGTGCTCACAGTGTGTAAATTTTAATAAAACTTTGTGAAAGAGGAAGAAACCTTTGAAGTATCCTTGACCCTGCACTGCTGTGAGAGTAAGCTTAAAATTTAATTCCTCATGGATACCTGCAAATAAAGGATGAGTGAACCCCATGCCTGGCATTTTGTGTATCATGCACAAAGTGACTGCCTGTGGTCCCAAGAGCAAAGGAGAAAGCAGATCTAAATGCTGCCACACAGAATGCAGACTCTGATTGCCAAAGGCACTGCTCAGTTCCACAGGCAGTGGTTCAAGCTCTTGGTCAGGATGAAGGTTTTCCCACTACCTAGCAAGAATTAAAAGGAATTTTTTTTTTTCCTAAAAGACTTTCACATGGTGACGTGAGCATCACTGGGAAGAAGAGGGGAGGTACGTGACACTGCTTTTGTGAATATTTGTATATATTTGACCATTTTTCCTTTTTCATCATTACTGTTTCATTAAAGCTGTGTAGTTTAGTTTCCAGCCTGTAAATCTGTCTCCCTTATTTTCTTTTCTTTCTCAGTAAGGGAGGGGGATTAACAGAGAGCATCTCTCTGTCATTTAATCACCAGTCCAGTGTTAAACCATGACAATTGCTTATATGGCATTAATTTCCATGTTGTTGACTCCTCCTTGTTATGTTTATTGTCTAACTTGTTAGAAAAGTAACAGGAAACTTATTTGGGATGATTGCATAAGAGCTAGCTGGAACTGTGGCTGTCGTTTTCATACTTCCATGCTGGCCTATTCTGAACACTTACAACTCAGCCAGTGCATTAACGAATAAGTAATTGAACAAATAAATTAATTACACAGGTGTTTGTCAGGTTCCCTGGTTTTTCAGCTGCACAGACTTGGCTGTAACACTAACAGCTCTCCACTGTGCACTGGCTTAATCAGAACTGGTCCCATGGTCATAAGAGCTCCCATTATTCACCCCCCTCCTCAACTGTGCCTTCACAGTTCCCTTGGCTGCACTGAGGTCCTAGGTAGCTATAAGATTAGGTTGAGGTTGCAGTCTTCTACCAGCCTGTAGCATCTTACTGACTGTAACAGATGCTTTGGAACTGGAGTCCCTCATCAAGCTAATCTCATGCCTTCAGTTTCAGAAGAATGCTGTCAAAAGTAAAGCATCAAGGCCCACATTTGCAAATATGAGGGCTTACATTAATTCTGTCAGTGAGCCTCCTAAATTTACACCAGCACTACATCTTCTTTTCTGTTTATACACTGACAGTATCTAACTTAGTATTTTCAGTACTTGTTGATCTAATAAATTCAGTGAATAGGATGGTGCAACTGTGTTGTTTCAATGCTTAAAACACTGAAATACTAATTTGTCATGGCTGGTTTTAAAAGGAATCATGGTTGCGCTCTAGGCTTTCTGGAAAATCTCTGGAGTTTAGGGACATATTATTCACAGATTATTTTAGTGTCAGTCAACACAGAAAAAGGATGATAAATCTGTGGGAAATGTTTCCATTTGGGTTTTTTTGCTATTGTTCTAAACAGCTGGCCTTCAAAATTAGTTATCAGAAGAGAGGTACACTCATAACCAGCAAGACCAGTCAGTTTAGTAATGTTGAACTGTGTACAGTATCATACAGATGCAGCAGGCACAGAGCAAACTGTGAGTGCAACGAGGGGACTGGGCACCTCACAATCAGAGCACCTCAGCCCTTGCCATCGCTGCTGCTCTCCCCACGCACGCCTCAGCTGCCCCTCCCTGCATTTGTCCTCTGCAGGTAGTCAGGCAAACTCACCCTTCAAGTGCATCTTGAGGAATGAGTTAATGCTCTAGGGCCATCCTGACAGCAGGTCAAGACCATTCAGCCACCTGGATGATCAGGAGCTCTAGTGTAGACAAAACACCAGCATTTTTGGTACTACGCCTTCTAAACCTGCTTATGGAATGGTTAAATAACATGGCAGGAGAAAAACCCATCCTCCTTTCTTCATCCACATCTCTCCCCTGTTGACACCAGGGATGAATTGCAGCTTCTAGATCTCCCACAGGAATGAAAAGTCATGGTGTCAGTCCACTCAGGAAAGTGCTGTATTGCCAGAGCCCCTGTGCAGAAGGGCTTCACCATCGTAGCAGGGAAGCACAGACACCAGCCCTGGCTGTGGAGGGCTCCCAGCCATGAGGCTGCTCCCAGGAACTGTCATCCCCATAAGCTGGGCTGCTCCTCACCTCCAGCATCTGCTGTTGGACATTGATGTAGAGGGGGTGCTGGCTGGGTGGACCTCTGCCTGGGGCACAGCAGCTTTATTTAGCCTTCTCTTACTGCTACAGCAAAACGTGTTACAGTACAGCACATCATGGCATGATAGTCTGCTGAATTAGGTAAATCAATTTATGAAGTCCAAATGAAATGGTTTTGCTTCTTCAGAACAGAACTTCTCAAAATTATCAAAATTAAATCTTCTGATAAAGAAAAGCAGTATCATGGTTTGTTGATTTTGTTTGTCTGGAGATGTGGGCTGTGGGTTTTTTTTTCCCTGAGACTTAGATTTTCACAGAACATTTTGTTCGCATTTACGCTGTACTTTCCTGGAAAAAAATTATGCTGTTTAAAAAAATGAAATTATCTCCTGTGGAGTTTCCTAACCGTAAAATTTAAATTCAGATTCTCTGTAGTTGTAAATCAAATCCATTTATTTCAATGACATAGTCTATACAGAGATCGAGGCCAGCTCTGTCTACCCAGTTTGTAACGAATTGAAGAACATCTTTCTTCAGGGCAACAGCCTCAGACTAATCATAACACTAAAGCATTGATGTCTCTATATAAACAGTTTCTTTAATTACCGTTGCCAATTCTGATTTTCCATGTGAAAGCAGCCACCTTGCTAAAATGCTGAAACTATTTATCATCTGTCATGAAGGAGAGAGTTGGTTGGAGTCCTCCTGTGCAGAGAGACATGTTTTTGTCTTAAAATATTCCATCTATGGTACAGTAAGACAAAGCATGACCTGCTATGAAGCTTGGAAGACTATATAAAACTTAATTTATGTACATTACTATCTTGTCTGACAGAAGAGAAAAAGAAGCAAAAAAATTTGTAACTGCCTAGTGGCAGGCAGAAATATATCTAATTTATGACAGAGCCATAATAAGACAGTTTATTTTCCAAATAAACAATTGCTCCCCAGGATCTGTACAGTGACCTCACTTACATGGCCTTCGACAAAAATATTGCCTATTGTGAACAAGTTAATATAATGCTGACAAATCAAAAATATAAAGATGCATATTTGGTAAACCGGTCTGGTAATAATAGTGTGTTCAAAGGCCCAGAAACATAAAACTAAGAACTAAACCCACTGGTCAACAGCTAATTCATTTGCACATCTTCAGCTGGCAGAACTCCATCAGCAGCTATACCCCAGCCCCCTCCCAAATGCACAGTAATGTATCACCTGGAGAGACAAGCCCCAGTGCTCACTAAAAAACATCACCATGTCCAAGTCCCTCTGGTGCTCCAGGGCTGCCATCTAACTGGTGGTTGGTCCCCAAAGCAAACCAAGATCCTTCTGTTCATTAGTGGTTTCTAGATGGGCAGAAGCCATCTTAAAAATGGGTAGTGGAAAAAAAAAAAATAATAAAAAAAAAATGGTTGGTGTTAGAGGAAGCTGGTGGAACAGGCTTATGTTTTGGGGCAAGAGTGGCAGGGATGGGGCAGTCTTAGCACTGCTTCCCACCTGCTGTGCTATGTTGGCTTGGGTACAACCCCTCATGGCACACAGAGCATCAGGATCCTGCAATTCCACTCCTTTATAAACACTGCTTCTGTACGCAGTATTTTTCAGGCCCAGACTATTGACATATTAACTGCAATGACTTGGGGCATTCTCTCACCGTTCCCTGCTGTGTCCAACAAAGTGTTTGGCTTTATATCCAGACCTAGAGTATGAAGGTCACTGATAAATAACAAATCCCTACCTGGCATTATGCACCCTACGCCACTTAAAGGTAAGATGCAGCAGGGGCCTGTCAATCTCATTTGAAAGTTTTAATTCTTGTCTTCAGCTCACACAAAAGCAAGAGGATGAACAACCCCTTCAGCCCTCATGTGGCAAAGTCTGGATGAAGCACAGTCTGGCATCATGCTTCACCTGCATGAAGCAGCAGGAGGCTGGGCAGGGTCAGCCAGGAGCACTGCTCTCCCTAAACCTACCTCTCAACTTCAGCCTTTGTGCCCAGTGGGGACAAAGGGACAAACAGTGGGGCACCACCACCCACAAAGCAATGGGGCAATTTTTGGCACCTGGGAACTGGAACAACACAAGAGAAAGGAAAATGCAAGGAGATGGTTTGGACAGCTCTGGCTTGCATTAGGCAGCAATGGGCCTGCTCTGGAGGGCACTCAGACCACAGCCCAGGAAGGGAGGTGTGAGAAGGGCTCATGCCACCTCCCAGCACATCCATGGGATGCTTGCACTGTCCAGCCACCCAACAGGCACTGTACACTAGGGAGCAGCAGCCTTCGGGGGGCCTGTGGGGTCTTACCATTTTTAAACTGCAGGTCATTTATGAATGAGTCAGGAAAGGTGAGTTAAGCGTTAGAAGTCTGGGGGAATCATTGCATGACTTTTTATTACCTTGCTCCATCTGTACTACCATATCACTCCTTTTCCCCAAGCAAGCTAGAGCCTTTAGATCAAAACCAGCCATGGTCTATCCTTTTTTGCTTCATTTGCAGAGTAACTGCAGAGGCTGTGCACACAGATCAATGCAAGCCCTCATTTAGATTCAAGTGTAGTGCCAGTAGCAGTTAGCAAGGGCTACTCAGCCCTGCAAAGCTTACTCTTTTCTTGTTCGCATTTCCAAATGCTTTCCAAATGAAGTTTCTGTTTCATTCCTTTTTTTTTTGATGGGTAAAACTAACCTACCTATTGCCCTTTTGATTTTTTTTTTTCTCCTCTCAGCAGTGAGCCCCAGCCTTAACGCAAGGATTTCAAAGAAAGCCAAAATTATTTTTTGATGTTAAGAATTTGCCCTGGCACTAAACACATTTAAATGTCGTCTTCTATTTTCTGTTATATCCTTATAAATTAACTTATCTAAAAATTGTTCTGAAAACTTTCCCTCAAGAAAAAAAATCCAAATTGGTGTGTATCCTTTGCCCCATTTCATGCTTTCTACTAAAGTTTGAAATTTCTTGTTAGAACTCCCTGGAACTTGAACAAAAGTTATTCAATTTGCTGCTGGGTTGCAGAGCAAAGTGTTTGGTGGGAGATGGGTGGGGAAATAGTAAGAGTACACAAGGAAAAAAAAAAAAAAAGGTTTGTATTTGCTGAATTTCTAACTTTCAAGTGTTCAACCTGCAACTTGTATTGCCAGCAAAGCCTGACATTTCTACATTTTCTTTTGACATCTGAAGATTAAGTAAAACCTGTTTACATGCGATAGTACCAGCAGATGCTTGACTCTGGTCTCTCCCCACCTCTTCAGGACTTGTCGCCAAAGGGATACCATGGAAACAGCATTGAGGAGATGGCAGAGAGCTGCTATTAACTCACCTCCTGATTTAAGGAAGCATTGACATAACCTCCAGCCCTGCTGCCCTTCTGTATCGAGAAGTTGCTAGAAGTCTGCATGCATCTGATAGCCCACCTGATAGGCATGTGTTTGCTGTCTCTAGGCTTGTATTTTATTCACCCTCTAAAATTTTAGTAAGGATAGCAGTTAATGGCTGCTGTTTGGTTTATAAAGCAAACATGAAACAATTGACTGTATTAGGTCCATAGTGCTTTAGTGAGGTGTGATTAGAAAAACATTAAAAGTCTACTTAAAGGTGCTCCACTTTCTAGAGGTTTCTGAAATGTATCCAGGATCGGCTTGCAAAAGCAGAATATTGACATTGCCTTTATTTATCATGTACCTTTGATCCTGCTTCTTGTGGCTGTAAGTACATTTCAGCAACTTTGCTTGATGGTAGATGAGAACAATCTCGAGGCTTTCTTTTTCCTGAGGATTCCCATCCTATATGGCAAATTAAAAGACATATGACATAGATGGAGAGAGGAAAGGATGGAATGAGGATGGAAAGAAGAAAAAGAAGGAAGAAGAGAAATGGAAAGAAAGAAAATGAGGGAAAAAAAGTGTAAGCTTTTTATAACCTTGATTTAACATCCAGTATAATCCAAAGTTGGTTTACAGATTGTTTCCTTGGGGGCTTATCATGCAGCTACTACAGAAAAACCAGCATGATCTGGCTCAGTATGAGCTATTAAGCAGCCTGCTTAAAATGTGAAAAGCTCACAGTGACAGGAGAATCAAACTGTAACTGCCTGAAATGTGAGATTATAAAAAATGAAATTATAAAATATCACTATCCAGGCTGAAATTCAATATATTTGTTGAAGTTGAAGGCACACAGGCTATTGGAAAATAGTGCATTCCCAACAATTGCTAACAGCAGCCTTTGGGCAAGGCGAGAAGTTGCAAGTTTAAAATAAAGATAAACAACAAAAAAAAGGGTGTTTGATATTAGTCCAAAGTATTCAAAAATTGAAAATGTAATAGGAAGCAAGTAGTGAAAAGCCAGGCATGAAACTGTAGCATCTAACACTGATTTCTCAAATCCAAAAGGCACATTATCCTCACCCAGCAAGGTCTTCAGAATGTACTTTGGTGTAAACCAGTGCCCTTGCAATGTCTGTGCTGCCCAGAGACTGCAGTATTTACAGGGATTTGCTACCAGAAAGTCTTGGATTTTGGAATTGCAATAAGCTAAATATTAATGCAATAAGCTAAATATTAAAGAGAGACCCAGCCAGCCTGCCAGGTTAGCCATTCGTGTTAGTGTAGGTAAACTATAGCACTGAAGCATCCTTGTTAAGGTAAGGAATTAAACAAATGTTTAGACTGAGCACATGACTTAAGCATTTACTTAAGCAATTCAATACACCGAGGACAGATTAATGAAATTCAACTGCTCTTCATCCCCAAAAAGCATCCTCCATACCATAGATATGAAAGCAAACAAGATAAAAGGAGAGATGAAATAAGAAAAGAGGTGCTACTTACCTGTGCTATGCATTTTGTCTTCTCTAAGGAGCTGTTTGTTACTGTTCCTAAACATGGTTTGTATTAAGAGTAGATCACAAATGACACCTAGGATGCAGCTGTTTACATCTGGCCCACAGGTGTTCAACTTGAGTTTGCCAGGAGTAGATGGATGCCTTAGAGGGACCTTTCAGGACTGAGATTCACATCCAGAAAGGAGAAAAGGGAGAGAACCTTTACTAGTCACTACTTCTGTTACCTCCTTATTAAGCCTCCTGTTAGAAAATAACTTGAACAGAACAACTTGAATAGAAATACTGATCAGAAAACTCTCGGGAGTTTCCTCTAAGGTAGTGAAAAGTAGAGCAGTGAAAACACACACAAATAGTTGACTAGGAAAAAAGAGACCATTAACAATTTTGCATGGCAATTCATGTAAAGCTCCAGGAACAGGAACTCAAGGTACAGCCTTTGGTCACCCCGGAATCACAGTGTGTCCCCTGCCAGAAATGGCTGTATTAGACTGAAAATCTGTGAAATTCTCCCAGGTGCCTCACAGTGTGGTTTTGTACACACACCAAGGAGCATGGCCACTCCAGATAGCCCCAGTGCTTCCTTCTCTGGGTCTGTAACTGCTCTTTTTTCACTTCATATCCTGGAGGGTCAATTTTTTACATGTGTGTTGTTGTTCTCTAACTTACTCCCGTGACTGCAGTGAGGAGACAGGAAGAGCCACCCAATGAATCCAACACATATGAAAACGCCTCCTGTACAATGAAGGACTTAGTGCCTCAGTTTCCCTTAGGCTGAGCAGCCAGTCTCATATTTGAAAGGATGCTCATCATCATCTTCTCAGAGGCCAGCAGCCAAGTCTGACCTAATCAGACCTGCCTGGAGAGCAGGACTTTTGCCCACCTGATAATGTGAAGCTGGTGAAAAACCACAGGCTGCACCACCACACCCTGCCTGTATTTTCCCACCATCCGTAGCCAGAGAGAGAGGAAAGGCAGAGGGTGGGAGGATGCAGGGGGAACGATGGGGAATTCATCCCCTGCACTACCGGCCTGGCACTTCCAGAGCCAAGGACTCTGGGGCTTTGGCAGGGGAGCTTCAGTGAAGAGGAACAATGCCACAGACACGGGTGTAACAAAGAGACCTTTGTGAACACGACTGCACTGTAGCACAGGAGAAGCAGTCCTTTCCAGGCTGGCAGCCTGGAATACGGAAGGAGCTTCCCCAAATCAGGGTAACATGACAGACAATCCCAGTACATCCTGCCAGCTCCCTGTCTGCAACTCCTCATGGGCTGCAGCGGCTTGCCCTCGGATTCGAGAAAAAGAGAGGGGGAGATGGGGGAGATGGGGCAGTGGGCAGGACCCGTAGCTCTTCCCATGCGGGCAGAGGTCGGGCAGTCAGCAGGAGCCGGGCTGCCGGGGGAGGATGCTCAGCTGCCTGCCTGCGGGGTTTCGGAAGCCCTGTGGCACACAAAGGTTGAACTCAGACAATTCTGAATTCAGAGCTTTGGGCTCTCCTAGGCCAACAACAGACACAGGGAAAAAAAAAATTAAATACCCCAGCTTTGGCAGATCTGCTGCTTTCAGCTTTCCTGAAGAATTATCACAGAGCCAAGAAAGAGTCCTCAGCCCTCCCTCACACAGAAAGCTGAGGATTTTTTCCATGGGCTGGGTAAGATAAAGCACCCCAAATTAGCACCACTCATGCTGCCACAGCCAAGCACCACCTGTGCATCATCATCCCCAGAGAAAGCATTGCAACCTCTCCTAAGAATGTACAAAATAAAGCCTTTTTATAGATTTCCAACTCAAGCATACTATCAAACTCATCTACTTCATGCCTGACCTTGCCAATCTTTTTTTTTCCCAATAAATTCAGGCTGTAGGCACCTGGTTTACCCAAAAATACACCAACTTCTTTATAACTAACTTCACAGAAAGTTTTTCTTTTTAAATAACTCTGTCACCAGGCCTCTGCTTTAACCAATATTCAGAAATCACATGTTCACCATCTGGACTGGCGGCCTGTACTTTGTTTTCAATTCCCATTGCAAATTCAGTAACCAGCAATGCCATCAAGCTGTCTTTAAAATATTCTTACACTTCTACCAGCTGCATGGGCACTATCATTAGCGAAGCAACACACCAAATCTTTCATGCACAAGCCTGCCTACAGATGGACACATGTGTCTGCACCGAGCTTGCAACCATTCAAAGCATATTACATTGCTGTGCCTTAGACTGGACTCTCAGAGACCTCTGGTCACTTGGAGGAGAGCAATGATGGCACTTACTCACTTCGTTGGTGTAAGGCTGGCTTTTGCTTATCAAAGAAACTACTCTCACTTCACAATGAATGAGCAACCAAAATCTTACTTCACTGCTAAAAAACAAACCAACTGACTGACTCTACCCTCCATTTTTCATATACTAAGCCCTAATGGGATTCACGTGGAAAATCAGCAGGCAACCCCAGCCAGCATTAGGAGACCATATGTGTTGAAAGATTCCCGCCAGAATGTAACTTCCTAAATTTTAACTAGCCCCCACCTTCAACAAACTCATAATTAGAAGAAAAACAAACTGAACCATCCTTGACAAATTAACAACAAACAGGAAAAAAAAAAAAAAATTTGTGTGCAGCTCCTGCCACTATCACCCTCTTAGCAGTCCCACTGCTCCCGGGGAGCCTTTACATGCCCACCACGAAATGTGACACACAGTACACCCATACACTGCAGGACTTTTGGAAACTATGCAGCTGGACAACACTTTATGTGCTGGAGTCAACTCTGCTGAACAATTAATAAAGGACTGTAGCATCCAGTTACCACATAGAGAATATTTTTCCCTGACCTCTCTCTCAGACCTCTGTCAGGGTCATCCTGAAGGGTGGCTTCTGATACAACTCCAAAAGAAACTCTGAAAATTCTTAACTCTACTAAAGCAAAAAAAAAACCAATCACAAAGGTCTGAAATCAACAAAGTTCATGTATTTAAGGCATAGTTTGATCTCTCTTCTGTCTAGCTGAATGATGCTCCTTCCACAGGGGCAGCCTGCACATCTCTTTGCCCCTGCTTTGCTTTGAAGGAATAGACATGTTATCACTTTTCCCTTGCTAAAACTCTACCTTAACCCTGCAGGCTGTAACTGCCCTTTTTCTCTCAAGTTGACTGGTCAGCTAGTACAACTGAGCTGAGCAACAAGTTATTGTCTCTAGCCTGTGTTTGGTCTGGAAGATGCTTCTGCTGCTTACTGACTCCTGAGAAAGTGCCATGTGTCCACCAATTTGCCTGTTTGGGTTTTTTTTTTTCAAATATCAGCTGGTCTCATAAAAGATACCACATCTGCCTGTAAGCCTGGTGAATGCATGTTATTGCACTAACCTTGCACACACTTGAACCCTTAGCTCCATGGCAGGGTATCCAGGGCTGCATGACAGTCTCATGCTTGGGCCACAAACATGTTTCTTTGGGCCATGAGGAGCAGAGCTCAGGTG
Source organism: Florisuga fusca (assembly GCA_038090715.1). NCBI lineage: Eukaryota > Metazoa > Chordata > Aves > Apodiformes > Trochilidae > Florisuga > Florisuga fusca. The sequence continues at coordinate 20,697,104 of JAAWXA010000004.1, forward strand.
CTTCTTGTGCCCACAGGCCTGTACTTACTGAGAAATGGAAGATGCACTTAAATCAGATAGAAGCGGCCACACATTCTGCCCCAAATAAATTCAGGATAGAAAGAAAACTGTGAGTCATAATTGTCATTGTCAAATACAAAATCATTGTCCCCACTCCTTGGTTCATAGTGAAGCTCTGCCCCACTCCAGGGGCTGCCCTGGTCGTGCCTCATTGTTCTCCCCACCATTCATGCAAAAATAACTAGATTGTCACTTTTTGAATATTCAGAAACTCCACATGTCATGAACCAGATGAGAGGTAGGTGGGGAGTCCTGCAAACATGAGCCTTAATGAATGTGCTATAAGCATTTTTTGGCCCCATCACTGAATTAGCAATTTCACCTGCAGCCCAAGCAACAATGCTCCAGAGTAGGTTGTAAAAAAACAACTGGTCCCAAATCTTTCAGTTGCACCTGCAGCATGGCACTTTGCAAATGAGTTGCAGATGGCCAGTAAGACTGTTTGAATTTCTCTTTACCTTCCTTGCATGATACTCAGCCCTGAGGGCTGGCAGCCCCCAGAGTTGTTCAGCAGTTGCAGAGGATGGGCAATCCCCAGTGTGGGAGCAGAGTGTTTGCTCCCCATTTCTTCTGCCCCCTTCACCAGTCTGTCTTCATTTCTAGGTGATGCATGTCAAGATCTGTGTAGATGAGGAGACAAAACCCTTTCTTGGGGGTAAAAAAAAACAAAAAAAACCAAAAAAACCCACCAAAGCACAGCTTTCCTAATGAGCCATGAGGAGAAGTACCTGCCAGGATTGCAAGAGGAAAAGAAAAAGAAAAAAAAAATGTCATCCAGTGGGTCTTGAGAGCTGTCACCACACTGGCAGAGAGTTACCAGAGACGTGGGAAACATTTTCAGCCCCAGCTCAGTGCAGGACATGGCCATGCCAGGCATACTCACTTCTCTTTGGCCATGCACTCAGAAAAGAAAGGATCCCAGTTTCTGACAAACAAGCCATGGGCAGAGTGCCAGCCGCCCTGTTGCTGAGAGCTGAGAAGGGGGAAAGGAAGCTCCTTGGGGAAAGGCTGGACTCAGGGGTGTGAGTCTGCAACTGGTGATGGAAAGACTTAACCCTTCCAGGGTAGCTCTTGCAGAGAGTCCTGGGGACAACAATTGTGCCCAGCCAGGTACCAAAACTCACCAAAGGTACAAACTCTGGCTTGCATGAGCCAGTGAAGATGATTTTTATCACTCTCTGCCATCAAAGGCCTTCATGCAGTAACTTCATAGGAGGCAGGCAGATAATTAATAATTTTCAGCATGTTGCCAAAACAAAGACACAGCAGCAATTGCCCTGTCCCCAGACATTTAAACAAAGGTACTTGCCAAATTTCACATGGAGTATTATAGTCTCCCTAAGTCTTATGCAACAGCATAGGGAATAGTACCCAACTGCCTTTTAACATTCCTTATTCCAAAAGCTATGCATCAACTTGAAAAAAAAAAATTAAGAGCTAGTTTGTGTAGTGTTGCCAATTTGCTTTTTTTCCACAAACAAATGCAATTGATGCTAAACTTCAAATGTTAATTCCGGTTTCCCCCCCTCCCCAGTATGTTTGTTTCTTGGATGTTTATGGCATGCTTTGATTTTCTTACTTCTTTTATCCATCCACAGACCACCCGTCTGCTTCTTACAGACCAGCACAATGTGTGCACCCAGACTGAAAAGTACTTACATTTCCCTTCCAGAGCCTTAGTGTTACAAAATGCTAAGAGTTAAACTGCAGCTTTATATAAAGAGTATCTGTAAAATCCTAAGAAACTACCTGGCAGTTCACCTCCAGCTAGTTATGAAGATAACAGTAGCAAACAGAGGGACACAAGGATATTGCCTGCTTCAGAGAAAAAGACAAGAAAAAACCTAAACATTTTCTCAAATTACACATCCTTTGTAGCAAATTTGTACATGCAGGAGGAGAATAAGAGTCTCAGAAGATGACACTGTGATTTACTAAGGTTAAAGAAGAAAAGGAATAATAAAGAAGGAATAATTATAACTGGTCAGTTTGTCAGGCTTTGCTAAGGGACACGAGCCTCATGCAGTTGCTACAGCTATGAAGTAACTTGGGTAAGAGTTGATGCTTGATCCCCTGTATCATCCTACAATTAATCCAGTCCCCTCAGACTTGCCCATGTTCCTGACCTTCATCTCTGCTTTTCCCTGATGCAATGACACCAACTTTTCACACTGCAGAAAGTCTGCTCAGGGGTAGCCCATATATTATGGATAATATTTTCTGTGCTGTGGTTCAGAGCCTCAGTGTTCACTGGGCAGGAAAACTTGCTGCTTGACCCTGTGACCTTCTGCAACTACCCATTAAACCAATTATCCTACACATGAAATTATAAAATTATGAAATTATGTGGCTCCAAAAATAGGCAGTGTTACCTGTTTTGGAGTTGAGAACCTTAAAGTATCAGGTGAGTGAGCAAGGAAAAGACTGTTCTTCTCCATTAGTATGAAAAAATAATGTTTAGGGTGGAAGCCTATGCAGAGTAACCTGGCCTAGAGATGCCCGTGCTCTACTTTTCTTCCAAAAGCAGATGATTCCTCTTTGAGTGTTGCCAACACAGCAAATTTGGGAAGAATTAAATCCCAACACGTTGCTTCATCCCCCTTTTTTAAGCAGATGATAGAAGAAAATCTCAAATTACTGTAGCAATAGGCTTAAATGATACTCTGGAACTTGTCGATATTTATCCCATGATCTAATAGTGGTTTCTTGACTGTGGTACTCTGCAAGGCTATGGCATTAAGTCAGAGCTTTATTCTTTTAACATACGGCCCCTAGGAAATAAATTTTTTCTTGAGCTTTGTACTCTGCACTACAGTTAAGTGCAGCAACAGTTCGACTCATAAAGAAAGGCATTAGTTACCTGTGTGTGATTAAACCCCACAGCCTAGATATGGATTTAAAATTTATGGAAATAAAATTATAGACATAAAAATGGGGTCACATAGATCCAGATGAGTGTTAACAAGTGAAGACCTGCAAGAGTAATGTGTTATTTCACTATTATTATAACATATGTTTATCTTTAAAGAAGGTGTCTGTAAAAGGTATCTCACAGGGACTTAAGGCATGTGGGTAGGTGCAAGTAGCACAGGATTAGGCGGCCAGGGGACCAGAGTAAGATCAAGGAAATTACATCATTCTCAAATTCAGAAAGCTCAGCAGTGAAACTCAAGGAAACAGGAGAGAACTCCACCAGAAAACATTTTAGGAGAGGTGAATGCAAGGATGTTGCACTATTTATTTTTTTTTTTAATTTTTATTTTTTTTATTTTATTTATTTTTTTTAGGAGCTAACTTCTTGTGCCACTTTTCAAAAACACAGCACTAGTCAGCAGTTCTGTTGGTCAGCTTGTGCATTGCTCCCAGACCCATGTACAGAGACCCACATCTTGTGGGACAAATTGATCTCCCAGAATTACATAGAAAATTTTTACTTGACTTATTTGCAGCAGCTTTTCTTCCCGTGACACCCCTTTTGCTCTTGAAAGCAGCAAACTGGTTTTTGGTAACAACTGGCTCATTGAAACCTGCCCAGTGAGTGTGTGCAGATCTACCCACTGGACTGGCCATGCACTCCCTGCATGCTGCCAGCACTCCTGGCAGTCCCAGAGAGGCTGCTCCCAGTAAGCCAGGCATCAATGAACTTTGAGATGTGGGATTCAGTAACTGAGGGCAAAGCATGGTGTCTGGATTTAGAAAGGATGAGAAAGACCACCTGGGGAATGATAGACCAGTCAACAGAACTTTGACCCCCTGAAAAATAATCAGCTAAATTACTAGACAGTCAGGTTCTGTCCGAGAACAACAAGTGGAAGGGAAACAGCCCACATGGATTTGTGAAGAGCAAATCATGTCAAACCAACCAATTCTCCTGCTCTGGCAGGGCCACAGGGCTGGCAGGTAGTGGTATGATGTAGATGTGGTATATCTTGGCTTCAATAAGATTTCCACCAGCGTGGAGAGGCTGGAGCAGCACTTTGACAGACAAAACTGGAATTCAAAGCAGTCCTGATCAAATCAAATGAAATGGGTCTGAAATCACCAGGGTGAAACTCAGTGAGACAGATGTGGAGGGCAGCATACAGGAAGGAAAATGGGTGCCCAGAAAAAGGACAAGCTGGGGAGATGGACGGGGCTGCTGCGCAAAGTGGTCCATGGACCAGAGCAAAGCGGGAAGCCAGCATGAATCGACAATGTGACACTGTTAGAAAAAAGGCAAATGCCACTCTGGGACATGCCAGCAAACACTGTAAACAATTATTGTGTTCTGCTCTGCACTGAGGAGCCCTGAGCGGACCCCTGGAACCAGAGCTTGGCACCACGCTCTGCAAAAGATGCAGTCAGACAGGAGCATGTAGGAAAGAACAGCAAGAGCTGCAAGAGACTGGAACATGATTTATGGGAAAAATACAAACAAATAATTCATTTAGCTAGAAAAAGGATTCTACTGTAAATACAACTCTGAACAATATTAAATTATGAAATTCATAGACTTACAGGCACAGAGTGGCTATGCTGGGGGTCTCCAAGAGACTTCAGGCACAGAACTGGCAACAAGCAGACTGCCAGAGGAAAAGCAGATACACTTGGACTTGCTTTAGAACACAGAATACTCCCACTGACCTCCCAGGACACCCTCCCACCCCCCCTTCACNNNNGACACCCTCCCACCCCCCCTTCACAGCCCCACCCTCTCCTTGACTGAGATCCAAACCCAGCAGTGCTACCACCTCCCATGCAATCACTGCTCAGAGCTGACATCGCTGATGAAAGGTAGCAAAGGGGACCGAGTCCTGTGCCCTACATCTCAACATATGACTTTCTTAGGTCATGCTGAGCCACCCAAAGGTGCCATGATGGGCTTTGGGTATACCAGAGTGGGAAGAACACAATACTTGTGTGTCAGTCTTTCCACCACATGGGACCCCAGGGGGGCCTAGGCTGGTGTGGAACAAGCATATTCTGTTGCAAAAGGAAAGGAGACAATGGAAAATAATTTCTGGCTGTGGAAGGAAGGACATCTGTGGATGGGTAAGCTCTATAGAAAGAGTGAATCAGTCAGCAGAGGAAAGTTGAAAAGGGGTCTATTGCTGCTGTTCAGGATGCTCTTCATATGAAAAGATCATAGAATCATACAATGTCAGGTTGGAAGGATCATTCTTGTCCAGTCCTTCTAATAGTATTATTTATGTGAGATGTCTCAGCACCCTGTTGAGATGAGACTTGAAACTTTCCAAAGTGGGGAACCCACCACTTCCCCTGGGAGACCATTCCAATGCCTGACCATCCTCAGAGTGAAAAATTTTCCTCTTGTGTTCAAAAGTAATCTCCCCAGGAGCAACTTGTGTCTTATCTTTGTGTCCCCTTTGTCTTATCCATGTGACTCTTTGTAAATAGGGATTCTTCATCTTCTTTGTGGCTACCCTTTCAGTACTGGGACACTCCAATTGCCAGTCTGGAGAGTGAGGATGCAATACATTCCTCCCAGCATCACTGGCTGTGGTTGCCTCTGCCAAATATCACTCACTGTGGGCTGGGGGGTGAGGGAGAGACCATGTGTGTCTGTCAGCTGTCAAAATCATGCTTGCTTGCTTGCTTTTGGAAAACCAATATCCTGCTTACTTTCCCAGTGCTTCACATGACATACCTCTCTGCATGGGTCTTTTTTTGTAAAATTGTAAAGCAGCCATGAAGTTGGTTTGCTTCGTTGCTCATGGTAAAAAGTTCACAGTGCAGCAGTTTGGCTGAGGGGCTACACTTTCCAGACTGACATGTTTGGTGATTTTCTTACTCATTCACTGCACCTTGGCTGCTTTTATACTGTCCTGCAGCCTTCCCTCACCCATACATTTTTCCCCCTATTCTTCTTGTGGAAAAACATTTTTGATAAAGTAGTCAAGACTCCAGCCACCTTGAGAGGCCCTGGCCCCCACAGATGTCCAGCATAGACACTTCAATGCCATAGGAAGCTCAGCAGGGCTGCATGGACCGTCAAGGTTCTGGTGACAGGCTGAAGTCCTCACTTTGCACACTGGTACCCCTGGAAAAAAAAATAATCTTTGCACATCACATTGCCAGGCATAGTCCTCTCTTGCCAGGGTGAAGATCAGAAGTGACATACCAAAATTGTACCTTCAGCAATTTTGTACTGTGAAAAAGCAAGAGCTGACCCTAATAGCAACTGCCTCTCTGCTGGTGGTACCCTCTGCATCTGCTTTCTGTATTTTCTGCTCAAATGGTGGCCAGGAGGTCACTGCACTGGTTCTGCTGATAGTGTGCTGGCCAGCTACACCAGTCTGCTGGCATTTTGATGGGACTTGCAGCCAGCAACACAATGTAAATAAATAAGAGAAACTGCACTCTCTCAGGAGCCTAGACTTTTCTGGAACAGAAAATAATTTTTTTTTTTAATTACTTTCTGTTTTTTTCATCCATTTGCTGTTTCCATACTGACTTCCTGCGTAGCTGTCCTCGTAGTCCAAAACTGAATCATCTTGGAGATTTACACTGCCCACTGACAGTGGTCCTGCCCAAGGCAGGGGTAAACCTTCCCCAACCCCACAGCACAACTCATACCAGAATATTCAAGACTTTCCCTGAGTCCCCCAAAGTTCTAAATCTGCAGAATCAAAGACATGATCCTACCCAGAGCAGAAATATCTTTCCCACCAATGAACAGGATTTAATGCAGGTCTGCAACATTTAAGTCCTGCAAAACATTGTACTTTACAAATAGGATACCTTTCTGGGACTGTGCAACCCTTTGGATTCCCTTGGAGGATTCCCATTCCTATATAGAGAAAGGCAGGGAGAAGTAATTTCATATAATAATTTGGGTTGGAAGGGACCTCTAAAGGTCACCTAGTCCAACCCCCCTGCAGTAAGCAGGGACACCCTCAACAAGATCTGGTTGCTCAGAGCCATGTTGAGCCTCACCTTGAATATCTCCAGGGACACCTCAGCTACTCTGGGCAACCTATTTCATTTTTCAACTACCCTCATGGTAAAGAAATTTTTCCTAACATCCAAGCTACATCTACTTTTCTCTAATTTAAAACCATTGCCCCTTATCCTATCACTACATGCCCTTGCCAACAGTCCTTGTCCAGGAGCTCCAGGGAATTTCCTCTGAATTGAAAGATGCCCTCCCTGCCCTCACCCCCATGACTTCTTCCTCAAAGAGAACAAGAAGAGTATGAAGCCAGGGTTCCTGAGAATGGAAAAGAAGCATGTGACAGTGCTTTTAATGTCTGCTGCTTTTCCATGCCCTCCTCTGTGTTTGTTTCCTGGGGCTTGTACACAAGCAAAGAAAAGATTTTGAGTAACCCTCTGAAAATCCTCCTCCACTGTGCCCAGGAAACGTTCTGTGGGACAAAGAAACAAAAGGCACTGTGAGCTTCCTAATCAAAGGAGCACTCTCCAGCTTGAGCATACATATCCATGATGATAGAGATCACAAGAAAAAACAGAAAAACATCTCAGTTTCTCTAATTAACACAAATGCTGACTCTCACAAAGTCCTTACCTCTGCTGACTGAGGTGCAAAGTTGTACTCTCCAGGGGACAGGCGTCTGTACAGCTGCTTTAAGAGTCCTGGCAACACCACTGTGTTGATGTTCGGGGTTGTGAAATGCTGTAGTTGCTTCAGGCTTAGTGGGTTTGCTTTGCTGTGGCATGACAAACACCAAACTTCACAGTATGCTATACAGAGGAAGCACACAGAGGCCCAATATTCAGCAGCTGAGGAGCTCACCCTGGGATGTTCATTAAAATGCCAGAAAGGAACATGAAGCTGACAGATTTATTCATTTGCCATTTTATGAGTCTTTTGTTCCCATACTGGCTCTCAAATGCAAGGCTGTGACAGATAGGAAAGCACTGGCTCTTCAACAACCTTGTACATTGGAAATTAGAAAAATAAATAAATAAAAAGGAAATTTTACTGAGGTCAACATATGTCTTACCATTGGTCTTTGCACAAGAAACAAGTTAGATTATGTGCTGCACATAAAACGTTATTCTATAAGAGCACATGTATTATGTGTTTTCAATACCTTTCTACATAACGTCAGGACTGGACCCTGAAAGTCTGTTGCCTCTTTTAGGTAAAGGCACACTGTGAGGTGGAAGATTTATGATATCATTAAAAATGATAGTTGATTGCAACATTGAAGAACTTGTTCACTTAGGGTCTACAAGCCAGGTAGCCCTTGCATATTCCACAATTCACACAGCTGCATGGGAGATGAAGTTCACACTTCAGAGAAAAACTTCCTCCCAAAGAGGTAGCAGACACTTGTGCCTTCTTTCTTTTTTTCAGTCTGATATTACCCTAAATGGATGAAAAGCTATAATAAACATATACTATATACTGACAGACTGAGATTTTGTGATAATTTTGTATTTTTAATTATATGTTTAAGATTAAATGCTATGTTTTCATGATGGAACACAGGGTTCCAGCTTCATTATACTTAAATACTTGTAATGTTTTATTTCAGGCACAATAAGCCATTTTGTTTAGCCACAAATTATTTTTTTTCAATCTTCTGTTCATCCAGAACTCTTTGGATACTCTAATTTTGGGACAACCTGAAGCAAACTGCATTTTCACTCCACCAATGTTTTAGTACTGCAAATGAACTGAAAAAAACCCACCTTATTAGCCAAGCTCTAGTTGTAGGTCCCAAGCTCTCTTTTAATCCTTCTAAGCCTCTCTGTGTTTTCTAGCAATTGCGGGTGTTTCGGGCAGAGGATATGTGTACATGTATCTGTAAAAAAGATCCTGGCACAAAGCTTTAATATGATGGGAAAAACTTTTTGATTTGTTTTGCTTCTTCAGTACCTGACTGAAATGTCGGTGAGACGAACTTAAAGAGGGCTTAAGAAGTATATTTTATTTTAACCTTGGATTAGAGTTGATTTAGCTAATGACATATAAGCAGATAAAAATTTGGAGAGATGTTTCTTTCTGGAAAAAAAAAATATCTGGTCATTGCTCTAGAATTTTTCCTGATGTTATGGATTTTTTATCTGTCATTTCTTACACCTACCTGTTGAGTGTCAGACAGTTTGAGTCCTTAAGGTTTTTCTATAAAGAAGTAGTCATTTACTTATGGGCATGTTGACAGAAGCCAAAGCCAAAACCAAGACTAACTGTCCACATAAGAAGAGACACATTGAATCAATGGTGGAGTAGTTCCTCAGCAGGGGAGAAATTCTGGGCCAGAGAAGATCAAACCACATTACTAAGCATATCTTCCTTTCCAGCTTCCCCATGGTCACTCTTTGGGTCTTACAATGTCCCCACTTTCCCATCTGTCCCATGACTGTAGCACCTTCCAGAAAAGCAAAACGTTGGTAATTTTCCAATTCATCAGCCCCAGCAGTCAAATGAGAATTGAGGCAGCTCCAAGACTTTGTTAAGAAGATAATAAGCACTAGGTTAGGGCTCTGCTTACCCAAGGTTTACACACAGCTCATCTACAGCTTGTCTTTGCACTTATATCTGAGAGAAACAGCAGCCCCTCTTCACCCATCCTTCCTCCATGCACTGGCAGTGTCACACAATGGCTTTGTGGTGCAGGGACTCTCATAACTTCAAGAACCAGAGAAAGAAGAGACCAACATCAGTGCAGAGTGCTGTAAAATTTGGCAGTACAGAAAAACATTCCTTAAAAACCAGAGTAAGCCTAAAAGCCTAAAAAGCCTAAAAGAAGCAGCTTGGAGGATGGTTTCTGCGAAAGGGGGCAGGTGGGAGTAGAAAAAAAAAATAGGTTTGTCAATGTCTCAGCTAACCCTTGACAACTCCAGAGCATGTACATTTTACAAGGTATTTTGTATGCAAAAATGGAAAGTGAAAGATAAGCAGTTCTGAAGTGCTGGTGTCTGGCAGCATCTATCAGGAGGCTGTCTGAAAGGGGCGTCCATCCCACCCAGGAAGCTCTGCTGGGAGCACAGATTCATTCACTAATCTCTTTCAGTAATAGATAAAAACAAGTGCTGAAAAAAACATCATGGTATCTCCTAAATGGTGATTCTGACATGGAAAATACTTGATGTGTGTCAGGTATTCCCAAACAGCTGACATTCCCTGAAACAGCCAACAGAGGTAAAGTAACAGATTAAAATGTGATGGCTGAAGAAAAATAATTTTAAAAAAATTAACAGACATTGTTTTTCCTTATCTTTTTTCAAAGCTGCTCTCATAGAAGTTATTTCCTCTAAAAACCTGCAAACTCATGTTTGTATGGAAACATGGTGTGGATGAGTACTTTCCTTTCTCTCTGTCACAGCTTCAGTGAGTGTAAGGGAAGCAAGAGTCTATTTTCTTTTAATCCAGTTCTTTCTCTAGTTTGACCCTGAAGCTTACAGAGCTAAAACATCAGCATTTGTCTTCCATTCACTTCTGCCTTGGCAACATCAGCTGCTGCATGACAGGGTAGGCTCCCCAGTGAAATATGGTTGTGGCTCTGAGTTCACTGTCAGACCCAAGATCCCATTTCAGCTACTAGTAAATTCAACGGGTGATGTGTCAAATGTATTGGATAAAAAAATTGCTTTATTTGTGTTAAAAGTAAGTGAGTATAAACCTGGTTTTATAAAAATCTCTGGCAAAGGTCTTGATGTCTTCTGATGGACCAAGATTTTACTTTCTGTGTTCTTTTCTAATGAGTAGACAGACAGTGTCACTCAAACAGGAATTTTTCTGTCCTTACTAACTCCCCTCCTAGAGAAAGTCCTACCTGTATCCTCAAAGTGTCACACAGCTGGACAATGGTAGGGAATTTGGGGTTTTTTTGATCAGGCAGTAAATACAATTTATTTTATTGCCTCAGAATTTTGTTGGCAGAAGAAAAGCCACATTGCCACTCAACTCAGCAAGCCTAGCTTTGAACTGATGCAGCAAGCACTTAGAGACTTCTTGGAGCAGAACTGCACATTATCATTTAGCTGGATGAAAGCATGAAACAGAAAAGTTGTTCTTGATTAAAAACAAATACTAGCACGGAAAGAGAATGAGTAAGGATAAACAGATTAAGTGTGATATGTCTGAAAACTTCCCACAGTATAAAAGCCATATGTGGGAGTCAGGAGCCTAAAACTAAACTCCTGACAGTGTGACTTGAGGTTTTTGAAAGAGGCACCTGACACAATCTGAGTGGGAAAGTCTGAGTAATGGGCTCATTGAGGGAGGTTCTCGAAATGTTCCCATGATCCGCACCTTCTTTCTTCTGCTGCGCTCATCCAAACAGGAAAACACCATTCAAGGGTGAGACCAGACAAGATGACTCACGTGTCCCTCCAGCCCTGCTCATCCAAGGGAGTCCCTGTGCAAAGCTGATGCAGCTGTGGGCAGCCCCATCTTAGCCACAGCCTATTCAGTGCCAACCCAAGCCCAGGCAGGCTGGAGCTGGTATGAGTGGTAAGGTCAAGCCAGCCTACCAGCAGCCTCCCTTTCCCCATGCTCAGCTAGCTACAGCCCTGTACCCCAAGCTCAGGTGTGGGCAGAAGGAGTCTTTTTGCAAAAATGAGCAGACATTTTAGCACCCAGTTGAAGAGTAATTGCAATGAGCAATTGCCTGGGACAAGGAGCAATTAACACAGGGCCTTCCTTGCAAACAATAAGCTACTGGTTACTGTCCCTGTGGTTGTCATTGTGGGCTGTAACCTCAACACCCTCACAAGCACAAAGACGGAGCTGTATGTTTCTAAGCAACATCACTCTTGCACCAATTTCATTGAATCCACCAAATTGTGTTCATCTGAGGTCATTGCTTTTTGTTTGCTTGGCAACGCTGCAGCCTTGGCTTCCACAAAGAGTCTGTACTCCTGACAGGGACACTGGATGGCTTTCCTGCTTCTGGGCAGCCAGTGGGGCAAGCAGCATCCTCAGGTCCACATCATTCACCACCCTTTGCCATGCAGATGGCACTCCCACATGCTGCCCTTCCTCCCTCCTTCCTCCCCTTCCTCCATCGCTCCCTTCCTCCATCCCCAGGACTCCCTGGAACCCCATGGGTAGCAGAAGCCCAGTGTCTCCCAAGGCTTTACAACACACCACTTGCATTGCCACTCAAGCCATATTTTCCTGTAGCTGCACAATCAAGAAATCACTTACCCAGACCAAACTCACCAGGTGTCTGTTGTTTCAGCTTGCAAGTCCCTCAGCTCTGCTAGTTTCTTCCTAATTAGTCTTCTTTATAGACCAAAACAGTATCTTCTCTTATATTCACTGAGGAAGAAATAAACCAGATACAGACAAGGTACATCTATTAGTGACTAGGAAATCCGGAAGTTTTGGGCTCTCACCATAACACTGGAAGCCTGATCTCTGCTTCCCACAAAGGCCTTTCCAGAGGGAGTCCCTGCACAGCAGCCCAGAGACTTTTCCACTCCCTTTGGGAAGGCACAAGGAGTGACACTGCAGATGCTCCCATAGTCACCCTTGCTCCTGCAAAGACCTGCTGTGATCATGGAGGAAAGTTTTCCTCAGGTGAAGCATGTGAGGCCTGTACACAATGTGGGGGTTTTTTTGCAAGACAAACGTCTAAATTAACTCCAGTGATAGAAAAACAGTGGGGAGATGAACCCTGAGGGGCCATTACAGCTCCCAGAATATGACCAAAACTTGTCAGCCTTCTGTTACCAAACTCTTGACTAGCTATATAGTTTTTCTCTTTTTTTTTTTTTGAGGGGGACTCTCTACTTCATCTGTGTCTGCACCCATGCCGTACACTTCGCCCATGCCTGGCTGCTGTTTTGTTAACCTCAGAGTCCAAGCTGTGGTGCTTGGCAGGATGCTGCACAGCCATGGGAAATGCGTGCAATGCCAAGGTCTTGCCCCATGGCAAGATCAGCCACTGCTGTCAGCTCTCATATGCAAATTGCAAAGAGATTTGTTATTTAAAGATATCAGCTATCCCATGTCAGGCATGACATTAATAAATTACTGCGAAGGGAAGCTTTTCCTCTTCTCCCTCTGTGGAGGAGCTCTTCATCCAGCTCTGCACCACTCCAAGATGAGGTAATTTTTGGCTCCCTGCATTTGAGTTATTTGAGATAACAAACTCAAATGTCTTAGTCATCCAAATGCAAAACTGTAGGTCTTTTCTGGTGTTACATCTTCATTTTCACTGTAACTCATGCTCTGGGTGCAAGCATGTGGGTCAGCAGGACACAGAAGCTGCTCTTATGTGATGCAAGCTTCCTGAAAAAGATGTTGTGGAAGGGCAAGAGGTGACAGCAGGATTAAATGCACCATCATCAGGTTTGAGAATGACACCAAGCTGAGTGGTGCTGTTGATAAACCAGAGGGATGGGATGTCATCCAGAAGGACCTGGACAAGCTGGAGAGGTTGGCGCAGGTGATCCTCATGAGGTTTAACAAGACCAAGTGCAGGGTCCTGCACCTGGGTCAGAACAACCCACACTATCAGTACAGGCTTGGGGATGAGGCTTTAGAAATAGCCTTGCAGAAAAGGGCTTGGTGGTATTGGTGGATGAAAATCTGGACATGAACCAACAGTGTGCTCTTGCAGCCCAGAAAGCCAATTGCATCCTGGGCTGCATCAAAAGCAGCATGGCCAGCAGGTCGAGAGGTGATTCTGCCACTTTGCTCTGATAAGACCTCACCTGGAGTTCTGCATCCAGCTCTGGAGCCCTCAGTACAGGAAGGACATGGATCTGGTGGAGCAGGTCCAGAGGAGGGCTGCAAAAATGATCAGGGGGCTGGAACACCTCTCCTATGAAGACAGACTGAAGGAGCTGGGGTTGTTCAGCCTGGAGAAGAGAAGACTCTGGGGAGACCTAATGAAGACCTTCCAGTACCTGAAGGGATCCTACAGAAAAGCTGGAGGTGGACTGTTTGTAAGGGCCTGTAGTGATAGGATAAGGGACAATGGTTTTCAGTTAGAGAAGAGTAGATTTAGCTTGGATGTTAGGAAATATTTCTTTACCATGAAGGTGGTAGAAAAATGAAATAGGTTGCCCAGGGAGCAGTTGAGGCCTCGCGCCTGGAGGTATTCAAGGTGGGGCTCAACACAGCTCTGAGCAACCAGATCTAGTTGAGGGTGTCCCTGCTTACTGCAGGGGGGGTTGGACTAGGTGACCTTTAGAGGTCCCTTCTAACCCAAATTATTCTATGATTCTATGAAATTCAACTACCATCAGTAACATTTCCCTGCAGTGCCCACACAACTGTTGACAGAAGGATGTCATTATTACAAAGGATAACCAAGAAGGACTGACAGAAAAGAATGCTAAATTTTGCATTCAAAGTAATCATAAGGTAGCTGGTGGGTATTTCTGACTGGACTAAATATTGGGGGGGAAAAAATCACCACCTGCATGCTCTGTGTGAAATGGCTGTGCTCAGCACCACCTGGAGCTGGATGCCTGTGGCTCTTTACAAGGGTATCCTTTTAGGTTTTAAATTTGGGAGCACAATCAAATGTTAGAGATATGCAGAAAGGTCATCACTGAGTCAAGAGTTATTTCACATGCCTCTCTCAGTCATATCTGTTTATTGAGGCTGGGTAGTCAGGGAAAGAGCTTCAAAGATTTAACTATTAGAAAAAGGGAGCATGACCTTTTTACAATATATGCTGCACATGTAATCTTCTGCTACAGATGAATGTACCTTCCTCAATGCTCTATCACCGGTATTCCCAGCTGTACAGAGCATTTTAAAATTCTTTTTGTTCAAGCTTCAAAGAATCCTTCTCCTTAAAAATAAAAAAGAAAATAAATTTGAGTTGTCTAGTGTGAATAAGACTAATTTCCACATACCTCACTCATCTTAGTCATGATGGTCAGCCAAAATCTGGAATTCAGAAAACTGTGTCAAATTAAGAGGACAATAAAGCCAGTTGATTTACTTATGGCTTCTGTTGATTTATCAAATCAGGCAAAAAGAAAAAGTAGAACTATGAAGAATTGTTCTCCTGAAGACAGAAATAATCAGCATCAGGAAAGGAGTTCATTGAAGATACCCCTCACAACCTTTCTGGACAATAGCTATTTATAAAGCACTTGGTCAGTGCAGTGCTGCTTTCCATCATAATCATCTTTTTCCATGGTGGTCTCTCTCATAGCCCTTCATTCTCCTTCAAAAGCACACCAATCCTTAAATTTCAAATTCTTGAGCTAGCTGTGGCTTCATTTAGTGTTGTAATTAATCCATCTATTGTCTCCAAAAGAAATGGTATCATGCAAAGTGAGCTTCTTGTCCCACAAAAAAATTGCCAGGGTTAGCTTTACAGAGATCTGCAAAGTTACTTGTTTATTTTATCAACAAAGGCAGTGGTATAGTTAGATATCAGCTCAGATTTATTTTAGCCATATAAATATGAGCCAAACTGTGTCTGCGTGTGGGCACACAAGCACAACCATACACATTAATGCACTGTGCCTGTATATGCACATATTTATGCAAAAACATAGAACATGTTTTCCTACAGTTACACCCATATACATCAAACATTTGATTTCATCACTTTTTAATTTACGATTTTACCACTGGATGGAAGTTTGCAGATGCTGAAAATCTTCTAAACTCAGAAGAGAAGAAACTGATGGGTGCTGGGCAAATTAAGATGGTGAGGAAGCTGAAGGTCTGTGGGGTTGGTGCTGCAAACTCCATGTGTTTGTGAGTTTGTGATAGGGAGGAGAGGAGATCATACACAGATGTGCCCCATCACAGGAATATTAACAAAAACTGAAAGAGAAAATTCTTCTTCCAACAGGACAAGGCCACATCTTATCAATATACTCTTAACCAAAATTGTCCTCTGGGGAAGGCCTTTCTGCTATTTCCCAGTCTGAGGTCTCTTGTTATGAGACAGCTATAAGATTTTATGACAAGCTAATGTAGTCCAGAATGGTAAATACCCATATTCCTCATTTTCCCACCATTTCTTTTTTCTGTCCTAAGGAATCAGAACATGGACAAATCCCACTGACGTAAATGCTGTGGGGTAGCAAGAATGTTTGCCACCAGGCCATGCTCTGGAATGGCAAATATGCAAGAATTAGCATCTATAACTCTCCATAAACATTGAGGTTAATCTCCAGGGTTTACAAGAGCCTTTAAATGTGTCTTAATAGGACAATATGCTATACACAGGACACATCCAACACTTCACATATCAGCAAAGTTTACAAGAAGGTAAACTGAGCTGGGGCAATAGTTCAGATGTACAGCCAGGGCTCTGATGAGAATCCCAAAGGCAAAGCAATAAATGGATTTGCAAGTATAATACCTTCCCAAATGGCAGAAGAGCATTCCAAGTCTGGCAGCACAGTCTGAACAGAAGAGTTATGAGAATTACATTGTTCTCCCTCAGACTCTGAAATCTCAAGAAATGGCTCAAATCACCACACATTCAGTGCAAAATGATGGGTGGGCTCAGGCCTGCACTCTGCCAGTCTCCCCCATTTTGAACAGACCTCTGGTCCTGGGGTAGTCTTGCTGAGGGATCCAGTGCTGCTCACAGAGTTTGGGGCTGCTGGGAACAAGGTGATTAATGAAAACTGAAGACTCATAAACACCTTTGTGGACACCTGCTATAGGAAAGGAACACTGAAGCCCTAGACAAACCTGCTTTTGTCCACTTAAGACAAAAACTTGGTTCTAGTTTCCTAAAGTCAGGTGAGATTAATCCTGCCCTGGACCTCTGCCAACCAGAGCAAGCCATCAGCCACAAGTATGCTTTGGCTTCATTTTGGAGAATGATTTTTAAGATGAGTGGTCTCAGACTCATCATTATCATCCAAAAGACTCATACAAAGGGCAGCATAAGCCTTTGCTCATAGATGACTAGCTTGTTTTGAGTTAGCTTATTATTTCTGTGCATTTCACTCAAAACTGAATATCAAGAAAATAAAGCTGCTAATTTCAAGAAATTACACATTTCAATTAAATCAATACGAAAACTAGCCAGACTATCCTAGCAAACGTAATGAATTATTTGGGTGCTTAAAGAAGAATGACCTCATGTTTCACTTTTTTATCCTCTTTCTGATTTTCACACAACATTTGTCCAGCCTCAACTCTCTTTCCGTGCCTCTGTAAAGACCAGAGGGGACTTTCTGGAGGGATCCAGCCAATATCTGAGCTTCATTTGCTACTGTCTCTGTTTATCACTTGGCACAACCCTGTCAGAGTACGGGTAGAACGGCAGTAAAAAGATGATTGCTTCATTATAATAATTCAATCTGCACTGAGACAGGCTGTTTCCCATGCTGCATGAGAAACAGTTAGAAACTTTAATTTCATAAGCAAAATTACCACTGGCCATTTTAAAATGCCAAGAGCAGCTATCATTAGATTGTGGTTCAGCCAGCCCTGCTCTCTGGCACAGGGGCTGTGGCAGGTGGGGAAGCATCCATCTCAGGATGGAAGGAAGGTCTCATGCTGGAGCAAAGGGGTGGAAAGCAAGTGAAGATCCAACCATTCCTTTAGCACAAAATCAGAAAGTTCAAAAAAGCCCATGTTTTTATACTAGGCGAAGATATTCTGCAATTGCTCATAGAGTAAATTGGGAATTACTTCTGCTGCTTTAGAGACACAAGCTTGACCTCATTGCTGTTGCTGAAATCTGGTGGGAAGATTCCCAGGGTTGGAATGTTTAAATCAATCTTTATTGCTTATTTCAGGAGGATGAGCTGAGCAAAATCTGAGGAGGCCTTGTACTGTTTGTGAAAAAGGTTTTGGCCCACTTCCAAGTTTTTAGCAACTCAGGAACAAATGTTCTCGTCTTGTTACAGATTAAAGCCCTCAGCAGTGGTGTCTCCAATGGTTACAACCAGCATGAACTCCAAAGCCAACAAGGAAGACTGTATTTAGTTCACTGATTATACAGAGGGCCAAAAAAGACCTGCATCGTCATGGATGCTACAACCTGAGTAGTTGGGAAGACCTCCTGTTGCATCTACCAACACAGTGACCGTGTGTCCAGCCATACAGAAGACACAGCGTAACGTAAATGCATGCGGTGTGTAACACGTAGTGTGTAGACTCTCATGTGTAACATCCTATGTACTAGATTTGTTTCTTTACAGGCTGCCAGCTGACCAGCCAGCGTGATGCAACAGCTGTGTAGATATCAGTCATCATGGATCATGGATGTTGGGGTCACCATCATATAACCCCAGCCAGGACTGGATATTTTGAAAAGCCTGACTTCAGAAAACTGAAAATATCACAAGGAAGAATTTAAGAAGAGAAGTGCGGATGATTGACAACTGCTTAATGACATCAGAGGAGTGACAACTATGACTCCTGGCTTGTGAGGAATGAATTTCACCAGTAAATGACTGCTGGTGTCTAATGAGGCTTAAGCTTGGTCAAAGCTTTGTTTATTGGGCACTGTTCATAAGGACTCTTCCTTGGATGGGTCCTCTGATGTCTAATAATGTGTGAATCTGTACTAAAAACCTTAATCCAGGTAAGCCACTAACCAAAAATGAAAAAGTAAAATGATGGTAGCTAATATGAATTACAAGCTGTAAATTATAGCAGTATGGTAAGAAAAGGATACAAGTATAGATCTGTGGTCAGCAGGAGTTTTAAAAGTATGTTAGCTACAAATGGGATCATCACAAATGTACCACGTTGCTTCTACAGGGACATGCTAAGACTGCCAATAATAAACTCAAAGAAGTTAAAATGTTGAGTAAGTATTTTCCACTTATACTGGGGGAAAGCCAGATAATGCATTGCATCTTATGTAAGAAAAACAACCATTTCTTTTATAATAATAATTTCTAAACTTAAAAATACTTAATTGGCAGTTCCTGAATAATTTATATCCAAGAGGAAAAGATGCTGACTGAATCCCTGATGGTGATTTTGAATAAGCCTTGGAACACTAGAGATGTTAGAGATAGAAGAAAAGATAATATTGTACCAGCCCTTCAAGACAGTAACTAGAATGACATGAATAAAGATAGGGCCATCAGCCTGAACAGAATAACAGAATGGTTATTTTGGGACTCTATTAAGAATTAAAGGGGGGGGGGGAAATAGAATGAAATTTAAATTATCACAAACTTGTTGTAAAGAGACCCTATCCAAATAATTTTATAATACTGCAGCATGTACAAGTTTAACTGATAAAGGTAATAGTGGTGGTCTAAGCCCAATACTGTTGGGCTATTTTACCAATGAATATGTCCTCAAATAACACTGTCTTTGGGGAAGTAGCCAATGTCACGGACTGGGTTCTTAAATATTCACCCTTTAAAAACCATCCCTACTGATGGAGTTGACAAACAAGACAAAGACTAGGAGAGACTGGTGAATGGAAAAGACGTCACAGCTAACCTGAGAGACAAATCCAGTTTTCTCCATAACTGTGACAAAGCACAAGGAAAGGACAGAAAAGGGGGGCAGACTTACCAAGAGAAGAGATTGGTGATTTTGAAAAGATTTCCAGATTCCACTTGAAAGTCAGCTGAACAAGCATCTGAAGAAGTCAGGACAGCTTTTGGCTGTTCAAAGCAGGGTCCACCAAAAACTAAGTTACAGTCTGTATTTCACAATGGTGTGATGGCTCCTACAATTGTTCTGGTGTTCAGGAAAAGGGGCCTGAAAAAAAATGGGCTCAGAAAAAAACCACACTAATTTGATCAAAAGATAGGAAAGTATGCCTTATTCTGAGAGGCACAAGAGCTCAATTCGTGTGACAAGGAGTTGCACGTCCAAGGAAATGCTCAATACTAATAAGTTACTGCTGCAGAGGCAGCAGAGCTTTCACAAAGGTGGGCTCCTTCATGTGTTGAAAAGGCATTTAATCCATCAGACTGCCTCACCACTGCTACAACTAGGAAGACCTTTCTTTAACAATAGAGTGCTCAAACTTTCCCAGAGATACTGTTTGCTTTTACCAGCTGGATGGTATTGCAGCCAAAAAAAAAAAAAAAAAAAAAAAAAAAAAAAAAAAAAAAAAAAAAAAAAAAAAAGACATCTTGGCTAGTGTAGCCACCATGTTTAGTCACTGTCAAGCTTTTCAGCAGTTCTTTTAACTCTGTCTTGAGAATATGGCAATTTCCCCACACTAACAGAACTTGAAGATCTTGGAAAGTCGTGAACATTTAGTAGCAAGGAAACTAGAAGCTCAAAACCACTTATCCCATTTCTTCATGTTACTCTTCTCCTTTTGTGGCCTAGTAAAACTTTTTGCTCACTGATTTTCTGAAGAAGCTGAGTGTATCTACTGTTGCTTATTGGCTAAAGAGGAGATCTGAAGGGAAGCACCTCTGTGAGAAGCTCTGATGAACTCAGTGTGAAAGTTTCCATTTGCAAGACTTTTTTTTCAGTTCACGTGGCTTTGTAGCCCATCAGTTTGACCAAGCAAGCCTAAAGTCTTAAATAACAATGCAAGAAAAATCACCATGGTTTTCCCTCTTTCCCCATTAAAAATTTTTGAAACTACCAAGTTTTCTATGGCCTTTTCCCAAAATCACAACCTGCTGCAAATTCAGTGAAAAGTAATTCCAAACTTAACGCAGATTAATAAAACTTCCAACTAGTGTGGCCAAGTTTTGCAGTTAACAGATTTAAAATTTTCAAGTTTCATGTCTCTTTGTGAACATTTTGTTCCACTTAAACTACAATCCCATAACATTAACCGCCAAACTAAAGCTATAAAAGAAGTCCACCTTTGCATTTTGAACACTCTGCACTTTGATGGAGTTCTGATCTTCAGTTTCATTTTGTCCTGTTGCATAAAGACGGGAGGAACCTGCTTCTGGATCCAGAAGGGTTTCCAAGCCCTACCCAGATTGGGATATTTGGACCCATGTGCTTTTGTTTGGAACCTTTGCTATTTTTTCATTAAAATGGGGCATGTACTCAGATCATCTGCAAGTGTTTCAAGCTGACATGTTTTTCAGCTGTTTACCTCCCTTCAGCTGAAAATCATTGCCCCCTGACCGAAGTGTAATATCTAGCCACAGTTCCTCACTAGTGCAATCTGAAAATTTCTGGCCCACCTTCACCGAGAGGAAGGAGTGAACTCCTAAAAAGATGCTAATTCAATTGTTTGTGACCAATCTGGACACTCCCCTACTTTTTTTATTATTGTTGTTTCTTCCTCAAGTTTCTGCATTCTTGTCCCTAGGTATGGTATCTGGAGAGAGAAACATGGGCTGATGATGACTGAAACCACATTCCTCTGAACAGGATGGCCCTTGCACTTTTTAGACCAAAGTACTCTGAAAAAAAAAAGATTTACAGTTTTTAATCTCCTCAAAAGATATGACTGTTAAGTACACTATAATATATAGGACAGGAATTAAGCCTGAATTTATTTAGGATTTTTTTCTTGTATCATCTGTCAGAAGATTGCCATTCCGATTATTTATTAAGAAAATTATGTTTTTCAAGGTAAATGCATTACTTTCGTTATCTGCTTTCAATTAGCTGGGAATCCACTATGTTCAGCCAAATGTCCATTCATCAACAAATTCCAGATTCCTGGCAGTCTGAACAAATTCCCAATCTTCTTCTTTTATGGGTAAAATAAGTGAAGATATTCATGCCTCATGCTAAATTATGGCCAATCTTAGACTAGCCTAGAGGGAGAAGAAAACAGCTATGGAAGGGCTTGAATTATACTAATAGATACTTTGATAGAAATAAAGCTGAAATATTTCATCATCTTTTTTTCTTTACATGCTTTGTTACACTAACTTAGATGCCTTCCTTCATGGGGAACTCAATGAACTGAGCTGGCCACCCTCTCAAATGCATTCAGTGACCATCCCTAGCTGCAGGGCTCCGCTTTCCACAGGGACACAGAGGAATAAAAGCTAAGTGAAACACATCCTGCACCACTGCAACTCTTCATGTTGTGCCCAACCCTTCCAATTAGTGAATTCAGAATTCTTGTGCAAGGCTGTGCCAAGTATTTCCAGCAGGATCACAGGTGCCATCTGCACACCCTGGGGCACTGAGGGAGCAGCGTGCAGAGAAAAGCAGAGTGGCCAGACATGTTCCTGGGCATAACAAGATGCAGGTTTCTGCATTGGAAGTACTCTCAGTGGTGGTCCTCCCTTCTCAACCTGAAAATGGGGCTCCTAAAAAGGGAGCACAAGCATTTTTAAAAAATACAAATGTGCTTTTTCAAGTTCCTGATGCTCAAAGGCACCTTTGCTACCTGCTTGCAATTGACACTTCACCGAGTGCTGGGCCAAAGCCCTTTACAAGGAATCTCTTGAGCAAAGCTGGGAGAAAACCTCTGTTCATGCCAGCCATGGGGATGTAGACCAACTAGAAATGCTGCCCCAGCTTCTTCCCATGATCACCACAGCCCTGAGATCAGTTACCCTCCAGGCACTGCTTGGAGTGGTACTTCTGTGCATAATGTGACCAAGCCTTGAGCTGGGTGGAGTCATCCCACTGTCCCAAATGGCTCTAACAGCCTCCTTCATCTCCATGGAGTAGAGGAGGTCCCAGGCACACCATAGCTCCCTGATGGCCTCCATGGCCATGTTTTCTTCCCAGCAGGCAAGGAGATGGGGAAGAGGGTAGTCTCCCAACAGGGAGTTAGGATCCAGCCAGGGTGCTTGCTTGAACTCTGGAGCTTTATTGTGAGATAATTTTCAAATATAAGCAGTATTTACAGCTCAACCTTTGCCTTCCAAATTAGGAAGAATTTTAGTTATTTAATAAATCATTGTATCTCCTCCTTCTTTTGGTTGTGAGTGAAACTGGCTTCCTCAGTTGTTGTCAAAAATCCTCTGTCCTGGTCACCTCCTGTGGATTGTACAAAGTCATCTTGGTTTTTTGCTGCTTGGTTTTGTTGTTTCCCAGCTTGGCCATCACTGACTCTCTAACTGTATTTACATGGTCACCTCCTCTATTCTCCATTCCACTCTCAGTGAGTACTTCCTACTCCTTTTGTTTTCTCTTTGCAATGATTTGTGGTCTCTAATGCTTTCCTTTCACTGCAGAGCCTTCAGCCCTCAGCTGTTTGTAGGTCTCTCCCTCTCCATGCACACTCTGAGACTCTGTTCTCTTGTACACCATATTTTTCATCATGTGAGTGCAGAAACAGAGTCAGTGCTCTGCCTCTCATTCCCCAGGTTGTGCAGAAGGATAACCAGCCTTACATGGGCTGATGCCTTCTCCACCAGGTGTAGAAGAAACAGAGATTTTTTTTTTTCCTCCCATAATGGGATTTGAGTGCATCTCAGCCAGATACTGCAAGGTGACTAGGCTGATGATTTGGGGTAAAAACTATGCCACCTTCATTTTTTGGTGACACAGAGCCTTGAGTGCTACTGCCCTGGCCAGCAGCTCTGCCACCAGGGAGGGCTCCTGCTCAGGGCTCTCCACACAGGTACAACCATTGCCATCTCTTCAACATCTGTCAGATGTCCTATAGCCTAGGCAATCATGAACTCATGTGTTTATTTTACTGGTAGAATACACCTGCAACTTAAATATTGTATGATAAGCAGATGTTCACTTCTATAAATTGAACAGCACACAAAGATTTATAGACCCCAGAGGTTCAGATTTAGCGAGTGAGAGCCAAGGTCACAACTGGACCTTCAGATTCAATAAATCTTGCCATTACTGGAGCTTTGGGGGAGAGGAGGAAGGCGTCATAATAGGCATATAACAATTTTAAAAGTATGGCAGTGATGATCTGCAAAGCAGATGTAAGTCAGGCTGATTTTGATATGTTAAACTGGCCTTCCAGACAACAGATTAAATAACTCAGGATTTTATTTGGAGTCACATATGGAATATAGGAGTTGGAAATGGTGATAAGCCCCTGTTCATATGAGAAGCAGAGGAGGAAAAAGCTCCATTTAAAAAAAAATAAATCACAGAATCATAGAATGTCAGCTTGGAAGGGATCTCAAGGATTATCTGGTACAGCCCTTCTAACATTGTTGTTTATATGATAAATGTTTTGTTTTCATGCTATAGTGACACTGTTGATATCATCAGTGGTGAATTTATTATAATTTATATGATGACAAATCTGTGCTCTGTTTTTCTTCCATGCAGTGCACTAATGAAGATGACAAGCTGAGCTACAGAAAACCCAAAGTCCCACACGAGCATATTATGTACCTGCTGCAACTCAATGGTGTCTCCCAGATCAGGAGGCAGAGCTGGCACTGCTGGGTGCATTTGAGGCAGAGAATAGGTTGTCAGAAGTAATTCAGTCTCTTATGCCCCTTCACCTCCTGGTTTCTTTGCTGGAGCTTTAAACAGAGGCTGGCAAGAAGGATGGAGGGGAAGGGCAGTCAGGCAGTATGAACAACCTGTGCCTGTGTCACTGAGGAAGGAAGAGAGGATGGAAATTGAGAGTTAGGGAGAATAAGAGGAAAGGAGGGAGGGTTTAAGTGGGCACCAAAATGCCCTGACATAGCTGTGCTACGAGCACCTCATAGGGTGACTCCATAGCTATTGCCTTGTGATAGCTGCAGTAGGACAGCACTGAGAGTGTAAATAGGAGTGGCTGAAACAACATCACAGCTCAGGCCAGGCAGGAGCTGATGTACCCGGGGTGTACATGACCAACTACTCCTGCACCCCCCTGACCCTGCCAGCACCCAGCCTGCTCCACACCTGCAGTTTTGCAACTGGCTGCAATGTTTTAAAACAAAACAGCTCAGCTGGCCCATTGAGTAATTCTCAGTTATGACAAAAACCCACACGGAGGTTTCCAGTGAGCAATTATAAATTACAGTGGTGCTTTGGTGTTTCTGCCTTTCTGTTTAGTGTAATTCAGGAGCCTGTGAGAATCATCTAACTAGCAGTTAGATGCCAAAAACAAAGCAGAAAAGTAAGGAATTCCCTATTTACAAATTATAATAAATACAAATACCCATTACAAATAACAAATACAGTAGAAGATGGAGGCAGAAAGCACAAGAGGCATGACAAGAGAAAAACAAACATGAAAAAACGAAGAGAGAAAATAAACATGAAAAAAATTGTACTGATTTTTTTCTCATTGAGGCAGATACGAATGTGAATATCCCCCCCAGGTTCATGGATTTGAAAACAGAGAGGTCTGAAGCAGAAGCAGACAGGAAGATGTAGCATTCTTTGTCTTCTGTTGGACCTTAAATTAAAAATTTTGAGCCAAAGTAAAGTTATCACCAGCTGCCAGATACAATCTTTGCAAATGAGAGCGCTCCCAAATCAGACTGTGGGATGCACCCTGGCTGCCAGCAGTAATACTGATAAATATCATCCAAAATGCCTAACAGTGTGAAGCACCATCTCAAGATTTTCGAAGTGCTTGTGCAAGGATGCTCCATCTCACAGCCATGTATGCAAGACTCAGGAATATTTTTCTTCAGAGGATGAAGTGAAGTTCATGATATGTACAGGCTTGGAGAAGGATGCTGTAACAAGCTGATGTACAACAAACCTTCTGACAACTGCTTTTTCATGACCAATGGTGCATTGTCTGCACCCAGCTCCCAGATCATGAGACAGAAGCACAGGGACTGATAATCTGCCCCAGTGTCTCCCATTCCAGAAACCCATCCAGCAGGTGCCTGCAGTGATCCCTGTCACCATGTACCCTCACCTGGAGGTATTTTCCCCACGATATCAAGCTCTGGGATGATAGAGGAAAGGTATTTCTCAGTGGTTTCTCCACTGCTCCTTGTGAAAATCCTACATAAGCAAAGCAAGTGGGAAGTGGTTACACTATCTGGCCTTTATTCTGATATCTTTAAGCACTGATTCCAAAACAATTCCAATTTCCATACCAAACATGCAAATTACAGCTTCTTTATTGGTGAGACACAGAGTGTGAATTTCCCTGCCTTGCAAGCTGCAAAAGACAGCTTTGGTATCTGCAATATCTTTTAAGGCAGCCACTGGCATTCTTAATGAAAAATTCATTTAGGGTAAATCAATATTCGTCTTCACTGTCATCCTATATCAGACTGGGCAGTAGGTGAAAGTGAGTTTAGTGGTTACTATTTATTCCCAGTTGACTACTAATCGTACTTACCATCGCTGATATAAGGCATTAAAAATCAAAGTAATCTCTCATTGAAAGGAAGACATTCCTAACAGCTGTATCCTTCAAAAGCTTCAGTCTTTTCTTCCCCTTTACCATCTCCCTAGGTAGCCCTCTGGGACACACGGTTATGTGGGATGCCAACTGCTCACTATTCATCATGGCCCTGTCCTCCAAGGACCCATTGACTTTCAATAATTTATCACTCAATGTTTTGTGTGTTGCTGCAGAAATAAATCAGAACTGGGAGAGCCAGATGCTCCCACAACCCATCATACTGTGTTAATTTATTAAAAAGGGGTCTTCTCAGCCCAGCCACGGGATGCAGGAATCTCCTCCACAAGGAGCAGTGGGGACGAGGGTTAATGTCCTCTGAGCCAAGTGCAAAGAGTATTGAGAGAGAGAGAGAAACTTCAGCATGGAAGTACATGAGCTTGGAACCCCTCAAAGGGTGAGCAGGCGGTCGGCTTTCCAAGCAGAGCTCGTGGTGACAGCGCTCCAAGAAAAATACATTTAGTCCTTAAGCGTGCAGCTTTTGTTCTGGGCTCGCAGTCTCTTTTTGTTTCTTGGACTAGGTCTCACACCCAGATACAGCAAGTAAATATCAAGCCATAAATCACAAATTCAATGCTTGCTTTTCTTTCCTCAAGGTTGTATAATATAATGAAATAGATCAAGCAAATGCAAAGCCGTTTTATGCTGCACATGCGGAGTGCAAAAGGCCCTGGGTCTCTTCCAATGACCCCACAAGAATGATTGGCCTCCTGCTAACCAGAAGTTCTGTTTTTCTGAGGCATCACACAAATCCTCTCATGGATTGAAGAGTTTCTCCTGCTCTTGTGTTCTCTAATGCTCTTGCAGCACAGTTAATTTAACATATAATGACCCTTCCTTCAAACCTTCTGCACGTATATATTAAGGTAGTTTCATCAAATGTGCCTCTGGAAGAACAGGAAACACAAACTTCCTATGTTCTTTCCCAGAGTCCTGAATGCATGTCAACAGCCTTCTGGTACTTATCACCTTTGGTGATTTCTCATCTGCCTTTAGAGTGGGAGAACTGTGTCTGCTAACACACAATTTTGCCTCTGACATTACTGCTGGACCACCAGGTTGACCCCACCTGGAAGATGGAAGAGTCCTGGGACTTCTGCAGGTTCTGGGACCTTGACCTTTAAATCCAGTCTTGCCAAGGTCACACAAAGCAGCTCCAGCACTCCCTAATGCAGCAAAACCTGAAGTCACACCACTGGTACTCTTATAAAATCAGCTTCTAATTACCTGCAAGGCTAAGATCCAAGCCAAGAATGCATGATTCTTCCTACCCCCCCCAAAGACATTGTTCACCGTAATTCCTCTTCTCTGGAAAAGCGCTCCCCAAACAAGAATTGCATGATAGGATAGGAGCTGACAGTACTGCCCAGTACTGCTGACATGTTAGCAGCCTCTGTGCTCATCTCTGAGCATGCAAAAGTGGTACTTCAGAGACCCACACAACTAACTGACAGATAGTTTTTGTGGTGACAGCAAGAAAAATCACTTCCCTGTGCCAGGTTTCAAGTCTTGGCTGCACCTCCAGAGGGAGTTGCCATTCTTTAGGGGAATGAGCTGGCAGGTGGGTTGTAGGCCCCTGTTTCTGTCTCCATTCTCCTCCTCCTCCTCAGAAGTTTCCATTTGCATTGACATTTCCCCTAAACTTGTAAGCTAGGGTAAGACACCCCAAGTGCATCATTCTAGCCTAAAGAGCTAAAGTTTGCCAACTTGATGAGAAAGCATAAGCAACAGCTTATAATGGGAAGAGTTGGGCAATCCTCTCTTTTACTGAAGGCAAAATTCCCTGCTGTGTCTGCCACCAAGATTAGTTCCAGATTTCCTTAGGTCCTGTGACACACACAGGGACACCCACAGTTGTCCCAGCAGCTGCTAAGCACAGTCAGGTCTAATGCCTTCTTCCCAATCTCTCAGCCCTTGTATCAAGAGCATTATTCTGAGGATACTGTTCTTGAAACCATCGTGAGACAACATGGGGAAATCCTGATTAGTCAGTAAAATCATTGTTTATCCTTACGGTGAGACACAGCTTCTGCTAAACCAGAACCATTCCATCCTTGAAGATAAGCAAACTTTTGTAAAGTTTCTGTAAATCATGAGATTACTGGTTAAGGTTGCAGTAAAACCCGATTTGCATCTTAACTCTGTTTTCTCTCATTTACAGCCTTCTTCAAATGTCTTCTTTGGCACCGAAAACATTTGTCTCAACCTAAAACTGAACTTTGCAGGGGGAAGTCTGAAAAAAAACCCCACAGCTGTTTTTGAATTATCCAGGAGGAAAAAAATGCACATTTTGTAGTATAAACATTATCTTGGTTTTATCTGGGGGTTGGGTTTTTTTGGCTGTTGGTTTTTTTTTTTTTTTGCTTTGTTTGGTTTGGTTTTGGGCTTTTTTGTTTTGTTTTTTAGTTCAAGGAGAACATTCAGTTTATTTAGAGTAAGATTATTGTATTTTATTTAGATGTCAGCACAGCACATCTGTATTTCTCAGTGAGACAGAGGAACATAAGAACTACCCTGAGAGGTCAGACCAAGGGTGGGTCAGGAAACAGGACCAGTGCCCAGGGTGCCTTTCCCAGTGTCCCCAGTGCACTCAGTTGTCACAGAGCTTCCTGAGACAGAGCTACGGTGGGACCACTGCATTTGAGAGTCACCCACTGCCCAGTACTTTCAAAATTTGTCCCTCTTTGATCCCCTCTGCCTTCTTGGCAGCTTCTTGTAGCAAAGACATGGCTATAAAGCACCCAGGCTGCGTGTGAAATGAATATTTCCTTGACCTCTTTTTACGCCTGATGGTGTCCTTGGCAGACCTTTAGTTCTTATATTATGAGAAACACTGAAACAGGCCCTTTCCCTCTATAGGCCTTTTTTCATAAGCTGTTTCATCACTCCTCTCATGCAAGCTTTGTCATAGCCCTCCTCATTCTTGCTTTTCTTCTCTCTGTACCTCTGGCTCTCTTGTATCCATTTTAGGGGCCTGAAGCATGGCAAGGCTTGGACTTAATGACTCAAAGAACAACTTCCTCTCCTGGTAGTATCTAGTATTTAATTTGTCTATATTTTTCCTCTATTTCTGAGTAGGAGACAATTCTATCAGAGAATTTTCTTTCATTATACCAAGTTTCTTCCTAAACGGCTGCAGCTTGCTGAGAGCCAACTATTGGATAGGCAGCGGCCATTTTGTTGTTTTCCCTCTATTTCATTTACCTTGCACCATCTTTCTCCTCACATTTTATCTCCCAGTCACTCAGCAGCGTGAGATCTTCCTGCAGCTGATGACTGATGGCTCTTCTGGAGAGTTCTGCACCATCTGCAAATTGAGTTCACTCAATTATAACTCAATAACTCAACTATTTACCCCCTCTTCCAGATCATTGATTAAATCATTGGGTTATGTACCTATCCATGTATACTAATGCTAATCTTTTTCTTTTTTTTTTTTCTTCTCAGATCCTTCAGTGGCAGGGAACGCTGAAAGAAACAGGAAAGAGAGAAAGAACACCCCATCAATTTCTTTACTGAGAGAGTAGTTAGGCATTGGAATGGACTGCCCAAGGAGGTGGTAGAATCACCATCCCTGGAAATATTTAAAACCTGTGTAAATGAGGCACTTCAGGACATGCTCTAGTGGCCGATACAGATATTGATACATATATTTTATTGGGGGGATGTTGACAGTTGGATACAGTGATCTTAGAGATCTTTTCCAACTGTGACAATCCTGTGAGACTGTGATAATTTTCAACATCTTGCCCAGTGTAGTAAGCCAGCACGTTATTTTACAGTTCTCGGGTTCGCTATTGAATTGTTTCTAGCTATAGTTAATATATCTGGAATAGAAGGTTAAAATGTGAGGTTTTATTAATAATGAGAAGTACAACAAATATTCTCTGTAGACAA
The DNA here is from genome assembly GCA_038090715.1 of Florisuga fusca. Taxonomy (NCBI): domain Eukaryota; kingdom Metazoa; phylum Chordata; class Aves; order Apodiformes; family Trochilidae; genus Florisuga; species Florisuga fusca. The sequence goes on from JAAWXA010000004.1 coordinate 20,727,124, forward strand.
GTTCAGCTAGTTCTGCTGTTTAAAAGTGTAACTTCTTGCACAAACTCTGATAGAATATGCCCACAACTAAAATATATGGAGACTTGCCCTTGAAAAAAGTGTTGATTTAACTTCTGCACAGCAAAATGGACTGGCGTTCCCCCATAAACTTTATTTTTCTATTCACAATTTTTCTGCTACAGTCTCTTTTGGGTCAAACATAATAAAAGGCATCAACTGAACACCCAGAAGTTGTCACACGGTTTGGCATCTGCAACTAAAGCTATAATCTGAGTTCACAATTAATTAGAGCTGAGACTGGGAAAGGCACTAGTGCTATTTCACCCCTATAATTTCAGTTTTATTGGTACAGCTTTCCCTGGACACACTCCTTTCCTGGAATAATTGTGCATATTTGTTAATGTTTTATCATATTTTCCTTCAGCATGATTATCCCCAGGTTTACAAAGCACAAATGTGCATAACACAGGCTTTTAAAATGTAGTCAAATGTGTAACATAGGGCAAAACTTTTCAAGTTAATATTTGACTTATCTGTCTGCCTTATAGACCTGTGTGTGTGTATGTACCTGTGTGTGCAAAACACTGTGTGACCATTCATGCAGGCATCAGAGAAGGTAAAGGTAGAGAAAAAACAAAGGTACATGTACAGGAATTGGTTTTTTTTTTTTTTAATGCTAAATAAAACCCAAAGAAGTGGAAGTTACCAATAGCACTGAAGGTACCAAGTATTTAATCATTAACACAATTACAAATATGAAAGCACTGTGAAATTAATGCAAACTATCAGGTGCTTTAAAAATAGGCTCACACTTCAACATTTTGCCTACTCAGGGCTTCTGCAGGTATCATCATGGTACCACCTGGGTAAGCAAATGTAGATTCATGGAAGGAGTGTGGGTGCTTTCACCTGAAAATATTTCCCTCAAAATTAGCAGCACTACCACACTGTTCATTCCCTCTCCTGATAATACATCCAGGCTGTGCAGCCTTAGCTTCACCCTCGAGTCAGTTCAGGACTGTGGTTGCCTCTAGGTAATGTTAAATTTAGGGCTTAGGCTTAAGGACTACTCATCTTCACAGCTCTCTCAGCTGCAGTATATCACTCACAGACCAATACCCTTAACACACAGGGGGGTATCCCATGTGGCAAACACTAATTTATAAATGAGAACGATATCTGAATGTGTCACATTTCAGTGAAGAAAAACAATCCTTACTCACTCTCCTATGGCTGTGATGAATTAGAATGTGCATGGTACAAATATTTACCTTGCACCCTTATTACAAGTATTTCCTTTTCTCTAGTAATTTAATTAAGAGGTGTCCCTTTGGATTAAAACTTTGTAAAATGGGTATGTTTTTCTCCAAAACATAATTAATTTTGAATGAAGAGAGAAAAACTCATAGCTCCTGAACTTACTAGTAATGATCTTAATTAAAATACATCCTGTCTTCCTTGAACACTTACGTATGTTATGGGGTAGTTTGGAGGAGAGGCAAGAGGTATTATTTTCATTTTCAGGAGAAGGACCTGATCCCAGAAACACTGTGGAACACATATGATGAAGAGTTAGTCACAATGATTTCTTTGGCAAGGGAGAAAGAAGCAGAAACAAAAACAACACTGACTCAACTTTCTGTCAAAGGGGGAGATGGGCGGGGATGAGGGAGAGGGTGCGAGATCATTCCTCTACTCTACTGATGCCCAGGATCCCATCTCAGTCCAAAAAAAAAGCCTCCTTATGCTTGGCAGCCTGTGGCTTTGAAGAAACCCGAGGACAGGAGCAAGAAAAGCTGTCAAACATGCCAGCAGCAGCTCATGGCCTAAAAGGGGTCACCCTCTGGCATGTCCCCAGGAGCAGTGGGGCCTCCCCTGTATCCCCCTCTGTGCATGTCTGTGCACAGCCCAAGACACTGGTACCCCAGGAAAACAAAACCCACAGAAGACCCCATCCTGATTCAGTTCTGGGTGGGAGCAGACATCCTCTGAAGACATTACTTGGGCTGTAGACCCAAAAAAGAAAAAGGGAAAGATGAAGCCTGCTGGAGAAGGTGGTATTTAGGGGTTCCGAGGGTCAGGGTTTTCCCACAGCCCTGCCATGCTAATCTTGAATGTCCCATTTCACCCCATTTCTTGGGACCCCTTCTAGATTTTTGCCTGATCTGTTTCAAGGCTGATATCTCTGGATCACAAGCCAGCTCCTGCTGTGTTTGTGCAATGAGATGAGATTGCCTGCACAGGTTTGCTGACATACAGGCATTACAGACAGAAGATGACAAGACCGCAAGTGTTTTTGCAAAATATCTGTTTTGTCTTTGCTCACAGAGAAATTCTAGAACTGTCCATTAGAAAATTATCCCCAGCTCAGGACCGACAAAGGGGTGAGTGATTCTGTGCCTGATGATCTCTTCAAGGGAGAGTTTAGACATGAGAATATCTGGGAGAAGCAACTCTTTTGAGAGACCTCTTCTTGCACAAAGGTTGGTGTTACCAAATTCCATCACTGCCTCTGTGTCATGCTGACAAGGAATGATTTTAACGTTCAAAGCTGATTAACAGAAAAAGGCTTTTCATTTTACTTCCTCTTCAGAGGAGGATTTTCTGATCAGTTTCGAGCATTGTGTCAATAACCCCTGTCACATCCTCTTTGATTACAGAGCCTACAAATACTCTACCCAAATACTCATTTACAAGGAGCACCACTGCCAGAAGAAAAGGCTCCTTTTAACATTAACACAAAAACTAGCTTCTAAGCATCTAAGGTTGAACTTGTATCAATGCAGCAGGTATAATCTAAGTGGTTTCTCAACACGTTATGAAAAGCCATGTTGATGCTGTTTTGCTTTCCAACCCTCCTCCAACACCTGCAGAAACCCCCCCACTGACCCCAAGGCCCTTGGTGAGATTCAAGCTAGAGTGTTTGGTCAATGCCAGCTCTTACATCAGTGACTGGCACCCCTTCATGGCTCACACATCTCACTTTTAAAGGAACAATTATGGCCATGCTGTGAGTTGAATGACAAAACGCAAAGGAAAATTAACTTGAAGATGTTTCCCTAGCAACTGTGTGCAGCAGTGTTCCCACCAGTCCAACATTACAGCATCATACTTTGAACTGAAAAAATTACAGATTTAAATCTTTATCACTTAAATGGTAAGCACAGCCTGGCAGAGATACAGTCTTCCTTGGTCACACAAGGCTTGTAACACTGTATTTCATCTTACATGGAAGACCATTCCCAATGAGGAACAGCAACAGCCATGCACAGAGGTCCAGGGAGCATAGCAACACAAGGAGCTGGACAATAAAATAAAAGAATAATAATAAAAAATCTTAATTTCAGCATTGTTAAAAGAAAATAACTACTTTCTCTTTCTTCTCCCCTTCCTGATCCCTCTCATTTCAATGCTGTGCAATGTAATTTTAACTCATGCTGTTTAACAAGTCACCTTCAGCCACCTGACACACTTCTGCTTTCTTGAAACAAAAGCCATGAGCTGCTAGCAGGCAAAGTTTACTCACCTGTCATCATCCTTGTGCAGCAAGTCTCTCCCAGGCCTTCTTGTTCATCCTTCCCAAAATGGACTGACTCTCAGAAACACCATGTCCTGGGGCAACCCACTCTGTCTTCCCTAGGAGAGTCAGAGGCCCATGCTTCCATGCTTTCTCACCATTGTATTACTTAGAGAAGATACAGTGACTGATGCAAAGAGGGGGAAGGAAGAGTGGCAGTCCCATTAATATCCTAAAAAACCTACCTATTTTTTGTTAAGTTATCACCACTGTTTTAACTGATAAAGCTCAGTGTACTGCATGAAGCCAGCCCTTAGTGCTGAATCCTGAATTATTATATTCTAGAAGAACAGTAGCCATTTTCCTCAAGGGTTCTATTCTGGTTTGAATATTTAAGCACACAAAAGAAAGGCTGCTAGGAAATCATACTGTAAAATCTATTTGCACCTATTAATAGTTTTACTCTTGAGATAAATGCAGCATTATCACCCCAAGAACAATTTCCACTCACCTGTGATGGAAAGATCCTGTTCCATAAACTTGGGTTCCACCTTTTAAACCTGCAAACACTGTGAAAATGCTCCCCAGAGATGGCCAACTGACTGCTTTCCTTAGCTGATGTATGCTCAGTATCACTAACACAGAATAAATTAGCAATATTAAATTTTCTTAAAAATGTATATTGTACTGTGATTTATCATAGAATCAAAGAATGGTTTGGGATCACATAGTTCCAACCCCCCCTGCCACGGGCAGGGACACCTCTCACCAGATCAGGTTGCTCAAGGCCCCATCCAACCTGGCCTTGAACACTGCCAGGGAGGGGGCAGCCACAGCTTCTCTGGGCAACCCCTGCCAGTGTCTCACCACCCTCACAGGAAAGAATTCCTCCCTAATAACTAATCTTAGTTATTAAACTAAGCTTCTTTCAGCTTAAAGCCATTACTCCTCATCCTAACCCTACACTCCCATGTAAAAATCCCAGCTTTCCTGTAGGTCCCTTTCAGGTACTAGAAGGCCACTAGATCTACCTGGACCCTTTTCTCCTCCAGGCTGTACAATCCAAACTCTCTCAGTCTGTCTTCATAGGAGAGGTGCTCCAGCCCTCTGATTATCTTTGTATCCCTCCTTTGGACTCACTCCAGCAGCTCCCTGTCCTTTGTATGTTGCAGACCCCAGAACTGGACACAGCAGTCTGGGTGAGGAGGTCTCATCAGAGCAGAGTAGAAGGTGAGAATCACCTGCTGGCCACACATCTTTTGATGCAGCCCAGGTTATGGCTGGCTTTTGGGGCTGCAAGTGCACACTACTGGCTCATCTTAAGCTTCTCATCAGCCAACACCCCAAGTCCTTTTCCTCAGGACTGATGTACATCCATTCTCTGCCCAGCCTGTAACTGTGCCTGAGATTGCCCCGACCGATGTGCAGGACCTAGAACTTGATCTTACTAAACTTCATGTGGTTGACAGAGGCCCACTTCTCAAGCCTGTCCAGGTCCCTCTGGATGGCATCCCTTCCCTTCAGCAGATCGACCACACCACACAGTATGGTGCTGTTAGCAAACTTGCTGAGGGTGCACTTGATCCCACTTTCCATGTTGCTGCAAAGATATTAAACAGTGCCAATCCCAACATCAACTTCTGAGGAATGCCACTCATCACTGGTCTCCATTTGGACATTGTGCTGTTGACCAGAACTCTTTGAGTATGACTATGCAGCCAATTCTTTATCCACCGAGTAGTCCATCCATCAAATCCACGTCTTCCCAATGTAGAGACCAGGGCAGCATGCAGAACAAGGTTGAATGTTTTGCAGAAGTCCAGATAGACAACATCAGTTGCTCTCCCCTTCTCCCCAGTGCTGTGAGCTCATCACAAAAGGTGACCAAATTTGTGAGGCACGATTTGCTCTTGGTAAAGCCACCTTGGTTGCCACCAACCACCTCTACATTTTCCATGTGCCTTGGCAGAGGCTATGGGAAGATCTGCTCTGTAGTCTTGCTGGGCACAGAGGTGAGACTGACCATTAGTTCCCCAGGTCTTCCTTTTTTCCCTTTTTTGAAAATGGGGATTGTATTTCCCCTTTTCCAGTCAGTAGGAAACTTCACCCAATAGCCACAACTTTTCATATATGATGGAAAGCAGCTTTGCAACTTTATCTGCCAGTTCCCTCAAGAGCTACGGATGGATCTTGTCAGGTCCCATGGACTCGTGCACTTTTAGATTCTTCAGATAGTCTCAAACCTGCTCTTCTCCTGCAGTGGGCAGATCTTCCTTCTCCCATTTCCTGCCTTTGCCTTCTGCAACTTGGCTGGTGTGGCAAGAGCCAAGAAGACTGGTGAAGACTGAGGCAAAAATGTCATTGAGTACCTCAGCCTTCTCCATATCCCATGCAACCAGGTCTCCTGTTTCTTTCTGGGGAGTGCTCATATTGTCCCCAGTCTTCCTTTTATCACTGGCATACCTGTAAAAGTTTTTCTTATGTTTGGTGTCCCTGGCCATACTTCATTCTGTCTTTCCTAATCTGAACCCTGGCTGCTCAATTTGTATTTCTCCCACTTGTCCTTGCTTCCACCCTCTGTAGGCTTTCTTTTTACATCTAAGTGTGTCCAGGGGCTCCTTCTTTATCCATGCAGTTCTCCTAGCATTCTTGCCTGCCTTCCTCTTTGCTGGGATGCATTGTTTCTGGGCTTGGAGAAGGTGATCTGTGAATATTAACTAGCTTTCTTTCAGTCAAAGCTGAGAAATTCAGTTTTCTTCCCTATAATTCAAGTAACAGCCCAGTGACATACTCAATACGTACTTCAGGATAACAAATAGTCTTTATCTTCTTATGAGTGGTTCATATGAATATTTTTCTGTTACTCCATCAATCCCCTTTATTTACAGAGGATGGTAGAGATGTACTACATCAGACAAACAAGATTTTGGACATTTTTCTGTGACACAGAATCTCAGGTCCTGCCCTGCTCAGCAATATGTTTATATGGCATCATGAATGTTACTTATACTTAGGAATTACTCCCTTTCTCATTCCTGTGCAGTCTTGCTGGTGTTACTTGAAAAATCTCCCTACTCACAGGCTGGAGCTGTCACTGAAGTCACCATCTGTCTTTCCTCTCTGCATGAGGCTTAGATCCAGTCTCTTGTCTGGCCAGGAGGCAGGGCAGGGATCCTTCTGACTCTCCATCCCATCAGGTGCCAGGAGCCAGAGCTGCTAATGCTGCAACCACTGAGGAGGCAGAGAGACCCTACGCCAAGCGTGTGATTTATATCACTTAAGGAACCACTGCCAAAGGTCTCTGCATGAAGGGCTTTACTGAAATATGATGTTGTAGAAGTGCAACTTTGTTAAGTTCAATGGCAAGGTACACTCTATTAGTCTACTCCATAATCAATTGAACAGTGATTCAAAACTACCAAGGAGGAGTCAGTGTTGACAAGGTAGAGGTGAAGTAACCAAGTCACAAAGAAAGTTACCATAATACAGTGTTATACCAGCCACTTACCAAAGATCTGCCATTGGAGGAAGATCCCTCCCTCAGTGAGCAACCTTGAGAGATGTCCTAGCTCAGCAGGAGATCACAGCCATGCAGCCAGGCTTCTTAGCAGGGAGAGCTCAGAGAAGACTCAGTTAGGCAGATATATTTATGGAACAGAGTGGTTGGCTTGCCGTCAAGTTAAATGCAATGGAAAAGTTATGTATGAGACTCCTTGCACCCACAGCTTTCTTTGTTCCTTGACAAATGAGTCTTGGAAAAGCCACTTGCTTTTCATATGTTAATCACACGATCAGTGTTCCAAGCTCAGATGCATGGGTGCTCACTGAGTCACTCTGCTCCTTTGTGGGTTTCCAAAAAAACAGATATGAACCAAAGAAGTTCTTGGCCCACTTATGGCTTAAGGTCTTTACCTCCTCTGGAGCCCATAGCAAACTGTACCAAACCATAGTTTGGTTAAGCAGTCAAGTGCATCCATCACAGACCCCCCATAGCAGCAATACTTCATTTTGAGCTGGGATCTGCCAGGATCTGACCCTGTGCTAGGACGTGGCTGCTGCAGATGAAGCATGTGGACTACCCTAAGACAAATTGAGGATTTCATGTGCAAGAGTAGGAAAGCAGCAAGGCAATTGTCCTTTCCCATAAAGAAAAGCTAAATCCTGTTCCCCCAGAAATTAATGGTGAAACTGTCAGGACCTTAGTCATGATGGTTCAGGTCCTTTGTAATTGTTTGCCTCCTAAAAGGAATCTTGCTTCATTAAGATGCTGAGTCTTTCTAACTTGAATATTTGCTTTGGGTCTTGAGTTGTCCTCATGGTGTGGTTGCCAACAGGGAATGAAAAGGAGAACCTCTGAACCTGCTGTGAGGCCATGAATCTTTACCAAGCAAGTGTTACCTGTGGGGTAGGAGCAAGTGGGAAGGCAGCTTCCCAAGGGAGTGCTTCCCTGTTAGACATCATTGTTATGGAAAACTAAAACTTCAGGGTAAATCAGGATAGCAAATGAAATCAAAATGGCAGGAGGCCCAAGACAGAGTATTTGCTCACTACTGACCAGGCTTCTGCAGAACAAAATGTCTAAATTTCTGCCTTTTGTGAAGATGAGCTTTGCCAGGCTCCTAGAGGACAAACTCCCCAATGGACACAAAGGTCAGGAATCCAGCAGCAGTGAGGTGATAAGACACAAATCCCAACAGCAACTTGAGGCACTTACTCTGGAAACAGTCACACACAAGTGGCAGAAACAGAAGACATGATGCAACAGCAGAACAAATGAAAACCATGTATTTTGTCCCAGGGTGAGCTACCTCCTGGAAAATAGGAGGGCAAGAGTAGTTGCTCTCATGCATACCTCCAGCTTTTCACATCCACTTGCACCCAGTCAGCCTGCCATGAGAAAAACTTCACAAATTTTGGTGAACTCTAAAAGTAAGATTTTAACAGCACAGGTAGAAATGTCCAGGAGCAGCAAGGTGACCGGAGAGGGGTGGTTCATTGTACAGTTTCCTAAGCAGAATGCCACCCTACTATAATGAGGTACAGACTGTAGTATGACCATACTGTCATCATACTGTGAATTAAAGCTCTTCTGCACAAAGGAAAAGGTTCATTTTTTTTGTTGCAAACAGCTTAATTAATCACTTCCCTCAGCTCCAAATGAAAAGAGGCTTGAGCTACAAAAGTTCTATTTGCATTAACCACCAGGTGAGCAGATCCTCCTCCCTAAAATTCATTGAGCTGACAAAAAAAGGAAAAAATGCCAGCAGCAGAGGGGTTCAAAAATTGTGAAGTCCAGGCATTTTGATGAGGTTTTTGCTTTAAAATAATAAGTAATAATAATAATAAATAAGTTATTATTTTATATATTGCTGTTATTAATTATTGATTAATAATTATTAATTATTGTAGTAGTAGTAGAAGCAGTAGTACACTGAGACCCAGCTCTAGAGAATACATTGTTCCTTTTTCTCCAGAAGAGAGAGGCGAGGCAAGGACACCACCAGTGTTTTTACATGCAATCTTTTCATGTAAATGACTTCAAATGGAAGTTCTTGTTCTTGCCTGCATACAAAAGCAGAATGCATCACTGTTGCCAGGCCACCTGGGACATGGGGAGGAGAGGAAATTTCCAGATGGGTTTTAAGACAATTCATTTATATTTATATAGCCAGAATAAATGTGGTGGGGGGGGTTGGGTTTTTTTTTCTGGGGGGGGTTGTTTTGTTTTTTTTTCTGAGATAGCATTTTGCTCTATCTAGACCACCCAGAAAAGAGGGAGGCGTGGAATTTCTATTGTATTAATAGTCCTGGTGTTTACAGCTTTGGCTTTTATGAACTTGTGGGAGCTGTTTATTGAGTCATAAACTCTACTAATGGGGATATTATCTCTAAATTATATAAGTACTACAGTATTTTGGTTCGTTAAAAGAAAGGTTTAAAACAGTTACACACTTAAGAGTTTATCTCAATTATCAACATGATGCCATAATGGGAATTTAATTGCTAATTGCAAGCTTATATTGCAGAACTACAATAACAATACACAATATATAGCCTGCATAAACATGTCCAGACAATTCTACATTACCTCAATCACTACTACCTTCACTTATGGTGGGGTTTTTTATTATAGGGATTTAATTACTTAATGCCTCAAATCAGGAATTTCTCTTTGTCAGGAAAGCAATTCCACCCATGATTCATTCGACAGCTTTCAGCAGGCCTCCTGCACACCCAAAGTGGCTTTGTGCAAAAGGGACAGCCTTATGCATACACAGAATACCCAACTAAAGACCTCTGACAGGAGAAATCCCAGTTCCATTTAAATCAACCCCACCTGTTTGCTTATCTGGAATGAAATTTGACCAAGACCCACTGGGCAGAGCCTGCATCGTGCTCCTTGATGGCAGTCAGGTTCTCTTGCTAAGCACAACCCACAGCCTCTGGTCAGCCTAAGCTCCAGAATACCCCACCAGGAGGATCACAAGCATGGTCAGCATTTAGTATGGACTCATGCCCTCTTCTGCCCACTCTACCCAGCTCAACCCAGTCTACCCCCACTTCCTGATGCTCAGCCCTTCCTGCATCACCAAGTAAGGGATCCAGGGAGCTCAGGCAAGCACAGAGATCTGCGCTGTAGACATCCAAAGGCAAGGAACACAAGTGTCACCCATAAACCTCATGCTAATTTAGGGGACTTCTGATAGATTTGCCTTTGAAAGTGAGAGCTCTCTCAAATATTGTTAGGCGATACAATGAATCTTTGCTGTGAAAAATCATACCACCCTGCTGCTCACCAGTGTTCTGCATCGGATTTCAGAGAAATATGTGAATCAGCTTCTTTACTTCTCTTTGTTTATAGTTCTTAATATGAAATTAGCCTGACAAAAGAGGAGAGCAAAGAGGAGAGATGGCTAGGATGGAGGGCAGATGAAAACAGCTATTAATTTGTGTGCAATACATCCCAGAAGAAACTTCCAGGTGATTCAGAAATGCTCAATTGTGCAGATAAAAAGTATATAGTCTATAGCCTTTATATATCTATTATTAACTTTCTTCACCATCTTAGTTACGTTCCTTCACTGCTTTTAAACTTTATATTGGAAAATGGTAGGAACATGGACTTTCCACCCTCCCTCATCTGGCTTTTTTGACAATTGCCTACAACATGAGTGCTACTCATGTAATTTTTTTCTGACTAAGTTTAATAATTCAAGTGGCCATTCAGATATCTTTCACAATAATCAGAGAAGGGTATTTAAGTGTAACACTATGATGATTTTTAGCATAAAATAAATGTGGAAAAAACCTCCAAATCCCAAATAAAAAGTTCACATTTTTGCTTTATGACTAAAAATACCCAGGAGCCACATATATTGCCCTCTAAAAGCTAAAAACATTTTTTTTAAAAATCAGGTCATATTGTGGTTATTTTTTCCTCTTGGTATTGCAACTTCTTCACAAACTAGCTGCTGTTTTGTCTTTTTCATTGTACTGTGGCTCAATGGGTAAGCCACCTCAAACAGAAATAAATGCTGTGAGTAAATATGCAACAGATAAATTACTAAGGAACAGGGCATTATTGCTTAAAGAACTAACACTTCCATCCATGGCACTGAATAGCCTATTACCACACAATGTTAAAAACTGGAAAATTCTAATTATTAATTCCATGTTTCAAACCATGGGAACAAATAGAAGGGTCCAGGAAGAAAGAGACCAGTGAATTACTACTAGTGATAGACGGACTTCTGTTCTCTGAATGCTGTCAAGTGACTGAAAACATTTGATATTTTGATTATTGCCGATTAGGACCCCTGCACTTTTCCCACTGAAAATTTGCCTATATGAGGCAGAGTTGTCTCATGGGCTAGGACAAGACAGCCAGAGTAGATGTCAGAGTCAACTGAGCCCAAACTTTTTCTGTGAAGAGCTTTCCTGCCATGAAGGAGGATCAAATCAGCACACGAGGGAGAGATGCAGAAGAAGGACCACAACAATCTTTTCTTGATGTAGATGAACATCTGTCTGTTTTGTTGGTACAAATACCTCTGTCTAGAAAAATAAGCAGATGCCTGTATGATGTGCAGGACACAGGAGAATATCGTCTGGTGAGGAACTCCATTTTGTCCAGGGATTGCCTATGGCTGCACGTGGCTACCATGTTTGAGGAGCCCCATCTGCCTGTGATCAGAGCAGGCACTCTGGAGAGGAGCAGAGACTGATGTGAGGCCACGAGCTCACCAACACGCCACCTCTACACAAGGGCTGCTCCTCTCTGCTGTTTCCAGCCTGCCATTTGCTTGCAGCAGCAGCTATTCCAGAGAACCTGAAGCCTCCCATTCTCAAATGCCAAGTTGAGGAAACAAAAATTAACACTGAACTTGCAGCAGACCCCAGCAGGGAGATGGGAAGCTGGTACTGTAATGTGAATCTCTTCGCTCCTGCTGCGGACAGCACAAATACTTGTGGAAAGAAGATATCTTTGGCTGCCCTACAGAGATCCAGAGCTGAGATTAATGGCAACTGTGAGGGCTGCCTTCCCCTTTATCTGATGCATACTTTAAAGCTGTGGGCCTCCTGCCATCTTGAAACATAACCTTGTGGTATTGTCTTCATTCAGGCCCCTCATCAGCAATGTGAAAAGAGAGAAGAAGCTGGTGGCAGGATTAGAGGAGAGATTGAAATATTCTGGGCAGCATATGCTGTAAGTCACATTATACAAAGAGTATTATTGGACTGCTCATTGGCTAGGGCTTTCCCTTCTGGAAACACTCCTATTTTTGAAAAAGAAAACCTGGTGAAAAGTGTTAATAACACTTCAGACCACAGCATACGACACATTGTGAGCATGGTGACAACCACTGAACATATTTTTCGGGCCCTAACTGCCCTGCTCCTAGAAGATATTTTTGTGCTCATCAGAGTTATGCAAGATGCATGGGAAAAGAGGAGAAAGACCAGTGAGAACAATAATTCAGAAGGTATTATTAAGCATCCTAAAATTAACATCATCAGATGAGTCATCTGAACCTTAAAACTAACTTGAGGCCCTCACTGTTTTAGAAGTGAGAAATGCCCTTTTGTTGTCCAGTTTAAATTTATTCGTAGCAAATTATACCCATTTGTTCCTACACCACCAATATCTTCACTGAAACACTAGCTGGCCATAATGTATTTAGAAGGAGCCATCACATTCTCTCTGAGACTTCGTTTTATTTCTCCAAGTCCAAATCCTTCAGTCTCAGTTCTTACCTCCATTCTTTCAGTCACCCTCTGAGTACTTCTCTGCACAGGTTCCAGTTTGCAGTCACCTTTCTTGACCAAACCAGATTTGACCATGACTGACCAGACACATACACACAGTTCCACATGAAATTGTAAGAAATTACATTTCTTGTTCTAGTTTTGGGGTTATTGGCTTTTTTTTGTTTAGTTTTTCTGAGGAGGGGCTCCACTTTGTCCTATACGTATCAAGGAAAGAACTCTAAAATTAACTGCCCATCTCTAAAAGCTACTTGGGAAGCTATAAATGTTCAGAGTCAATCTTTCTTGGAAACCCTTGGATGTACTGAAATTCCACAGCTGAACCATATCCTTCTGACTTCTGGGAAGTGTTAAAAATTCATAAAGGCAACTGTGTTCATTTAAAGGCACAAGATCAGTCTCTGTGGCATGTTTTAAAAATCTTCAGCTTTCATCAAACTGGCTTCAAATGCAAGTTATTATTGGTTTGCTCCTGACACTATCCCTGTGGTCAGACACTAACAGCACTTAAGCTACAGGGATACAGCAAAACCGCAAATACAAACTAAAGTGGAAGAGATGAAATCTGAACAGAATTACCTTATTGTGCTAATATAGACCAACTTAATATTTTAAGAGGTCATCCAACAACACCTTTCATGGGCAGAACGAAGCAGGGTCAGTCAGATTTTGCTCTGTTTTACTCAATTATTTCTCAATAGTTGTAATTTCTCCATACAACCAGAGACAAAGACTGGAGAAAACAGTTTTAATTATGCTTGTGTAAGTATGAAAGAGTACTGTTGATTTAGAAGGAGTTACGAAAACACACAAAGTATACATCTATGTTGGAATACGAAATTAAATAAAACCTGTATGTGATTTTTTTGTTTTACAGAGAATGTTTTCAGCATCTGTTTAAGGAAGCTTTGGAGATGAAATGCTATTCCAAAAGCACCGCCTCGCACAGATCAGATTATTCCTCCTTGCCAAACAGATCATCCAGAAGAGGCAAGTATTTAATCCCTTTCACAGGTAGGGATGGCTGTTGTCTGCTACAGTATTCTTCATTCTGAAATTAGTAATCCAGAGAATTTCTTAGAATACAATATTGAAAACAAGAATAATTAAAAGCTGGTCAACATAAAATTGAATGGCCTACTTCCTTTCACAAATTTGAGAAAAAGTAGACCTTTATATAGGACATCCTCTTAAAATAATACTACCTGCACATTTGTATCAATCTTGCAGAATACTTTATTAAAAAATATTTTCTATCATTAGTCCTTCTGCAGATATTTTCAAATTTAAAAATGCACTATTTTCTTCATAAGAAACTTGAAAAAGTTTTACACTTGAAAGTCTTGAGAGTCATCTATGCCTCAGTACCAAAAATCATACAAAATAATGTGATAGAAAGAAATAAAAGGTCAGCTAAACAGGAACAACTCTGTCGCTGAAACAGCACGTCAAGCAAACATACTTTACCCCAAAAACACTGCTGTCAAATCATGGTAAATCATGAACAGAAAGACACGTGGGTTCTAAAGTTGAACAATATCCAAATCCCTTCCTTACTGTGAGTCTTACCATTTAATACTGATCTCTTCATTGAAATATTCTTGTACTGTACCAAAGCTAGTATAGGCATAGTTAGATAACTAACAAAGTAATAAAGTCAATAAAACTGAATAATCTATCCTGGTACCAATTTTGGGCACAGTTCACTACTAACAGTGCTATATGTCAGTATCAAAGCTATAGAAAGGCTTTGGAGCTGATGAGGAACTGATTATCCCAGCATGATGACTGACTGTAACTTCTATTGATGCTCTTTCTTCCTTTTTGACTTCAGCTGTGGCTTTCCTCCCATAACTCCTCATGCTGTTCTCAACTGGGGCTCTCAGGCATCAGCCAACCCCAGAAAGCACACCCACTATCTGTCCTCCAAGCAAGGATAATGTCATCTTCATATTTAAATAAAATCCCTTCTGCTGATCTGCACACACGTTTCACTACAAACATCCACTTCAACTTCCTGTTTGTTTTATAGGCACCTTTTCCTCCACACCTCCAATCTGTGAAGGCTGTCTCTTGATTCCACCACCACTTGCACCACACCTTCCCCCCATAAAAGCCATCTCCTTCCTTCACCTGCCAGTAATCAGGTCATGCTCATTGGCTAGATAAGCCCTGCAGCTGGGAGGAAAACAAGGTCAAACACATTCAATGGCCACTGTATTTGTGCCTCTGCTTCCTTCACCCTTGCTTTTTGGTGCAGAGCTTAGCATGATCTTCAAGACAAAAATCCTCTAGGCAAAGGCTCTAATCATCTTTTTGTTTCTATCTTACTGATGCTCATGAGACCCTTTATCCTGACAAAATCTCCTGAGAGCAGACACCATTTAAATATTGACCTACAACTTAAGCACAGAATTCTACAGTAAAAACAAATACCCACTGAACAAAACCTAATGCACTCCTTGAACTACAAGACTGCTGTATAAAACACATGGAAGGGCTTTGATTTTATCTGTAAAAGACAGAAACATTCTTATGACAAAGGGAAAAGTAAATCAACAGGGAAAGCAGAGCAAACCAGCAGCACTGGGCCATTGTCAGACATGAGAGACAGTCTGAGATACTACAGAAGAAAGGGCTGGCAAGACAAGTAAGAGAGAGGACTCAAGTTAATAGCACAGTACTTGAGAAATACTGCATTAAACTATGTCACTGTTGAACTTGTATGTAAAGGAATGATGTATTTCTAAAATGTCTGAATACAAGCACATTCTCTACAAGCACAGTAACACATTGGCTAGGCCAGAATAGCACAACTACATGTTGGCAGAAGGTCTTTGGATTTACCTCTTACAAAGTTTTTTAAAAATCAGCATAATTGCCTTATCCACAGTCTATTTTAAAATTTTCTATTCAGCACGAGATGGCAAGATGATATTAATCTCTGCAATTTGTTGATATTGTACCTTCATTTACCTTAGCAAGCTGGTGGCGATATACAGAGCTGATTGATCAATACTGCTCTTCCTGTACCACTGATGCACCGTATTACATACAGATTTCTATAGACTTATAAAAAATACATAGCTGTTTTCTGAAGTTCAGGAATTTAGGGTATTTAGGGTATTTCCTGACTACCTCAGGAAGCAAACAGATTGTTTGACATGCAGCAATGGTAATTTGCAGGTGAAGCAGTATTCACACTCATTGTCCATGTACAAATACACCTGTTTCCCCTTCTTTTTTTTTCTTTTTTCTTTTTTTTTAATTCTAAAAAGATGCCACAGATATGGGACACCTATTAGGCACAGGGATGATACCAGGCTCATTGTCCCCGTTAGACTTCTCTGCCTTACTCTAAACCTCTCAGGAAAAAATATCTTGAAGAAAACAGGCACAAAGAGGTAAAGATGAAAAGTGTTGTGGTCTCCATTAGATAAAGCACTCATATTAAATTTGAACAGATTTTATCAATCTACTGCACTGTTTCTTTGCTCAGACACCTTGGTTTTACCTTTATGGTCTGGAAAGCAGGGATTGGATTCTTTTTCCAGTTCAGCCCATCCACAAGCTTCTCGTATTTCACTTGCTTCTGGTCATCTTCAAACCTAAGCAGAATATCCAGAAGAGGACTCAAGGACAAAGAAAATGTCTAACTACTCATGTTATCTACAGCATACTAATACATTACCTTTTGGATAATAATTTTTTATTACCAAACACTGGTATGAGTACAGAAATACACCACCAAACTGTCAGGACTTCTATATCATGCACTCTATTCCACATACTTACTTATTATTGTCTTTCATTGTAGAATCCAACTTCTTAACAGCTTATTATATTTCAACTAATTTCATTTTACTTTTGAAGCATTGCCCAACTTTTTCTAACATCAGGATCTCAACAACTGGTGACAAAGAGCTGGGATGATCAGTGTATGATTCCTTTGTGTAGAAAGGAACAGGCAGAATCATAGAATCATTTAGGTTGGAAAGGCCTTTGAGATCCTCAAGTCCAACTGTAAATCTAACACGGCAAAGTCACACTAAAGTATGTCCCTTAGCAGCACATTAACACTTCTTTTAAGTATCTCCAGGGATGGTGATTCAACCACTTCCCTGAGCAGCTTGTTCCAATGATTGACAACCCTTTTGGTGAAGAAATTTTTCCTCAAATCCAATCTAAGCCTGCCCTGGAACAACCTGAATCCATTTCCTCTCTTCCTCTCTTGTTACTTGAGAAAAGAGTCCAACACTCCACTCAGTCCAACCTTTCAAGTAGCTGTAGAGAGCAATAGGATCTCCTCTCAGCCTCCTTGTTACCAAGCTAAACAACCCAAATTCCCTCAGTCACTTCTCATGCTACTTGTGCACTAGACCTTTCACCAGCCAGACAGATAGAATGGCAGCTTGATAGGTAGAATGATATGAGAGAGATGTGCTAGAGCACAACTCATCTGCTTTATATGGCACCCTCTACAGCTTCCTGAAAATAACCAGTCCTTCAAAAACACTGTTTGCACACACCTTGGAATCAGTTTACAACTGACAAATACACAACTCTCAAATTTATTAAATAATAGACAGATTTTAAAATCCCAGCCTGTGCCATTTGGTAGTTGTTTTATGGCACTGTTATCTATTTCTTTGCAACAAGTATATTTTTGTGTTGGTTAGGAGAGCACCCTGATTGCATGAAGATACATATACTGCCAGCTAAGATCTACAGGTAATGTGGAACATGCTATGTCCTTCCCTCAAATTTCTGAAAATCTACACTAACAAACCCCAAGGGAGCAGATTTGTAAGCCACGTCATCCTTCTGACATTATAGTGGGCATATAATCACACCCTAGGAGTGTGTGTACTTTACTGAGATCCATGGATCCATACACAACCAGCAGCACTCAATACTTCTTCCTTCCTGGGAAACACCAGATTAAACAATTCTGCCCTATAATCTGGTGAGACAAATGCTACTGCACAGGACCAAGAACATCTCCAGGAAATAAGTCTTTTAGAAAATAATTTTACCTTGCTTTTAGAGAAATAGCACTGAGCAAAACATGGGCCTCAAACCCCTTCAGTCACTGTAGAGGGTTCTGGTAGAAATTAAGCATGAAGGAACTTAGAGGGAAAATTTACAGCATGAACTGGGAAAACAACATCAGGGATGACATGAAATAAATCTGGTGACAAAAATAAAATGTAATAAACTGCAACTCATCCTCTCCTTCTCCTCCCCTGCCTTTCATTTAATAGTCAGCAGGAGAGAAAATAACAAAATATATTGAGAGTCATAAATAGAGATGTTAGCGATAAACTGGAATGTTAAATACAGCGAGTTATGCTGAAGATGAAAGAAATATCAGAAAAGAATGCTACTGTTACTAGTATTAAAGAGCCTGAAACATAGCTCACACACAAATTAACATTTTCATATAGCCTTGTTTTTGGGACACACATTAAATATACAATAAATTTCTAATTCTCATTTCTAAGGGCTTTTTGTTTGTTTCAGATATTTTGCAGCTGGGTAAAGAAAGGAGTTTTGCATCAGAAGTAACAAGACAAAATCTTATACCTCCTGGAAAACAACTGTGGCACATAGATTTTGAATTTCATAACTACTATGACAATTGTTTTTTTCTATTACTCTATACGTATTTATTTTTTGCTTCTTGTGAAAAGTCAGATTAAGGATACTGCCAAGAGATAAGGATACTGCAAAGATGTATAAACAGGATTTTTAAGTAAAGAACAAGTGAAGGCATGTAACTATTATACAATTTATTTTAAGGTAATCAAGTGAAGCATTACTTCTGCTTTTAATAAACATTAACAAGAAGAAAAGTCATTTGATATGACAGAACTAGCAAACTGAGATGAAAAAGTGTGCATGAAGTTAACTATAACCTAAAGATTTTAACATCATTAAAGAAAATGGGATTCCTAAATTCCATATTTAAATAGCTACAGCAAGTAGCTTAAATATTACTCTAGAATAATCCAGAAAGGAAGAAAAAAAAATCTACCATTTAAATATCTTTCCTGGTGTTACTTATAGTATCAATCTACTAAAAGTACACATTTGCAATTTGGCACAGAGTATCCAGATGGACTGAGAAGATGTTCCCAATTTGTGCATTACTATGAAAAAGATGTCAGACGTTCTAGGTGCTGGAGTTAATGTGACTGAAACTGACAGCACTCTTCAGGAAAGGAAATGCGATTTCCTTTATCAAAAAGATGCAGCAAAGATCTCTTGAAATCATGCTTTTCTCCAGTTTTGCCCTATGACTTCATCAATGCATGGGATTTTAGATTATGTGAGTCCTTTCTCCATCCCTATCACAGCCTGCAGAGCTTTTTTTTTTGTCTGACATTATAGAAATCACAGCACATTTCTGCTTCTGATGATACATTAATTATTAAAAACTCCAGATACTTGGAAAATCTGGTTAAATCACATTCTGATGATTCTTAAGGATGCTTTGGCAAGTGAAGGCTACTTAAAAAAATATTTGCTTTCCCATTTCCATAAACCCAAGCATTTATTTCATAAGTTAATGTACATACAGAATTTTTAAAATTCATTTGTTTTGTGTAACATTTATTGATCAGTTAATTTGATAACCGTGCTGTTTTAATGTTGGGTTACTTCAGCCAGTTTGACAGTCTCTGAGTAACACAGGTGTACACCTAGCTGTCATAAATTGCTCATATGAAAAGATTTAAAGCAGCAAGAACAGACAAGGCTATGCAGCTGATTAGTATGAATTAAGTAATGACTAACATCTTGTGTATACATTTATTCAAGCCTTGAACAACTCTAAATTGAATCATCAATTTCTCAGCACGCTGAATAACATAAGGAATTTCTTGTAGGAGGTCCAAGAATTAATGCTAGGGAGTCCTGCCATCACAAATGGCAAAGGGAGTCTCAGGCAGCATAGATAACAAGCAGAGGGCAGAGTGCAGGAGAACGATGTCACCATTCCCCATCTTGCTCCTGCTGCCCCAGCACACTTGCATGAAAAGAGAGTTTGCTTCCTGAAATAAATGGGTCAGCCCTAAAATAATGTGACAGGTAGGTAGGTAGGAGAAGCCTGGCCTGGCCTGCTCTAACAGTGATTGAAGAACTGGGATGACCATGTGGGAGGCCCATTGCCCTCAGGCACTGCTACCCAAGGCACCAGGAATTAACTTTCTGAAAACCACAACTTCCCCTTCAGAGTTGAGCAGACTCACCCAGGTACTCTGGACAGATGAAGAGTTCCACATCTGCTTTTTACAGAAGTGAAGACATATTTTAAAAAATAGGGACATAAATGTAACAACTAAACTACTGCTGAGTGATCAACATATAATACTTGGAAACTTATAATCCATTCTTTATTCCCTCCATTTTTTCTTTACTTATCTGACAGCTGTTTATGTACCCCCTGGGGAAGAACTGCATCTTTTTAAGTCCTTGTTAGCATATATTTAATATTGCAGTAAATAAAAATAACAGAATAAAAACCTGACTTCATTATTTAAGCACTTTAGCAACATTTATTAAACAAACTATATTTGTTCATTATGCTTCATTATGCTTGCATAAATTTAAATAAATGCTTATAAAGACTACAGCAGTTTTCTGGCAGAAACAATTTTGTCCCATCTGCATTGACCTCTGATTAGTGAGTGAGAAAATGTTGACACAGAAAGGAAATACAGGTAAATCGGAAAAAATCGACACATTGTTTGATACTTAAATCCTACCATTACACTTTACCACAATTAAAAATAAAATTTTTCTCTAGATAAGCAAATTGAAAAGGTCTTACAAAACCTCAGTCTTTGTGCTAATTTTTCATACACGCTGTGGAAACTGAATGTTCTTTGGGTATAGTAAACAGTCTTGGGTCATCTGGAGGTGACCACAAAATTAGAGAGTAATTTCTAGTCCCATCCCATGCTTTTAATAAGTGACAGATCATTGTAGTATAATTTACAAATGTAAATAATAAATATTTTAAGAGTATTACCTTTCAAAATGGAAAAATAGAAACATTAAGTCCTTCAGAAAGTCTTTGCCACCTAATCTCAGATAGCAAAGCTGAATAAACATGTAGCTTCAATCTTCAGCTATTATCTGATCGTGTTGTCTAGCATTATTTTATAGCTGAACAGGGTCCAGCTAGTGCATTAGCTACATATACTGATTTTGTGGGAACCTATCCAACAACTTTTATTGCACCATTTTCTTCCTTCATAAATACAGATACACACAGTAGAACACCACCACCACCACTTAATTCGAAGATATCAATAGACACAAAATTATATGCTTCCTCATTTAAAAAAAAAACAAAAAAACCAAAAAACCTACAAACACAGGGAAAAAATAATGTTGACAACTTCGCCCTCTTCCCAGGAGTGAGACTGTTCATCACTAACAACAAACCAGCCTGTCTCATGATTCTTCAGTCTTGACAAAAACTACAGGAGGTAAAAGGAAAGGAAAAATCTAAATCTCATTCAGCCAGCTCTGCTCTTCAATTTCTAGATTATTGAAAATTAATTCCTATAAAACAAACATCAAAAAACATTTTCCCTGACTCTGCACCCTCACAAAACTTAACAAGCAGTGCAAACTGCAAACTGCACCCATTATTAAGAATGAGACAACCTTTGTTTTATCTGTTTTGCAGTGACTCACCACATAAACCACCATCTTTTGAAGCAGCAGATTCTGCAACTAAGAACTGGCATTACACATAGTGCTCTACCACATGAAGTACTTGCACCGGTTTCTGAGGCCCAGCTTCACACCATTTACCTTTCTCATACAGACATCTGCAATATAGGCTGGCCACAGAAACAAAGGAAAACGGATGATACTTTAGAAATCCAACTCTTAAACAGGCTGAAGCAGTAACTCTCCTCCATTGCCTACAGAAAAAAACTACAGCAGCTGAACCCTAATTCAGCTGTCATGGTTACCTGCCTAAAGTTGGGTGAAATCCAACTTTTAGTTGCCTCCTTGTCTTCTAAGCTTATCTCTTAATTTTTATTACAGTGTACTGGGTTTTTTCTTGTAACTGCCTACACTGAGAATCTTCAGGAAAGAGGATCATCTCAAAAAAGCTTTCCCTGCTATAAATTCACAAACAATAAATACATCTCTGGAGTCTATGATGTGTCAGGCTTGTCTGTTTTTCATCAGCATTGGGTTAGTGGTTTTCCTCCAGTCCCGGGTCTGTGCATGTATTCAATTTCAGCCTCTATGAAGTGGAAACTATGAGAACCCCTCGTCTAATACAGGCTGTCAATGGTCCTCAAACAATTTTTGGGTTGGGCAACTTGGTGGGAGTTCTAAAAAATTAGTTTTAGATTAATACTAAAATTCAGACATACTTCAATCAAATTGCCAAGGCATCTATCTGGCTATTGCAGGGCAGTACTATGGAAGTTTATGGTCTGGAAATTGGGGCTTTGTGAAAAACAGCACCTTAGGCTCCTTGAAGCGGTCCTGTTGATACCGATTTAAGTAGGAAGTCTTGACTGCAGAAAGAAGATGCTTTATTAAAAAGGACTCAACATTTCAGCCCCACAAGTCTTTCAGATGCTTAGTTTGAAATTTCTCCTGCAATCAAGAAGCATATCTACCTGAAAGCATCTAAACATGACAAAAGAGAAGATCTGCTTTTGCTTTTTACGCAGTGTGAAGACATGGACAAAAGGGAAAAAAGAGACCAATGAGAATGCATTTAAACCAACCACCAGAAAATCCAGCCATGAAAATCAAATTTAACATGACAAGAGTGTTTGAAACACCATGGTACTCTGAATTCTAACCTTAAATACAAGTGCACTGAATACTGGTTATATTTACTTCTATTCCCATTAGTACAGCCAGCCAAGCAGTTTTTCTGGAAAAAATTAAATGTGCTACAGAAAAATACCAGAACCATGCCAGCACTTCTTTTAATTTTTAAAAATTCCAACAATATCTGTTTTAGGTGAGATTATTAGGAGTAGCAAACCACTTTTATTTATTATTTATCTATCTGATTCAAGGAAATTTCATTTGATTCACCCTTGTATATTTCTGAAAACTCACATAATGTGCTTTCATTATGTTATTTTTTATAGCTTACATATACACAGGAACAATTCCATAGAATGGAACAATTCCATAGAACTGCAAAACCCAGATGATCGACCACGCTGACAATATGAAGAGGAGTTTCTAAGATGGATGCACTGTAGCTGATTATAATTATTCTATAAATAGGAAAGTCTACATGTGTTTAGGAACAAAATCGGTATAATAAAATTATTAATACTATACAAATGAAAAATTTTTAAGAGCTCTGTCTGCAGTAGACTTTTAGCTTTGATTTACACCCATGCATGCAGGTCATACTATCTGCCCCAACTTACATGGTCAGCAAAGCTTGCAGATCATCGTTGTCCAGTGGCAACCTAAAGGACTTGCAAACAGTCCTGCACGTCTCATGGGGCAGCACTCCACATCTACACAAATAGAAAGAGGGGGAGAAGTGTACATTAGGTATTTTCCAGATTTATTTCAAGTGAATGTTGCTTTGAATGAGGAATATCAGGGTAAAGAAAACAAGGCTTTATGAAATGTAGCTATTACAAAGCTGAGGTGGCTTGTCTCCCACCCACTAAGCATCTTAGTAATTCTTTGGGATTCTTTATCTGTGACATCAGAGATCAAAAAGGGCAAATGAGTCATATGAGTAATCAGCTACAATCCTTCCTTTTTGCCATTAGATCACTATTTTTCCTCTTTGATTTCAAATACTGTCTTACCTGTGAATGGACATCTGATTATGTCACAGAATGTTCAGTACAGCAGCTATAATAAGAAGTACACAAGGAAATGAAAAAGAGACAAAAAGGCTATACTTTTCTTATGAAAATGACAGCCTTGCCAGACTACTGTCAAGTGCCGAGAGAGGCTTAACATTACAAATTATATTCTTTGGCTGCAACATATCATTTGCTCAGAAAAAAAAAACAAAAAACAAACCCCAACCAAAATAAAACAAACCAGAAAGTAGGTAGGTTTACAAGCAGGGCTTCCCAAATAACAGCTTAGGGTCATAGAGGAATCTTACTTTTCACGGTCGTTGTACGTCAGCACCGCAGACAGTTGTTCAAAACTGTCAAAACTGTTCTTCTTTAGCTTCTCTTGAGCCAATGCCAGGAGGAGGTGGAGGTCCATTTCATATTCTTCTCTCACACCATAATAGCGTGCAAGAGTCACAATTTCGTGTTCTGAAAATGCTCCGTCAGTGATACTGGAAATCAAATTTCTGTTCACAAAAACAACAGTCTACATTAGTTTTAAGTAAAGGAGCTAAGAACAGCTAACAAACACCACTTTTTTTGTTTTGTTTTGTTTTTTTTTGGGTTTTTTTGTTTGTTTGTTTTTTGTTTGTTTGTTTGTTTGTTTGTTTTTTGGCGGGGAGAGGATTAAAGTGCACTCATTATAAAATGCTGTATTTAGTTCTTTAAAAATGCATCCACTGAAATACGAAATCCAGATCTGTTCAAGAAGGTATAATGGAAATGAACTGAGCTCCTAAACTTTTGCAGGATGTCCACATCTCCTCAGTAGTTAGTTATACAAACAAAAATACATAGTAACGATGACTTAAGCCTTTTATCAGAGATGTCATACCAGCATGGAATACCAGCAGAGATTTTGTCATTGCATTTACCCAACAAGATAGTGAATTAACAAGGTATTGCCCTGGGTTTTTTTCCAATTTTTCTTATATTTCACATTTTGCCGTCCAAAATTATCTGTAAGCACATTTCCATAAAATACATAGAGATTATTAACAACAGCAGAGCAAAAGATCCCAACAGAGAACAGATAGGTAGCTTTCAGGGGAAAGCTGAGGGAAGGAAGGTCACAGAGAGAGAGCAGAAAATTACATCCAACTTAGAATCACAGGCCCTCCTGGCAAGTATGGAAAACAAGAGGCAGTGTAATTATGCTTGGAAGCTCCCAGTACAGAGCTCTGTCTTAGCATCAGATCCCATGCAGGGAAGAGCTTAAGATTTGCTCTCCCAAGATTTGTTGTGCTGGCCAGAAAAATCAGCTCCAGCCAAAGAAAAAGAAATGTTTCTGAGATCCATCTGATGGGCAAGTGATGGCACTGAATGACTAGTTGTTTCTGTTAATACCAATAATTTGTTGATGACAATAGAGCTGGAGTGACTTCTGGATAAGGTCCTAAAAATACTTGTAGTATATCAGCAAATGACACAAGTTTTGGAGCTTAAGAGCCAGGACTAGTAACTACAGTTCAGACATACCTCTCTCTGCTTTATATTGTTGGCAAAGGGGAGAAGAAGGATGAATTTTAAAGACTACATTGTCTTTGCAGTAGGGATTTTTTTGCTTCAATAATTACAGAGTTCTTCATCGGTCCTGGATGTTTATACAGCGTAAGGGAAGAAAAACACCAGTAATAAGGTACACAAGGAAACAAAGGAGGCTGCCTGCTCCAATGGAAAAAAAAAAATGGCCTAACTGGAAGTTGCCTCAGCTGTTACAAGGCCTCTTGTCAAATATGGCTTAGTGCAAATACATTGGCATTATGATTCCAAAGATGTGCCTCCTGTGAATTCATGTTTAACAGTTTATTTTGTTTTTAACAGCAAGCATCAATATAGGCCTACGTGCCTCAGTTAAAATTAGATTAATTATATATAATACATATGAATAAACTGCACTAAGAATAAACTTCACCATAATTACTGATACAATTAGAACTGTACTGTGTAGTAACCTTGAGGGTACTGCATCACTGTGATTATATACTGATCACTGAAAATAAATGGAGGAAATTATTAGTGATGCACAGATTTCTGACACAAGACAAACTTCTGTCTGCAGAATAGTTAAATTCTTGAATGAATCTGATAGTGAATCTCAACATCCACATGTGAACTAAATGCATAGAAACTTAGTACACTTCCAAATAGCAAAACTTTACCACCAAACATAATCTTTCACTTCCTTCCTCTCAGATGGTCATGTGGTCCTGTTCAAGTGAAGATATCTCTTCAAAGAGTAAGATTGCACTTATAAAGCTATTTAAAAAAAGATTCTAAACACTGTATAGTGTCTGCTTTGATTCAGCTGCTGCTTTTTCACACTAAATAAAACAGAAAGATCCTTGATTTGCACTGTCAGGAGATAAATATAATATTTAAAAATAAGGAGAAGATAAGTTTTTGACAGTAGCCAACCTTATTTGAGATGCAAACTCAATGAGTGAAATTTGGTCCATCTGTTAGTATTATCATTAACTTGTCAGCACTATTATTCCACTTACTGAATATTACTATTTATAGTGTAGCAACTTTCAGAGATCCATTCAAAACTGAAGCCTCTTTCCTGAAGCCTGCTGTAATACTACTGCAAACACAAAGAAAAGGACAGTACTGCCTGATAACTCTGGCACTTTAAATGCTTGGGCTGGCAAAGGTGAAAGTATGTAGATTAACACCACTCATCTGAGTACTCCCACAGACTGGATTTCCACACATGGCATAGATTTTTCAAGTGTCAGGATTCTAAAGGTCTTTTATTTTATCAAGCCACTCAGTGACAATGAAGTCCCCAAAACCCTCAGTTAAAATCATGGAATCATAGAATTTTCAGGGTTGGAAGGGACCTTTAAGATCATCCAGTTCCAACCCCCTGCCATGGGCAGGGACACTTCCCACCAGATCAGGTTGCTCAGAGCCCTGTCCAGCATGGCCTTAAAAACTTCCAGGGATGGGGCTTCCACCACCTCTCTGGGCAATCTGTCCGAGTATTTCACCACCCTCATGGTGAAGAACTTCTTCCTAACTTCCAATCTAAATCTCCCCTCCTTTGGTTTGAATCCATTCCCCCTTGTCCTATCACTACCTGACATCCTAAAAAGTCCCTCACCAGCTTTCTCGTAGGTCCCCTTCAGATACTGGGAGGCCACAATAAGTTCTTCTCAGAGCCTTCTCCTCTCCAGATGGAATCACCCCAACTCTCTCAGTCTGTCTTCACAGGAGAGCTGCTCCAGCCCTCTGATCATCCTCGTGGCCCTTCTCTGGACACACTCCAGCATGCCCATGTCTTTCTGGTAACAGGGGCTCCAGAACTGGATGCAGGACTCCAGGAGGGGTCTCAGGAGAGCAGAGCAGAGGGGGAGAATCACTTCTCTCGACCTGCTGGCCACGCTTCTCTTGATGCAGCCAAGGATCTGGTTGGCTTTCTGGGCTGCAAGTGCACATTACTGGCTCGTGTTGAGCTTCTCATCCACCAGCACTCCCAAGTCCTTTTCCCTAGGGCTGCTCTCAAGCCAGTCCCTGCCCAGCCTGTATCAGTGCTCGGGATTGCCTCAACCCAGATGCAGGACCTTGCACACGGTCTTGTTGAACTTCATGAGGCTGGCATGGGCCCACCTCTCCAGGCTGTCAAGTTGCCCCTGGATGGCATCCCTTCTCTCCAGCATGTCAGCTGCACCACACAGTTTGGTGTCATCAGCAAACTTGCTGAGGGTGCTCTCAATGCCACCGTCCATGTCACCAACAAAAATGTTAAACAGGACAGGTCCCAGCACTGATGCTTGAGGCACTCCACTCATCACCTCCCTCCACTTGGACATGGGCCCATTGACAGACACTCTTCGGATGTGGCCATCAAGCCAGTTCTTATTCCACCAAGTGGTCCATTTTTCAGACCCATGTATTGTCTCGTTTGTGAGTTAGAGAATACTCTAGTGATTGCCAGGGGCTAATAATTGACACCAAAGAGTCACTATTCCTAATAAAGAGAAACAAGCTGCAACAATTGTTCCCATAGCTTAGGTTTTTTGGGTGTTTTCTTTCTTAATTTTTGTGTGTGTGTGTGTTTGTTGTTTTTCTTTTTTGTTCAAGAAGACTAAGACCGATTGGAATCTGAATTTTGTATAGAAATAAGAAATACGAAATATTAATTAACTGCTTAAGAGAGCTGTTTCTCAAGCTGAATTGAAGATAGGCATCTTTGTAAAACCCATATGGTTCTTTGTGTCTAACAGCAAACAGTCTTGCCAGTCGTTTATAAGAAAAAGCAGTCTGAGCAGGACCATGTGAAGCACAGGCAACTAAGTTATAGTTACAAAAAACTATAACTAGTTATAGTTTTTTTATTAAAGGTTTTTTAGGAAGGCTTTTAATAGCTTTAGTGATAGCTTAGGGGACAGCTTCAGTCTGTTCTATGTATTTCTTTCCTGGATGATGTGCCATAGATTTGGGTTCTGAAAGTAGAAGTAAATTGTATAATTACAATTCTGCTTCACTACATCACACTTATGGTGTATTTTTAAACGCAGCTCATATGAAATTGCATCAGTAGAAAGGAAGAAATATGAATTGGCCAATTCAGAGCACAGTAAAGGTTTAGCTGTATATAAGAAAAGCAGATTATCATGCTGGTTGAAGCTGTCACACAGATGATTCCCTATACTAAAAATAATAATTTGTAATCAATTATAATCATGAGATACCATGACAAATTAAAAATAAGCAGTTATTTACACAAGAACATATGAAGAAAAATACATATTCTATTCACAGAAAAATATCTTTGATTTCTCATAAATGCAAAGAAGTGCTCTCATCTTCTTCATTAAAAATCACAGAATTTTAGGGGTTGGAAGGGACCTCTGAAGATCATAGAGTCCAACCCCCCTTTCTGAGCAGGACCAAAACCAGAGCAGGTTACTCAGAAAGATGATTCTATCATTATAAAATAACATCCACAGATAAAAATAGAAGTGAGCCTTTATATTACTGAATGTAACATGAATGAACAGAAACAAAATATACTGTCACTACAAAGCACAATTGTTAAATGTTCCTTAGAGGCAAATTCTTCCCCTGGCAGTGCAAATGCTTCCTGTTAGACCCCCTGCAGTACCACTGCTGGAGGATACAGACCATCAGTAGGTGCTCAGAGGGGTCTAGGTCTACCTGGATTTCTCTCCTGCTCATGCAGAGGGCTGCTGTATTTTTGTTGCTGAAACTGATGGCCTCAGTACCATATATTTAGATACATCTTACTTATGCTGCAGAACAGCACTAGCTAAATTAAACACCTGGGCAGTTCACAGCTGCACTTAGTATGACCAAGGATAAATATACACTCAATTGAACCTCTTACTGATAAAATAGAAATCTTTCCCTGCTGTTTAAAAGAGCAATTATCCCTTCTAAAAGTTTGCTCCACCAATTTTGTCAAGCAAATGTTACAAAACATTGACTTGTTCTCCATGCATATAAAAAGACAAAGTTTTGTGGGTGATCATTTCATAATTTGAATCAAAACTATAATTACTTGATTTTAAACAGCTATTGTGTATGTAAGTTAAAACTCTTTCCCAAGTGCTATAAAGTTCCACCAGATATGCATTTGAATTGTTAACTGCATTAATAAGGACACTGTTATAAATAAGGACACATACTACAATAAGAAGTGGAGCTTTCAATTTTCTCCACTTCTTACTCTAGTATGTGTCCTTATTTATAAGTGTCCTTATTAATGCAGTTAACAATTCAGAATCCTGCCTTCGTTGAGTAAAACACTAGTCTAAAAATATTTTTAGCAAAAACTGACAGAAACTGTGTCCTCTCTTGTTCTGAATCCTACCTTTAAACCACTTATTTTTCATTTCTGAATACCAGCTCATTTTCACTTCTCACTACTTTCATCTTGAACTGCTGGAATAACGTTCTGCTGATCTATATAACTTCTGAGATATTTCAGAAGCAATTTCTACCTCGCTTAACATTCTTATAGGGATGGCATTCCATATAATATACACCTACTTATATGCTTTAGTTGTTATGACACTTTCTAAAGACATAGTATAATGCCACTGTGAATACCAAAATGCTTCTTGATACAAGTTCCTCCTCTGTTCCACATCACTAACTTCACCAGTACCCAACACAGTTCATACACTCAAGTATTCTGGCTATGGGACAAACTTGCATCTGAACATAATTTGCACTTTCAAATATCTATACATTTGCCCATTGCCATATCTTGGTCATGGCCAGAATCCAGTTATCTAGTCACCTATCTCTAGTGAAATTACTATCCAAGCATTAATCGTTGCTCTCACTACTTCTTTCCAGACTCTCTTAAAGATACTTATCACAGCATCCTACAACTTCCATATACCATAGTTTTGGGAAGACTCTCTTCTTTATCAATGATTCAAAACCTAAATGATTTTCAGGAGCCCAACTCAAACAATCCTACTTGAATTTCAAAACGACAAATTAATTTGTTTGACTGTCTCAGGATAGGCTTTTCTTTAGCCTTCTGTGTACATATTACTTCTGACTTGCCCCTGTTCACAACATCCTGTGCCAGCACCACAAAAAGCAGACAGGTTTTAGTTGTGCTTTTCAGCTTACTTGAAACTATTGCATTTCTCTTTTTTTCTGGGGCGTGGATTCACTCTCTTTTTCACATACTGTCTCCTAGTAAATGCAAAAAAAATGTATCCCATTTGTCAGCTAACACGTGCAGAAAGCATCAAGAAATGGTCCTGTTCTATCCATTTTGGGGGAACATGCCTGCATTAAATATTAAAAAACAAAATCCAGTGTCTCACCTGAAACAGTCATATGTGATCACCTTGGCATGGTCGGGGTCAGCAGCTGCAAACACCTGTCTGATTTCTCGGGAACGAGGCTCAGCAATGTCTTTCAGTTTTTTGAGAATGAAACCAGTATCAGCCTTGGGGAACTTCACAAAGGAAAGCAAGACACAGATTAGAGAGAAAGGGACTATGCAACCAGCTATGCATGTCCTGTTTTGAAGATGCTAGGCAATGCTGAACTGCTAAGTAGTATCAATTTCTTCTTTGTCTCACTTCAAATGCATAAATCAGCACGGTGATAAGTTTGTTAGGAAGCTTGCTACTGAAGAAAATGCCTCCCACTGAGAATATAAAACAAAACCAAAAATAATCAAATCATCCTCTCTCAAAAAGCTTATTCCACCTACATTAAAAGACATCCACTTTGCTCCAAACATTTATTTGTTAAAAAGCAGAAATATTTAAAATACAGTTCTAATAAGCTGGTCCTCATTTTATATTGGTGTATCTCAATTCCCAATCAATAAAACTCACGTTAAAACTAGTTTTTTCACTGTTTGCTCCAATGAACTGTTAACAGGTATTTGTATTCATACTAGACTGAAGATGCTGTTTTACAAACCCAGAATCAGCAAGTCAGAAATTTGATAGGAACCACTTTTTCTTCACATGTAAGAAGAATGCTTATTTCTTCTGACTGTAGGCCATTAATTTTAGATAAGCAGAACTGAAGCATTCTATATTCTGATTGTTGTGTTAAAGCTCTATCTAGGATTTATTTGCTATACTTATTTTTAGCATAAAACATCTACAGATTTAGTCATTAAATAAAAGTTGAGTCCAAATATGAGTATCTGATATGCCCTTACATCTGTCATGCTCTATCTAGCTTATGAAGACCAATGAACTGTCCAAAAATAGTTTCCTCACATTTCTTTCAATAATTAATGTTGTTTCAACTACCAATTATCTGAAATTTGCTATGACTGGTATTAATGACCTAATCACAACAGAGGTCTCACAATTATGCAGATACCTATCTGCAGCACTGTATGAATTCAAAGGGATCTAGACAGGGGTATCTAGAAATCCCCATGGCACTGCCAGAGCAGTTTAAAGTGATCCACCCCAATAAATAAACCAGTGGTCAAAGAACCAGTTGCTGCATCTGCCAAAACTGCTTCAGGTACAGCCCTGGCATGCAATGCCATGCCAAGCACCCTGTGGAGCAGCTGGACAAGCAATCAGAATGCTTTAAAGGCAGTAACTTTTTCAGTCCCCTACCCAAGCTATTAATGTTTGGGCTGCAAGCACATGACTTTTTGCTGAAAAAACCAAGGAACACAGACTGAGAAAAGACAAGGCTGAAGGAATCAATCAGCCAAGCACTTAAAGATGGACAAGGTGTCCTGTCTATTTAAAAACCTGTCTTCTCTACATTATCAAAGCAGTTATTTTTACATTTTTTTCTGAACCACATATTCCAAACACCTACAGAGACACTGAGCATCTGAGCAGCATGAAAATAAGTCTTTAACCACTTTCCTCCTTTCATATGTAATTGCTGACATGCTAGTGGTCACTGTCTAGTTTTGTTTGAGTGCCTTGCTTAAGTCAGAGATTATAACGCTGAATTCAAAAGAAGTAAAAACAACTTCCATGTCTGTGCTGCAGAAGACTATGAAGTTGAGACTGCTCCAGAGATGATGAATTAATTTCCAAGGAGGCACAGTGATGCACTGTTGGAAAGAGTCCTGCTAAAAACCTGGATAATACCGGTAGGACTGTGTCCAGCACATGTCCTATTCTGCAGGCAAATTTACACTTTCTAAATATATCTTTTTTCCTCAAATTGGAAAAGAAATTATAAGTGTTGAAAAGTTTTAAGAATTAGATCCTTAAAACTGCTTTCAGTGCAGCTGGCAATCATGACAAGAGACAGTGAGTTTTCTCTCCCCGTAACTTAAAAACAATATAATAAACATAATTCTGAAACAGAAAATTAAAACTTTCCCAGTATCTCATAGTGTCAAACAAATGCTTCAATGATAGTGAAATCAATTCCCACCTACACTATAATTATCCAACCAAAATTTCATCTAAATTAACAAATGCCTACATAAATGTGGTATATGCCATTTATATGGCTAAATAAATGCATATATAAACAGCATTTTCCAGAAGAAAAACATTCCATCTGGATTTCCTTCACCAGTTTTCAGAAAATGTAATTATGTGATCTTTTGAAAGGAAGTCTCTGTCTATTCCAAAGAAAAATTATTTATGTTCCAATTTTAGAAGTAACTGACAAAACAGTCATCTTAGAATTGTTTCTTCTTCTTCAAACCATCTTCCCACTTTGCTCTTCTCTGATAATTGCTGAAGTTCTTGTGATTTGAGTATGTAACGCCATGGTGAACTGAGGCAAAGAAGGTGTATCCTTACTTCTGGAGACCTATTCAAATCATGTGAATAAAGCATCTGTCATTGGGAGCTCAGTCATTATTGTTGCTCTCCCTCTGAATGCAAAACCAAAACACAGCAAAACTCAGCAAAAACTGTAAGCTCTAATTCCTGACTGTGATACGAACTTCTAGTATTACAAGGGAAACATTTTGTCAGATAAATTATGTATAAACCCAAAAAACAAGGGAATGAAATATATATAAATCCAAAAAACAAGACTCAAAATTGGATGTGACCACATCTTGAGTATTGTGTACTGTTCCAGTCTCCACATCTCACCATTGCCTTGCCAGGACAGGCTAAGAAGGATAAGACTCTTAAAATGGACAGGACTAGGTTGAAGGGAAAGAATGTTTGAGATTTACAAATCATGAAGGTGGTACAAAATGTCATTGGGGAGAACTGGTACTGAAACTAGTGGGAGATTGGTTTAAAACAGATAAATTTTACAAATTGTACTTGCTTCTTTACTTTTTTTTTAGATTTTTTTTACATAGCAGGCAGTGAACTTTTCAATTTGCTGCCACGAAAAGCTGTGGAAGCAGACAGTATCTGTAGGTTAAAAAAGGGTTAGATCAATTCAGAGACACGAGGTCCATAAACAATCTCAAGAAAGAATAGGCAGGGATATACCTTCTAACAACCCCAAACACAGTAACAGTGGATGCTGAGAAAGTAAAAGGGGAATGGATGATAAAGAGTGGCCAGGCTTGCATGCACTCCCTAGCTAACACCTCCTAAACTGAGTGCTAGACAGAGAGCACTGGACTGTGAACTTTGGGTGAAGTATAAATAATTCTGAAAAAATTATAGATAAGGTAAGTTCTTAAAAATAACAGAAAATAACAAGAGCCTGCTTCACCTCATTTGCATGCTTCTCCATGTAGTTGAACGTGTACTCATCAGCATCCACTAAAAGGAAGTTGTGGCCATGGAAACAAACTTCAGCTCCAACAAACAGATTCTGAGCCTTGAAGTACTCGGATGGCTCACTCTTAAAGAGCTCCTGCCCAGGCTTCTTAATGCGACCTCTTTCCAAGAACTTCCCACCAACTATCCCTGTGGGAATAGAATTATAAATAATTAATTGTGGCTTTACTTGGGGGGAAGAAAAAATACAAAACACACACACACACAGAAGAAAACCCAAAAGGCACTTCAAAACAGTTGGTTTGTATTTAAATTCTGTTTTTCATCTTTGAGTTTCTTTGCTTATAATATATTCTCCCCCCCTCTCTTATTGTGAAAGAACTGTCTCTGCCAGTGACCACAGGAGCAGTTATATTGTGAATATTCTATGACATGTCTCACTAGAATGCCTGCCAAACACCTTCCCTTTTTCTGTTTTATTTAAAATGGGACAGAAATGTGCCTCTTCAAATCGTTCCCATAACCCTGTCACTAGCCTCAGGACTGGTCCTTGAAAAATGTAGAGGATATAAAATATAAGATGCAGGCAATAATCTTTGGAGAAAGTAAATAAATAAATACATAAATAAATAAATAAATAAAATTCAAAGCTTAGTATAGCATAGTTCTATGGAGATCATGAATTAATGAATTCTGGTCCACTGTAAATCTACATTGCTTTTAAAGTCTTCTAAATGTTAAAAAAAAAAAAAAAATAGAGTGATATGATACAACCTTCCATATACCACTCTTCTGTTCTACCAATGCAATTTCATTGGGATCTGCGTGTGTCACATAATTTCTTTGCACATTATACTGATTTGATTCATGCTACTGGAAAATCATTGCAATGCTCGAGAGTATGTAAGATTCTGAAAGGAACATGTCACTTCCCAGTAATGTCTTCTGGTGCACCACAAGACTGCATTGCACATACCAAGCTTTCTAGAAAATGTTCTGTCACATGTTTAGTTTCATCAGGATACATGCCCTACAACAACTCTGGAGTGCCTGGGATTCATTTCCTGTTTATATTTGAGTTTCCAAACCAAAGGTCAATAAGAATACTTTAGTAACATTTAATGATGTATTACATATTAGGTAGAGATTCAAGTTCAATAAAAGGCCAACGAACTGTATAATTATAAAATGTCTGTTACAGTAAAAACTATAAATTAATATAAAACTCAAACTATTTATTAAAACTACTTATTAAACCAGAGGTTGGATCAGATGTCTGTCTTAATTGCTTTACTAGCACCATAAAAGCACAAGACAAAAATATACTATGGTAATGGTCAGATCTACCTTGCATTAAAAAAATCATTCAAATCACTAATGTAACTCTAATCTGAACACATATTTTTTTATTAAAACAAAAATGAATGGCATCTCTTTGTAATACTTAAATAGAACCAGTCACTGTAAGATGGGAACTTCCCTCTTGTCTCTGTATTGCCCTGCACTTGTGTACTTAGATTGGAAACTTACCGTAATACATCTGCCTCAGAATTGTTGTTTAAAAGTTACAAGCTAGTAAGATTCATGTTGTGTAAAGCAAAACAACCAAAACTATCTCTTTAGGTTAAAGATTTTACACTGAAACCTGATGAGAAATGTTGATGGAAATCTGCAAGAGCCAGGCTCAAAGCACAAAATAAACACCACAACTACAGACTCCTCCATTAAGATCAGATCAGAGTTTGCAGGTGTTTGTACAGCTGTTGGTTTGGTCTTACACTGAGTAAAAAAGGACTTGTGATACTCTACATGGGGAGCCAAAGTTCTCATGCTTTGACCCCCCATCTCAGAAAGTGCTTCAAGATGTCCAGTCCTGTACATTTCAAATGCAGTTTCACAGGGTTACCAATCACTATTGAGTGTACTTCTCTGCAACCTTCAGTTTGCTGGACTGAGAAAAGAGCAACTTTATTACTTCCATCTAAGGACTGAGATATGGAACATTTTTACTTGACAATTTCTGTCTATTCATAAAAATAAAAAAAGGAAAAATAGCCCTTGGAACCTGTACACAGTAGGGATCTTTTGTGTCTTTAATTAAACAGTGCAGCTGTACTCTTAGCATCCTTCATATTTCTGGATGAAGAATCAAACATGTCATTCACTATTGGAGAACTGAGCTGCTACCGAGCCTCACAGCAGCATTATGTAATAAATACAAATGTAAGCACATGTATCTTTAGCTGTAACAAAAGAAGCTGCATAAATTACAGGCCACTGGAAGGCAAGAAACCAATAAAATAATGATGACAGGAGACTGCTCCCCTAACCAATGTTTATGCTGCAGTGGAGGCAGGCTAACTGGGAATGCTCATGGAAGCCTACCCAGGTACTTTACACATTTTCAAAATATTTCTCAGAGAATTGCTTGTATTTTAGTTGGGGGTGGGGCTGCTATTTATATATTTTTAATATAGTTGGATATAAGTAGAGATGCCATTAGAAGTTCTTTGCAGTGAAAAGGCACGTGAGCTCTTTAGAAGCACAGAAGGATCTAAATATTCACCACAGCTCCATTTTTTATAGATGTGATGTTCATCACAGGTCTGAAATTGGTTAACATCAGAAGTCATTTTCAGTAAAGGCCTAAAAGCAGGGTTGCAAGATCACGTAAGAACACAGTCCTTAACTGTAAGATGAATAACTTGACCTCAGAAAGTCAACTGCTACCAGCAGAGCCTGATGCAAAGCAGAGTGAACAGTCCTCTCTCTAGGCCAGTCATTGCTCTAGACAGTGAGCTGGGAGTACCAAATAGGTCACAGCTTAGCAAGTGAGCTTGTCACCATGACAGGGTGTACCTGAAATACCACACTAAGGAGCTCTGTGCCAAGAAGCTGATCTAGGGCAATTCAACCAGTATCAAAAGAGAGAGGTTCCACAAAGGCCCAACATAGTAACTGAGGAAACCTTCTATTATGCTTTCTCCTCTCTTTGAGAGAATGGGATTTCCTGATTTTTTTCCTCTCTGACTTTCTCAGAGGGTGACTGCAGCTTTTGAGTCAGTCCTTCAACTGCACATGTTGAGATGCCAGAACACTCTGGATGCAAACTGCTCTGAAACTGTTGCTGCAGATGTTTTGTGGGCTTCACAGAAATACACTAATCTAACAGGATCATGCCTAGCCAAGGCTTCCCTATCTTTCTGAGTTGCAGAGTAACTTCCTGACATCCTTCCCAGTGCTGTGCATCCTTCCATCCATGCACAAGACACTCCAAAGAAATACAAAGATCCTTGCAAATCACATAACCTTTCATATCCTCAGTTAAATGTGATCCAGAAACTGAGAGATAACAAAGCTTTTGGCATTTATACACTGGTAGTCTGGCTCTTGAAATTCAGTTCAGTGTTACACACATGCATACATACAGACACACTAGCACAGAGCACTCCTCACTCCTTATATGCTCAATACTACTTGATTAATGATGAAGTATGTTAAAAAATATCACAGCTGTTTTGTTTCCATGAGTTGCCTCTATACTATGGATGCTATATAGGTATCACAACACCTTGCAAATCAAAGGTTTTATGCTTTCACTCTTGAGGTCTTACATTTCCTGTCCCCATTTATCACCCATTACAATACAATTCCTGTTATGTTATCCACAACAAAAGGAAATGTTTAAAGGCCAAATTTGCAAATTAAAATGTAATAAATGTTCTAATGCACTAAACTTCCAGCTCCCAAAGGATACTGTGAAGTATTGTCATACAATGAAGAATATTATTCTGAGCAATGATTATAAATTACTGTGACACAGCTATGACAGATAATGATGCAGTAGAGCTGCTGGTGTAATTCCCATTGCATTTAAAAATCCACTTCCCTGCTTTTTCTAGTGCTGAGTCTGACCACAATGTCTACCGTAAACTCTAACCAAATGAGCAGGGCAACTGGGACTGACTGCGAGACATTACTACATCTTACCTGTGTTGCCTTGCACTTGTTCAAAAACTGAAATGGTATCATCACACAGGAAGTAGGAAATAATGAATTTCCGATCCCTGTCAACAGCACTCTCTGTGATGAGTTTTGCCACAAAGCGCAGTATGTTGCTTTCCATGCCACATCTGAAAAGCAAAAGAACACGTAAGAAATCAAAAACCAAGCATGGGAAAAGCTTAAGAGATGCATTCTCCTAAATTTTGAAACAGGTACTAGTTGTGTTATTCTTGGACCAAGAAGGCAAATGGCATAAGTTTCCCTACTTTGTCCAAAACCATTTTCAGCTTAAACTAACAGAACCAACTAGAGTCAGCCAGATAGAAAGGTATCATTTTCAGAGGAAAATTATTTCATTGCCACAGGTCTGGAATGAATTTGTATTCAAATTCAGTTGCAAATTAAGCTTCAAGTTTCTTTCTAGAAAATGTATAAAGGAAGAACGCGTTTAGGTATGTATATTTTCTAATCGAATTATGAATAGCAATACATACTATTGCTATAATACTAGGATTATCTTCAAAAAACCAGGTCCATCAGATGGTCTTACTAGTCAGGTATTTGTTAAGTGTTTATGTTTTAAGTGATTTACTGTACTGCTACTTAACTATCAATACATTCCCATGCCTTTTTCTAATAACTTTCTCATTTTATGGGAGTTTTACGGGTAAATATCTAGCATGTGATATCCCTTTCAGCTTAGGGTCCAACAAACACTGCCTGACAAACCATTTCATAATGAAAAGTATAGGGTTAATACTTTAAGTTTATTAGAGTGATATCCATGAAATTCAGCAGGGAAAAAAATAAATGTCAGAAATCCAAACAGAAAAACAAACCTGTGTTGGACTGCTGAAGAACATGTAAAATTCCTGACTAATTCCTAGACTAAGACTTCCATCAAACTCCCACTGAAGACAGCAGAAGGGAAGGAGTTAGAGGATGGGAAGGTCAGAATATTTGCCTTCTCAGAAGAGAAGTCTGGTTTAGTTCAGAGAAAACTGGAGTACCATGTCACTAAACCAGTCCTCATGCATCTGTCCTTTAGAAAGTCTGATGAGATGCAAATTTTCCTTAAAAAAAATTACTTAACATTTATCTACTTCACAAAAGAAGTCATTATTTTCAAAGCAGGAGTTATTTTTCACTGAAATACCTGTCTTTCTCCATGAATTTTTTAATATCTTTTTGGGGAGGCTTGAGAAGCAGGCCCATACAGGAGCACAGAGAATCCTCTTCAGAACCAAATCCAGTATAAGGAGGAAATGTTTTTTCTGGCTTTGGAGGAGGTGCTGGAGCCTTATATGGAACAGGGGTGAAATCCTCTACAACAAAGACAGTAAAACTTATTTATTACCCTTCTGATGAAACCATTCTATTAAGGATTTAAACTCCCAATATGAATACATACTTATGAGCCTATTTCTCTAACAGAACACTAATCATAGTCAAACCAGGATCCCTCCAACTGTTACAGGGTATAAAAAGACTCCACAGAAGCCAACAGTGAAATCAGTGTTTCTTCAAGGCTTTCAGGATTTCACCTCTAATCTTAAAATGCTTGACAAGTATCATCAAGAAACAAAGGCAAAAGGGAACACAAATATAGTTTCAGAATGGGATTTTTAAAATTACCAATTCTAACTAATTTTTCAGTTTTGTCCTTTGAGGAAACATTATTAAGTAAATACTTGGGTTATGAGTTTCCTGCCCTCTGCTTTTTTGCCAGAGGAAAATAAATACATAAGCAAAATTCTATTCATTATTTAAATCATACACATATGAGAAGAATCTGGCACACTGAAGCCAATAGCTTGAATCCACATCTCACTTTACACACAGTTTCAGAAGCTTTGTTACTGCTCATTTCCCCCCAGCCTTCACAGTAACCACTGGTCCTGACTATCCCAGATACATAGCAGGAGCTGCCCTGACTCAGCAGGACCATGGTTTGACTGGGACCCTACTCTGCTGTCTTGCAGTCCTTCCTTAGTCCTCTACTGGGAAAAATCTTGCTGTACCACTTGGCCCTTTGTTGCTTCCCTGCTCTGTTACTTCACTGCATCACATCTTCCAGCTGCATGTGGTTCACGTGACCCTTCATCAGAGTAATACAGCTTGCTGGTTAATAAGGTTAATGAAAAAGATGAGAAGAAGCAAGTAAATTGTATATGGGAAAAAGGCAGTGGGCAGACCTGAGGCAAATGAAGTCATGTACCATAGGAACACAGGGTACTTCAGGTTGGATGGGGTCTTGAGAGGTCTCTAGTGTGGCCTCCTGTCTGGGACAGGGTCACACCTAGGCCAGACCAGGCTGCTCAGTCAGGGCTGTATCCAGTTGAATCTTGAAACCTTCCAGGACAGAGCCTGCACAGCCTGCCCCACCAGCCTGCCCCAGGGTAAGGGAAAGTTTTCCCTGATATCCAACACTGACCCTCTTGCTTTTGGTTATGCGTATTATTTCATGCCCTCTCACCATGTGCCCCTGTGAAGAGACAAGCCCCCTGGTCTCAGCAACCTCCCCATGGGTGGGTGTAGGTGGCTATTCAGGGCAGTTTTTAGGCAGCCCAGGCTGTGGCTGGCCCACTCTGCTGTTCTCCCAAGCCCAGCTTGCTGGCCCCCCCAACCTCCAGGGTGCAATGAGAAGGTCAGGGCCAACCAGCACAGTACTGCACGGAGCTGCATCACCTCCACACCCCCATGGCCTGGAGATGCTTCCCTGAAGAAGGGAGAGCTGGCTGGGTTACTAAGTGAAACACAAACATGAGGCAAACTGGAAGAGGCTGTATCATGAACCACAGCCCAGGGGCAAAGAGTGATATAAGTGGAAATATTTTTTTTTTTCTTTAAAATTTAAGTTTTCTACTGAGAGCTGAAGAGAGATGAATAACTTAACCCTGTAGCATGGATTTTGATGCAAAAGGAAACTGATAAAAGTGCTGTCAATTGGAACATTTCCTGTATTCGTTCGTGATTAACATGTTTTAAACATGACCATATCCAAAGATCAAGCGGTATGAAGTTGAAAAGTATAGAAAGAATTCAGATGTCCAAGTTGTTCTTTAACTTGAAAACCCAATGAGATCTGCCTTGGCCACTACCTCTCAGAAGAATATGGTCTGACTCAAAAAGCTAACACCTTCGCTTCAATCAGGCAAAAAGGGATTTTGCAAAACCATGCCAACATTTTTCTCCATAAAAAAGCATACAAAGGCCAAGCCCCAGATGAAAGTCAGAAATTTTCAAAGCAATCTTTGCTATGGAAAAAGTATGTGGGTATGTAAATATGCACTAACACACTATTTTCTAAGCACTGTGGCGAAATTGCCTCACAAGGTATTTGCAGCATGCCCCATTACATAACTTATATACCCAGTTCTTGTCCCCACAAACACAGAGGGTTCACACTGACATGTATGGAGCCCCATACTCAGAGACCCCAATACCCAGTGTCTGTGTGTTTAGTCACGACGTGACCCTGTGGTGCTGGCAGCAGATACAGACGTGAGGAAAAGGCCCCGAGTTGGGCCCGGGGAGGTTTTAGATTGGATATTAAAAGAAACTTTTCCACCCAAATAGCAGTCAAGAGGC
Organism: Florisuga fusca; assembly: GCA_038090715.1. Taxonomy (NCBI): domain Eukaryota; kingdom Metazoa; phylum Chordata; class Aves; order Apodiformes; family Trochilidae; genus Florisuga; species Florisuga fusca. Next base: position 20,768,517 of record JAAWXA010000004.1, read on the forward strand.
TGGAACAGGGAACTTGTGGAGTCCCCGTCCCTGCAGGTGTTTGAAAGGGGCGCTGAGGTGGTGCTTAGGGACACGGCTTAGCACGGAACTCAGGAAGAGCCACGTTATTGATTGGACTCGTTGCTCTTAAGGAGCTTCCCCCACAGAACCATTCCGGGGTTCTGGGACGGAACCGGGGCCCACAGCGCGCGGCTCCCACGCTCCCACAGCGCCTCCTGGTGGCCGCCAGGCAGGGCCGCCGGGGCCCTCTGACCCGGGTCTGCACGCTGTGAATAATTAACTTCAGAGGGTTTTTTTTGGTTTTGTGGGGTTTTTTTGTTTTGTTTTGTTTTGTTTGGGGTTTTTTTGGGGTTTTTTGGTTATGCTCTGCGGTCAGCCTGCACTCATATTTTCTCTCTCAAAGTCCCGAGGTTTGCCACAGAGCGTTTCAGCAGACGCAAACCCCTTCTCCGCCCCGCGGCTGGAAGGCACCGCGCTTCCCGCCAACAGAGGAAACCGGGACGGACGGGACGCGACGGGACGCGACGGGACGCGACGGGACGGGACGGGACGGGACGGGACGCGCAGCCGAACCGGTGAACCCGAAAGGAGAGCTCATGTGTTTACACGCAGGTCACAGTGTGTGCACATTATCGCTCGCACATACGGCACTCATTAAGAAATGCGAAAGCACTTCCCTTTGTACATACTTCAGCAGCTAGGGATGAAAATTGGATTTATAAACTAAAAGGAAACTACAAATCAAGAGGAATACTGTGCTGGCCCCACAGAGCTTATTAAATCCCTCACAACCCCAAGTATGGGGTAAACAAAGCTGAAAGCTAAGTTCAGCACTTTGGTTCCCGTTCCTTTCCTGATGTAAAATAACTTTGCTTGATTCAGATTCACTGCAGACTAACGGCCTCATGCCACCTACAGCTGCCAGGATTTTAAAAGATTATGTATACAGATTCTCTCTTGTGAACCATGAAATTCAGAGAGATCTTGCCATGGAGAAATAGTTCATGAAACTAGTTAAAAACTCATTTCTGTGACTTTTGAACAGCCAGCTAGATCCAACTCATTAATAGTCATACCTGAGCTCAAAATTCATTTCATCTTTGCCCTGTCACGCACCATCAGGGTAAGATTCAGATAGAAAACTTACACATAAATGCACTCCTCTCAAGGTTATCACTGTTTCTTAAGAAAATTAGTTCTGTCCAGACTGGAAAAGGAATCAATGCTCTCTTCGTCCAGGCTGTAACATTTTCAGTGTGAATTTACTGAAATTCACACTGGGCAGAGTGTGGGCAGAGGGTAAACTGACAGTCCGGGATTAAAAATTTCTATACTTCCAGAAAGAAGAGCATGGGTATTTTCCCAGTTCCACCCCTTGTTACCGAATCAGTTGATGCCCAGCTGGAGATGGGCTGGCACTCCAGGGTTTGTTTCACCTACGGTACCTAACATGTACCACATACTAATAACATTTTCTCACAACATCAAAACCTCAGTGAGATTTGAATAAGCACTGGGAACATCAAGAAAGAAAGCACCTCCAGCCACATCTTTAGCATATAAACAATTTGAAGCTAGCATGGCCTTCTTAGTAAGAAAAACTAAACAAAATACCAGTATGTATCAGGCAGGCAAGAAATTCTACCTTCAGAGGAAGAGGTGAGAGACCTCTGAACATTACAGCCAAGAACAGGAGACAGAAATCCCACTAGCCTTGGACAATATAAGAGGTGGCAAGAACACAGAGGGATGACATTGTTGGCGTGATGATCTCTATACATAAGAGGAGATGAATAACAGTTGAGACTTGGATTTTGTGAGAGTCTGTTTCACAATACAGGTAAGAAGTAAAACAAGAAGGCAATACCCTATCTTCACAACTTTCACATGTAGGAATAAAGAAAATCCAGTGCTCACAGAACTGTGTGTGCAGGTAAAATATGACAATGCGTGGTTTTTTTATTTGAAGAAAAATTCCTTTTACAGAGCCTTACTTCATGATTATTCCATTTACCTGAGGGAAAAAAGGCATCTGTAAATGCACAAGTATATTTAAAAGCTGCTGCTCAACCCCCACCACATGCAGTGGCGAGGTTAGACGCCAGAGAGACTCTGATCTCTGACGAGTTCAGTGAAAATTGGCAGCAGGCTTTAATGCCCCCACTGAGGGAAAAGCAAGAAGTCAGCTGTTATCCAGCAACAGCTGCCTGGCCAAAAGCACACATGTACTGATCACCCCACACACTGCTCTGCCCAGGCAGCAGGTCAGAGAGGGAGCCTGAGAAATGAGGGGGTGGGAGGGGGAGGAGAGCTGGGACAGGAGAGGGATCACAGGGTGCTGCAAAAAGGCATTAACAGGCAGACTTGGGAGGTGCTAGGACATAGAATAAAATTCAGAAGGAAACCAGATTTTACTGGTTTTGTTCCTTCACGAACAATCTGTTATTTAAGGAAGAACATTTGATACTCAACTCTACGCTTTATACTCAGCTCTGTGCTGAGACACTGTATTAAGTGAGGAGACCGAGTACCAGCTTCTCCCCACTGCATATGAGCATATTCACGTTTCAGCTGGGTGACCACAACACCTACATAGCTGTAAAATATTCTTCTCTGAGCCTGCACTAGCAAGTCTGAAGAGATAAAGCACACATTAAGACATTTTCTCTTGCATTCATAGCACTGCTAGGTGACAGTAATGTTATTAGCTTTCCATTGAAGGACATTAGCTATTGTTTATCCATGGAGAAGCTCTCTTTAGCTCTTTAAAAATAGTATAAAGAATGAAACAGGCTAAACCAACACTGTAAATATATAGGATATCATAATCATGCACTTCAAGGGAAATCTAAACTGCCCTTAATTCTCCTAGCAGTCAAATTCCATTGGAAAGCAACTTATGCTGAAACTGCAGAGTCAAAAAAAAAAAAAAGTTGGCCTCTTTAGTGGCTTTGGCAGAAGAGTATAAATTGAAGGTGAGTAATGTGAACACATAGTAACAAACAGATGGACTGATGCCATGAGGTTCTGAGCACTGGGGCTTGATGTAAGGACTCATTTATCCACTTGCTTACTCTTACTAGAGTAAATGGTCCCCCTGGACTCAAACTGCAATTAAGCATGTTTCAGTGTTTAATTGGATGGGAGCAGAATGCCAGGCACTTCTTGGGACTGAGTCCACTGAGACCACCTTGTACGTCTACCAGATACAAACAAAATTTGTAACTCACTGAGTGTAAAAGGTGAATCCTAACCCTTCCTCTTGCAAAACCTGCTTCTAAGCCAAGAAATACCTAAATACTACTCTTAACTCCTTCTAGTTAAAAAGTCACACACACATTTTTTAAATGATGATGGGAAAACAGGAAAGAATTCCCCAGCAAGCTGTGAGAATCTCTTAGCTCTAAGAAAGTGTGTATTTTCTATGAACAAGGCAGGCTGCATCGAGATGGATGGTTTTTCATGTTAGCCAGAGTCTGCCATTGTGTATCCTTAAAGTTATGTGGAAACCACTTCCTAGTTTCCTGATGGTCTCAGCTAGAGCACATCCTTGTGTGTCTTGTGGTAGGGTGGTAGACAAAATGGAGAGAACAATAAGAAAAAGCAGAAAAAAAACCCACATATAAAAGAATGGTCCGTGTAGAAAGACTGAAATGTTTCCCCTAACAGCAAATGGCTCAGGAACCTGGGTGGTGCTAGTGGGTGGGTAGTGGTAAGATGGTGTACTGAATAACGTACAAGGTTTTTCTGAAAAGAGGACACTGAGTCGTTATTCTCCTTGTCCAGAAATGGTAAGACAAACAAATTACCTTCTCAACTTTTACAAACCAGCTTCAGAGTAGATATTAAGCACCATTTCTAACTATGAGGTTAGAAGATACCTCAGAAGGTGTAGAAACTTTGTCTAGTGGGGGATGCTGAATACACAACAATATACTATATAAACAGCTATATAAACAGCAGTTAGTTATAGTCTGTGCATATACAGTATCCTGCCCCAGTGCAGTGGAAATGGACTAGATCATCTATGGTCCCAGTTTTCTGGAACTCTCCACATCAGCATCTTCTGCTTTCTCCTAACTTGCAAAGCACCTAACTTTAACATCCAGAGCCATAACCAGTAATTACTGCGCCAGCATTATGGGAGGGGAACAGTGTTTGTGTAATACTTGGTTCCATTGCTTGGTTGATACAGACTGGTCAGCTGCATTTCATTTATGGCCTGCTGTGAGTAAGAAATCCTTATTCAGTGTTCCAGAATACTTTGCTCAAACAGACTATTTTGCTGCCAAACAGCGGCAGCGGTCTTGGCTGAAAAAATTCTCAGGAAAGAACCCCCCCCTGTTTTGCATCCCTGGAGTTAGACTCACTGTTATTGTAGATAATACTATGGTTATTGAATATGGCTTCCTCACACACTGGCTAGTATAAGAACAGATTTATTTTTGTGCAGACATGCCAAGCTATTATTAAAGAAGGCCTAACAAGACATGCTTTGCCAATTAAGAAACTCAGTGTTACAATGGCAGCACTGCATCATTTAATAACCCCAGTGCAGCAGACAAGATTTGATCCAAACACTACACTCTACCTGATCACAAGTCAAGCCAAAAGAAACAGTCTAGCCATGTATTTTGTTTCACAATGTCAGAGAAGGGCCATAGTAATATTCTTCCAACCAGCTCCGAACAGTCAGACACTTAGCTACATTTATTGAATGAATAAACTGCCAGAAATTAACTAGGTTATTTTTGCAGGAAGATGTCCATAATAGAACCATTAGCAAGTTTGACTGAGGGAATTCAGACACCGATAAACGAAAGCCAGTATTGCTATGCATTTCAAAAATGTTTTTCATTATGGTCATATTTGCTAAATGTTTCCAGAATTCAGTGCTGAAACTTCAATGGATACATACTCTAAAAGCCCAGAACACAAAAAACTGCACTGTAAAAACCAATAATGTTACAGACTACTACTGCTGGGTCAGAAAATCTTATTATGTGAGGGTTCTGACATCCACATAAAATGAAAAGTAATATTATAGGAGATAATTAGGCTCATTCTACTTACTCTCGCACTACATATTCTGTATTATTTTTCTGACTGCAAACTCAGCTATTGGAATGGGAAGGGGAAGGAGAGAAGAACTGGAAGTCTATCCATATGAGTATTTTGTCATTCTAGTTTTAAAGCAGAGGCAGTTAGGAACAGAACATGCACATTATGTGCTAGTTTTCAATGAAGTAACATTTTAAAAAGCCCTTCTGGACAGCCTGCAAAATTACTGCTTTATTGTTTAACAGACTACAACAGACTTTTATTGCTAGACATTTAAACGAACATGTTTTGTCAGTAATAAAATTCAAAGACAGCTCTGTCAAACTCAGGAGTATAAAAATTCTCATAAGGAAAGGATAATTATCTCTACTTACCAATTCCGTACTTTGTTCTGTAATATTCTTTAGTGAATTCATCACAATCACAGAGTATTATCTTCCTTCCCCAAACATTAATTACTGCCCCTATTTTCAGGTCACTGTCTTTGTAAAATTCCTGATGCACTGCTCCTGTCTAATAAAAGACAGAAGAGCAGCTCTATAAATCTCAGAATCTTAAGATCTAGGTAACTTCATGTGTGCTATTTAAAATACAGACTTGCAAATACATTTGCAAGTATTTTTCACTCCATGCTAAGCTATCTCATATTCACAAATGTGGAATTTACATCTAATAAATCTCACCAGTGTTCACCTGACCTATTCTCCAGCAGCAACCCAATTTTATAAATAAACCTCTTTATTGTAGAGGATAACAACCAGAGAAATAACAAAAAACTACAATAAAGACATTCAACAGCTGGAGGCATTCAGTGATACCTGACCTTACGATTGTCGATGACATAGCGGCCTTTGTTCCCTATTAAGTTTCCAAGCACGTTGAGAACAGTGCGATCGGTGATAGCGCCCGGCTGATACATTCCAACGGGAGCATGCTGCAAGAAAAGAGACCAATTCCTTAGAAATGCAGTTCATAGGGAAGGGAGAGAACTCAGTTACCTTAGAGCTAGCAGGTTTTTTTACAGAGTGTCTGTTACTGGAGTATTTTCTTGGGATAATTTTTTAGTAAATTCTAAGGTAATATTAAATCAGCGAGCCTGAAAACCAGTGTATCTGTCAAAAGCCTCTATGTATACCAGAAGAAGCATCCAGAATGTTACTGTGTACCCAAGAGTAAAGTCTCCATTTTCTTGGAAGCAAACAGAAAGCAAAGGTTATCCCTCCAAAGTAGCATATCCTTGTGAGCATCTGCTCTAAACGCTATTTTTTTGATAGGTAATAATTATGCAAACATGCAAAAGAATCATTCAGGGTTGGTCCTACTGTGCTAACCACTGCACAAATACAAGTCAACATGATTCTACTGGGAAAAAAAATTAATATTTTTGTTTCTATGGTAAGTTTCAAAATTACAGTAGGATTTTATCTCAGTAATATCAAACAAATGTATTACATTTTTTTAAATTATGAAGAAACTGATGATGCAGGGTAACCAAAGTGGGTTATACCACTTCCTCTGACACCCCAACTTTTGACTGATCTCTGCCATCCTTCTCAAAATTTCCACTGGATTAAGAGGAAGAAGACAGCTCTTAAAATTGCAATATGCACTTCAATGGTAGAATAGGTCTGTCACCATAGAATCACAGCTAAATCAGCATCTCAGAACACAGTATGCTCAAGGTGCAACAATATGCTGCCAGGTTCTTACTATAATATCTCACACAACACATATGGCATCACAAATAGATTACCAGAATTAAAAGGAAAGGAGGAAAATGATTACCCAGTGTTTTACTCTGTCTATGGGCTGATGTTAGTCTACCATCAGGATCTGTCTGGAGTGATACAGAAGTATATCCAGGCCGTGAATCACAATAGCATACACAGGACTCAAACCTCTTGAATATTTCTTTCAGAGAAGCCTTCTCAAATAAGCAAATGATTAATGACTGGCAAAGCTTATTCATGGATTCCTATTGATTTTAACTAGCTTAGCTTAAGCTCCCAAATTTAGAAACTCAGTTTTAAGAAATCACCCTAGATTTGCTGCAAAGAATTACTGTTACATATTGCTAAAATCGGACTTTGCCAAAGGTTTCAAATATAGACCATAGAGATCAAATCTGAATTCACCTCAGTTTTACATTAGTTTATCTATCAATATTTATTAATCTTCTGGACTTCCATTACTGCACAGCTTTATTCATGCATTTATCTTAATACACTGATACAGGAGAAAGGAAATCAAATGGTATCTTTCTGCCTAAATTATCTCTACTTTTAAGCACAAGCCTAAACTTACTTTTTTCCATTGCTTATTAAATTACCATATGAATACGTGTGCAAAACCTAAATCATGCAATTATGATTACTACTCTGAGAGCTCTTTCTAAATATCATTACAATCCTAACAAAGGATTTTAAAATAAGGCATTTAATATCTCTTACTTGGCAGAAGAATTAGAAATAAGCTGAAAATGTCATCCCTCACCTTTGGAAGCTTATCTCTTCTGAGGAAGAGTGGAACTGCATCCCGGCCTGAGTTTACTGGCACAATTTCTTTTATATCAATAGTATCATCAGCCAAATAATAGTGCAGAACAAGTTCCCGTGGTTCATGAAACATGGATTCTGGGTCATCCCACACACAGAAAAAACGTAAAACGTGTCCATCATGCTCTAGAAATTGTCTCAAAGTGTCAAAGCGCTCATAAGGGCGCAATGGGTTCATACTGTCTAGCATCTGCAGGTAAAGGAGAAATTAAGAGAAACAACTTTTTATTTACTTGTTCTTAAAAACAGGATACCAATTCCTGCAGGGAATCATCAAATCACAGAACATGTTTTTAGGATTTTCAAATAACACCGCACTGTTACAATACATGAAACACTATTTATACCATTACCAAAGAATTATTTAGAGGGTTGCTGTGGACTCAGAAAACATGAAAACAATTTTGGATCAGTTTTGATCTTTGTTTTTCTTGCAATAAAGACCTTCAGATCAGAAAATTGTTAAATTATTTATAGTGCAGCTCACATTTTCAATAAATTGCCCATGGTAATCAGAAGACTACAACTCCAAACAGCATTACTTCTCCTGATTTACTTCCTTGAAAATTATTTTTATAGATGATGTGGTATAAATAATTAATTATCTCTTTTCCCTTTGGCTTTCCTTTCTTTTTAGCTTTAGAACATGGTTAATTAACTTTTGATTCATGTCATACAGCTGGCAGGTACCGGGTATGTATATTCTCTCTCAATACACACCCATAGGTCTGAAAAGGAACAGCATTTTTCCAAATAAAAATATATCCCAGCTGATTTGATTCATGACAAGATGCTATCTACAGTCATGGTTGCTGCAAAAACAGTAGCACTGCATTAAATCAGATCCCATGATGATGATTCAATCCAAAGACTGCACTTACAGTTACAGTCACAGTCACATATATAAACATTGTTCTGAACACAGTGTTTTTCTTAAATAAAAATCCAACACATCCCTTGCTTAACGGGGCAAAACAGTCCTAATCTACAAAATTATTCACAATTGCTTCCAAAGGAGAATGGTGACCAACATGAATGACACAATATAGCCTGAGCTGTCTGAACAAAAATAACTATTGACTACAGGCAGTTTATATAATTGCCTAAGTTTCTATTTATCCACTGATACATCTTCTGTCCTTAAAAACCTGGGAGGTAAAAGGCCCATTCTTTCAGATCATCAAATCTTAAGGACAGCAGAACCAAATTTTGTCTGCCAGTGTTCCTGGTGATCTGCAGCACTCTTTCAATTTCAGGCATTCTTATATGTGTGGTATTTACCAACCCAATACTGTCCTTCCTGACCCTTGAAGATGTAACCAAGTACAGCCACAGAGCCAGATAACCTCACCATCCATAGGTTATCATCTCCAGCAACGCATCTCCAAGATATCTTGCTTACATTTTTCATTGGTCTCGTTTTCTATCTCATTTTATTCTTTCCTTTCCTTTGTACCTTCATTTTCTGGCCATCTGCACTATTAGGAATCTAATGCAAAGTCATTTCATTCTTATCAAAGGAGCCCAGAGGAATCTATACTTCATAAATGAAAAAAATTGCCTGCCAAAAATTAGTCATAGGAAACTGTAAGCAAAAAGCAGCCAGAATTCACCAGACAACTTTTCTGTAATTTCTCAGCATCTAAGAGTAAGATAGATATCACTAATTTTTGGTCTTCAGATGCTCTTTTTTCTCAGATCTCTTTTTCCCCTCTCCATTTTATTTAGGCACACATATATTTGTGCCTGTTGTTTTTACAAAAAAAAAAATCTAAGCAGGTTATGCAGTACCATATATAATGCTGACATGGTCTGCCAACACCAAAAACTCAGAATGTGTTAGTACACAGTGGTTACCTACAAGGCCTGAGCAAGGGAAAAGCAACACATGTCCCAGCTGAGTCACCACTATGCAGAACCAGCAGACATAAAATTACTTTTCACTTAGGGAGTGTAAAAAGCCTGACAGCACAAACCAAGTGAAACCAACATGCTGGCCTGAGAGTGATTCAAAGATATGCAAATGGTCCTACACAGCTCAGTCATAACTATCTTCCATTTTTGCTGCTAAGAGTTGCAGCAGTTTTCTCAACAGGAGGGATTAAGTTGAATGCAAGAGCCATGTAGTAAGTACTTGTTGTTTTCAGAGTACTGGGCTGGATCTATCACAACAGGCTGCATATCATGTGCCAACAGTCCTAAGAGTCAGGTCAAGAAAAAAACAGTGCCATCTGCACCCATATTAATCAAGAAACACAGAAGTGAAACAAACTGTCTCCTGCAAAAATCTCCTACAGAAAACAATCACTCCCACTGCTATTCCTACAGAAAAGGCCTCAAATCCTACAGAAAGGAATCCACATAGCACCTAGGAGCTGTGAGTGAGACTTCTGTAGGAGGTGTGTATGTGTCCCCATATACTTATAACAGAGGTAACTGTATTCAAATAAAGTCTCACAAGTCCTAAAACTGCAGAGTGCTGGGGTTTTTGTTGAAACAGAATTTGCTCTAAACGTGCAAAGAGCTGTTAGTAATATATGGGGTGGAGATGAAGGATGACATATGAATAGACTGAGGAAGTGAGCCTGCAGGATGTACTTGAACCACAATTCCAATTAGATCTTCCTTTAAATACTTTAAAAGTGTTAGCATTAAATTAGCAAAAGCAAAATCCCAAGCAGAACATATAACAGTACTTTTTTTCTTTTCAGTTTAATATGGAAAGGTTTCTTTCCTTTTTATTAGTTAATGTTGTTCTGTTTGAAAAAGGTATGTGAACAGATTAGGAGAAAATCAGTTATATTTGTGATTTCACTATATTAGTGCAATGAGCCATATAACTTGATTTTTAAATTCTGTTTTCTATTGCAATTTATTGTGTTCAAATAGCTACCTCAACATACTTTCTGCTTGCTATTAGAGAAATTTTTGATAGAATGCATATTCCTAATAGCAATGGCACTTCTCCTAAAATCAAGTTTTCACTATCAGTGCCTCATCTGACCTTTTGCCGCTCTTTCATGTATGGGTCATCTGGAGGATCTGCAGGGGGATTTAATCTAATCCCCATCTTCCTCAGGAAATTTTTTGTAAATTGGTCACAATCTATAATCTGATATCTTCGGCCATAAAATATTATTTCTATGTTGATATTGAAATTATCTATAGTATAGAACTCATCTTCACGAGGAGGTGGAAGTGGAATCCGATGCCGTCGAACAATAGTTCCTGGAAAAGAATTTGAATAAATCCAGAGTGAATATTCTTTGCTCTAAGGATCATTTTACATACTTACTGATGTTCTATTGTGATATGACCAGAACAGATGAAGCCATATGGAACAAATAAAACTGCCCTTCATTGAGCAAAAGAAATATTAAGTAAGAGGATCCTTTTTATTAATAAGAATATTTTATGTTTATCATCTTCTAGAACCTCAAGTTCTAGTGTTTGACTTAAGTTAATACAAAAAATTACCACCTCCTGGAGCAAACAGGAAACCACTGGAATAAATCCCCATGTGTTCCTGCAAACCTAACACACACAGTTCTCATTAAGAGAGGTTTTCTTCACTTTTTCTGAGAGGCGAGGCAGTCCACAGTACTCATTAGTATAGTTAATTTTGCTTTAAAAAAAAAAACAAAACAGAAGTTGTGCACAGAAGATGTGGCAGGAGTATATAGGAGGGACTAGATTTGACTACACTTGTGGAGGGTGAGGAGAGCCATATATACCAAAGGTTAGAGTAAAAAAACTGCCCTACCAAAGAAAAAAGCATGATCTTCCAGCATGGAAGCAGCTCCATTCAACTGAGATTTCTAAAGGAACAAACTGGAAATAGAGACAACTAAGGTGAGATGGGCTGATTACTGGGCACTGATTTCTGACTCCATGTCCATTACTCAAGAGTGCATTAGAAAGAGGACAGGAAAGGGTAACACCTGGAGTTTGTACTCTCTTTGCTTGCACAGAAAGGAGGAGAAACAAGACTCCTACTCCTTCTACTCCTGCAAGACTAAGAGTTCACCTCAATAAACAAGGAGGCTTCTTACATTCATTTATTCATCCCTCTCAGAACATAGCAAGGTCATGATTTGGCCACTATTAAGTATGGCAAAATCACAATTATTTCAAGGCCTCGGGGGAGGTCTTAAACTCTTAAATAATTGGTTATATTGGAGGACCTGACTCTAACTTCACTTTCCCATTTTACTTTCCTCTTCATCCGGCCAGCCTTGGGAACCCAGCCAGTGGGCAGCTGCACTCTCTTTTTCAGCTGGCTGACCTTGGAGGAACCAGCCAGATGCTTCACTCTGCTCTGGCTTGCAGGGCCTGCATTGCACTGGAAGCTACAGTCAGCCCCATGGGATATAAATGACCTTTTGATAAGGCAGTATCAGCTAGCCTCAGTCCTGTTAAATGGGAGTTAGCTCTACAAAACACCAGCACTACCATATCTAGCTTGGCTTTCTCTGGGAGAATTTATTTTTATATGGGAAGAATAATTAGCAACCTTGCTGTGGAAGAATACAGTGGAGTTTGTTAGGAGATTGAGCTTACTGTCCTCTTCACTCTGTACTCCCTTATCTTTTGTGTATGGTGATTGTCCTGGTATTTTTTGCTTTGATTCTGATTTTTCAAGTTCAGGTTGTCCTCTCTATTCCTTTGTGGTTTGTACTGTCTCTGTTTGTATTCTTCTAATGCTTTTAATATTTTCCAAAGTTCAAACCATAACAAGGCAGTTTCCAAAACTGAATTAAGTTTAAATTTCAGATATTTGATAGCAAAATTATCTGTCCAAATTCATGTCCAAGTACTGCAGCCAATTCCATAATGTACTTCTTTTAAGTCACTGAAGTACACTTCCCACATATTATTTACTTGGTTTCTCTGAAATTTTCATCAATGGTAAAAGCACTTTTTCCTGCTTTCTTCTCTTTTCTTTTCAAGGCCGATTTGTTTTAGTTTTGTAAAATCTTCTAACTTAAATTCTTCTAACTTTTTGACAGCTATTCCTTCACAAAATCTTCCTGCAGTCCATAAGTTTTTCTTCTGCAAAACCACAACTGCTACTCACAGTGGAGAGCACAGTGGGAAACTACTACATTTCTCTGATCCCACCATACCCAGGGACAGCCATTCAGATCATCAAACTCTCATCTGTGGGTTATAGCACAAGCACTGGTAATCCTGTGGCCTCAAGGCATTAACCAGCCAAGCTAAGATCTACCTTTGATCTAACCTACCACCACTATATCTACTCTGCAAGAAGACTCCTGAGAATAGCCAATTGAGCTGTATATTTTACAGCATTTCTGCCAGGATAGTAATTCAATTTAAGGTCACCACCACCTTCCGCTTTGAACAGTTCAGTTCCACTTTTTCCACTGTTTTCCTCTGTTCCTTCTTTACAAAACCCTTTTCCTGCCACTTAAGCTCTCCAGCTGCTCACAGACTGAGCCTATCCTGCTTCTGATGTTCCCACATTTCTTTCTTCACCCACATCCCCATACCTCTGCTTCTGTTCAGTGAAGGTTGCCTTTCAACAACCCAAGCTTTGCCACAATTGAACTCTCCTCTACAATCCCCTGACATTTTATTTAACTGAAACGTTGCATTTCAGCAGATATGCAGAGGACAGCAGTATGGTTAAGATCCTCAACTTCATTCACTTCAGTTCCTCATCCTGCTAACACACTTTTCCGCAGGATCATGGGCAAAATTTTCATTCTTTTGTGCTTCAGTTTATCAGTTTCATCAGGCAGAGAGTTATGACTCTGTTCTTCTCAGGCTTACAAACTCCCAGGCAGGACAGGGAATTTGAATAATACAGGAGATACATAGAATTACAGTAAAAGAGGCAACAGGTCAATTTTTAATTGAAAACAGAAAGACTAGCAGCTAATGGTTTGAGGTTTGTTTTTAAGAAACAATGCATATATTGCATATATTTAACAGTAAGCATTTAGTGCTTTTAATATAACTTCCTGGCTGTCCTTCATTTATGGAGTGTGAAGTCATTGCCCAAATGCATGTGAGTAAAGAATCCACTGATAGGCAACTACACCATCTTTTTCCTTCTACATCATATAAGTCTCCAGGATAATGAGAATAGTTATACAGATGCTTATGATAAAGTATAGGCCCCAGATTTCATCAACTGCGAAGCCTAAACACATCTCAAATAGTCCTTGGACCTTCCAGTCTACAGTATTTCTTCCTTCCTAAACACAATCAATATACAGTGCTTTCTTACCAGCCCAGATGCCAGCAACAAATAAATTAAGTGGGCCTTTGACGTCCTGGAACATCTCTCTTCAATCCATTGGCATAATACATTCTATGTACTCATTTATTCCACATAAAGTACTCACACAAAGCTGCAGAGGCCTTCAAAACATCTTTGCATGGAAGACAACAGAATTCCTATTTCTCCCTAACACTTAATTTTACAGTTAAGTGTTAATTTTAACTGCTAATTTTAGATCCAGTACCCAAGGTGAAAGGTGACTCCAAAACTATTAACAGAAGACACAACTAAGGAAGGAGGAGGAAATTTTACCCTTCCTGTCACCAGAGGATCATGACCAGATTATCAGGAAAATCAAGCATGGAGGGACAGCCTGCATAACCCACAGTACAAAGACAATTAAAATGATTCATTATTATAGCTGGCTTCAAAGGAACCAGCTTTGAATTTGCTTCATCCTGCTCTAATGAACCTGGTTTCACATTCTGTCTTAAAGATGCTGCCCCTGCCTCTCAGACTAACTGTACTTTTGTACATATTTGTACATTTGTTCTAAGGGGTAAAGTTCAGAAAGAGCCACCTCCATTCCCATGACACACAAGCAGCCAAGCAAATGATGTCTTCAGCCTCACACATATGAGTGCAGGGAAGGGATAAGTAACTTGTAAGTGCTCAGAAAAGATCCAACATGCTTTTCTTAGGTCTCAAAAAAGCACTTGCCTGGGTAGAACAAGGTTCCTTGGAATTCAAAATCAGGTCCTGCTAGAAGAGCCAACATGATTTCTGGCAAAAATAACCACTGAACACAGGGAGATCAGGGTCTGATCCACTAGCTTAAAAAAAGATTCCCAGGTCTAACAGTAGTGATACATATAACAACTTGAAATAGTATCTCATTCTGTACATAGCGAAATTGACAGCATCTGCTCATCTTGGAAAAGAATATGGTAGTTAAATGGTTAAATTATTTTTGAACATTGCTGTGCCAAGATCCACCAGAACATACAAAATATCTGGGGATTGGGAGGCGCAGTCATCCCAAGACATCCTGCTTATCTGGACTACATCCCTTGAAAACTTTTTTTAATCCTGGCAGTGACCCATAAACACCAAGCAGCAGCTGTGCTCCCCTTCTGCAACAGGATGTTGACCACTAGATTGCATTTTCTTAAAGTAAACCAAGTCAATTAATACTCCAGGAAAGCAGCTCAGTACACCCTCCTCCAAAAGTGCTCAGGCTGGCCCCAGTGCAGTATGTAACATTCATAATGTCACAGAGGCAGAATGTAACACAGAGGCACCAAGGAAAAATTACTGTGCCAAGGGAACTTTAATAATAAAAGAACCAAGAGCCAGAGCCACAAAAGGCTCTCTCCTTCAATAACAGCAGAGATACTGCAGCAGCTAATGAACAATTACAAAGCTGCAGCTAGAGAACTCGCTGTCAGTGCCAAGATGGGAGGAATGGAGGCTCAGGAATGGAGATCTGTAACAAAAATTGGTTTTGCAGAAGTGACACGACACTGACAACAGGCCCACCATCACATGATTGCAAACAGGTATGCTAGAGAAAAATTTGTACACTTGAGTGCAGGAGGACATTCTGCCTCACAAAAACCATCTTCAGAAACTAAGAAAATAAAAATGCTGCCATTGTGATTCATAGCAAGAAAAGACAACTATGGTTGTTTGCTTGCAGCTCATTTTAACAACAAGAAGTCATGTTATGTACTCATTAGAATGGACCAAGACTGTACTAAGAAAGATATAAAAGGGAAAAAAAAAGATTGCTATTAAAAAAACATACCTTGATTTATGCCACTATTTTTCAGTCGGGGTTCAAGCACCTGAATTGTATCATCTTCAAGGTAGAAATATATTTTACAGTGTCTGATTCTATATGGCTCTTGATTTTTGTCAGGCACTTCTTCCTCGAAGTAGGCATCAAAAGACAATACCTAATAAAAGCAATAAATAAATACAAAGCAGGAAAATCTTCAGTGCTTTTGAAAAATATGTCAATAAAATAAATTTGTATAGATTATAAGTAACTAAATGGATTTCAGGAGATAGATTTATTCCTCAGAAATGTAAGAACAAAAATCCACATTAAATCACATAAATTTAAAATTCCCTGCTTGGCATTTTTATTATCACAACATATAAGCAGTGATGGAACTCTAAAGTAAAGAAATAAATCAAATATAAAACCATCAGCAGGCTGCTGGAATATCTTCTGAACAAAGCACTTTTGATATCACAAGCTACCAAGGTTCTGAAGCAAATTTTAGACTTCAATGAATTACTGAAAAATAAAGTCCATTCTGACAGTGATGCCTTTGAAACTGAAGTAAGTGGAAGGAGAGTTCTTCTTAAGCAGATCCTGCAAGCTGCCTAATGGATGGTGCTGAAGATTATCAGAGAGAAATTACATTTTTCAGGAGCCATTTAGAGCTGTGCAATATTGGCACTTCAAAACTCACCTGGTTCTGCAGTTCAACAAGTGGGGAAAAGTCAGAGAGTATACCAACTGGCCTTCATGGTCACTTGCAATAATGCAAGGAAAAAGCCTGCACAGGTGAGGTGCTCAGTTGTTTATTACAGTGGAGTCTATGTCAGAATTTTGTAATTCTTGGTATTGTTTATGGTGTTTAATGACCAGGACCAATTTTAAGGGAATGTGTAAGTATTGCATTATCTACCAGGATCCTTGCTGTGGTATGTGCAGGGGAGAAATGATCAAAGGGTTCCCATCCTGGCCCCCAAACATATTTGGGTCAAAGCAGTGCTAATCTATAATCTGATATCTTCGGCCATAAAATATTATTTCTATGTTGATATTGAAATTATCTATAGTATAGAACTCATCTTNAGAAATTACATTTTTCAGGAGCCATTTAGAGCTGTGCAATATTGGCACTTCAAAACTCACCT
>JAAWXA010000004.1:20785336-20806686 GCA_038090715.1 Florisuga fusca
GCTTTGAACAGTTCAGTTCCACTTTTTCCACTGTTTTCCTCTGTTCCTTCTTTACATAACCCTTTTCCTGCCACTTAAGCTCTCCAGCTGCTCACAGACTGAGCCTATCCTGCTTCTGATGTTCCCACATTTCTTTCTTCACCCACATCCCCATACCTCTGCTTCTGTTCAGTGGAGGTTGCCTTTCAACAACCCAAGCTTTGCCACAATTGAACTCTCCTCTACAATCCCCTGACATTTTATTTAACTGAAACGTTGCATTTCAGCAGATATGCAGAGGACAGCAGTATGGTTAAGATCCTCAACTTCATTCACTTCAGTTCCTCATCCTGCTAACACACTTTTCCGCAGGATCATGGGCAAAATTTTCATTCTTTTGTGCTTCAGTTTATCAGTTTCATCAGGCAGAGAGTTATGACTCTGTTCTTCTCAGGCTTACAAACTCCCAGGCAGGACAGGGAATTTGAATAATACAGGAGATACATAGAATTACAGTAAAAGAGGCAACAGGTCAATTTTTAATTGAAAACAGAAAGACTAGCAGCTAATGGTCTGAGGTTTGTTTTTAAGAAACAATGCATATATTGCATATATTTAACAGTAAGCATTTAGTGCTTTTAATATAACTTCCTGGCTGTCCTTCATTTATGGAGTGTGAAGTCATTGCCCAAATGCATGTGAGTAAAGAATCCACTGATAGGCAACTACACCATCTTTTTCCTTCTACATCATATAAGTCTCCAGGATAATGAGAATAGTTATACAGATGCTTATGATAAAGTATAGGCCCCAGATTTCATCAACTGCAAAGCCTAAACACATCTCAAATAGTCCTTCCAGGAGGACTTTCCAGTCCTCCAGACCTTCCAGTCTATGGTATCTCTTCCTTCCTAAACACAATCAATATACAGTGCTTTCTTACCAGCCCAGATGCCAGCAACAAATAAATTAAGTGTGCCTTTGACATCCTGGAACATCTCTCTTCAATCCATTGGCATAATACATTCTATGTACTCATTTATTCCACATAAAGTACTCACACAAAGCTGCAGAGGCCTTCAAAACATCTTTGCATGGAAGACAACAGAATTCCTATTTCTCCCTAACACTTAATTTTACAGTTAAGTGTTAATTTTAACTGCTAATTTTAGATCCAGTACCCAAGGTGAAAGGTGACTCCAAAACTATTAACAGAAGACACAACTAAGGAAGGAGGAGGAAATTTTACCCTTCCTGTCACCAGAGGATCATGACCAGATTATCAGGAAAATCAAGCATGGAGGGACAGCCTGCATAACCCACAGTACAAAGACAATTAAAATGATTCATTATTATAGCTGGCTTCAAAGGAACCAGCTTTGAATTTGCTTCATCCTGCTCTAATGAACCTGGTTTCACATTCTGTCTTAAAGATGCTGCCCCTGCCTCTCAGACTAACTGTACTTTTGTACATATTTGTACATTTGTTCTAAGGGGTAAAGTTCAGAAAGAGCCACCTCCATTCCCATGACACACAAGCCAAGCAAATGATGTCTTCAGCCTCACACATATGAGTGCAGGGAAGGGATAAGTAACTTGTAAGTGCTCAGAAAAGATCCAACATGCTTTTCTTAGGTCTCAAGAAAGCACTTGCCTGGGTAGGACAAGGTTCCTTGGAATTCAAAATCAGGTCCTGCTAGAAGAGCCAACATGATTTCTGGCAAAAAGAACCACTGAACACAGGGAGATCAGGGTCTGATCCACTAGCTTAAAAAAAGATTCCCAGGTCTAACAGTAGTGATACATATAACAACTTGAAATAGTATCTCATTCTGTACATAGCGAAATTGACAGCATCTGCTCATCTTGGAAAAGAATATGGTAGTTAAATGGTTAAATTATTTTTGAACATTGCTGTGCCAAGATCCACCAGAACATACAAAATATCTGGGGATTGGGAGGCGCAGTCATCCCAAGACATCCTGCTTATCTGGACTACATCCCTTGAAAACTTTTTTTAATTCTGGCAGTGACCCATAAACACCAAGCAGCAGCTGTGCTCCCCTTCTGCAACAGGATGTTGACCACTAGATTGCATTTTCTTAAAGTAAACCAAGTCAATTAATACTCCAGGAAAGCAGCTCAGTACACCCTCCTCCAAAAGTGCTCAGGCTGGCCCCAGTGCAGTATGTAACATTCATAATGTCACAGAGGCAGAATGTAACACAGAGGCACCAAGGAAAACCTAAGCCAAATGATGTCTTCAGCCTCACACATATGAGTGCAGGGAAGGGATAAGTAACTTGTAAGTGCTCAGAAAAGATCCAACATGCTTTTCTTAGGTCTCAAGAAAGCACTTGCCTGGGTAGGACAAGGTTCCTTGGAATTCAAAATCAGGTCCTGCTAGAAGAGCCAACATGATTTCTGGCAAAAATAACCACTGAACACAGGGAGATCAGGGTCTGATCCACTAGCTTAAAAAAAGATTCCCAGGTCTAACAGTAGTGATACATATAACAACTTGAAATAGTATCTCATTCTGTACATAGCGAAATTGACAGCATCTGCTCATCTTGGAAAAGAATATGGTAGTTAAATGGTTAAATTATTTTTGAACATTGCTGTGCCAAGATCCACCAGAACATACAAAATATCTGGGGATTGGGAGGCGCAGTCATCCCAAGACATCCTGCTTATCTGGACTACATCCCTTGAAAACTTTTTTTAATCCTGGCAGTGACCCATAAACACCAAGCAGCAGCTGTGCTCCCCTTCTGCAACAGGATGTTGACCACTAGATTGCATTTTCTTAAAGTAAACCAAGTCAATTAATACTCCAGGAAAGCAGCTCAGTACACCCTCCTCCAAAAGTGCTCAGGCTGGCCCCAGTGCAGTATGTAACATTCATAATGTCACAGAGGCAGAATGTAACACAGAGGCACCAAGGAAAAATTACTGTGCCAAGGGAACTTTAATAATAAAAGAACCAAGAGCCAGAGCCACAAAAGGCTCTCTCCTTCAATAACAGCAGAGATACTGCAGCAGCTAATGAACAATTACAAAGCTGCAGCTAGAGAACTCGCTGTCAGTGCCAAGATGGGAGGAATGGAGGCTCAGGAATGGAGATCTGTAACAAAAATTGGTTTTGCAGAAGTGACACGACACTGACAACAGGCCCACCATCACATGATTGCAAACAGGTATGCTAGAGAAAAATTTGTACACTTGAGTGCAGGAGGACATTCTGCCTCACAAAAACCATCTTCAGAAACTAAGAAAATAAAAATGCTGCCATTGTGATTCATAGCAAGAAAAGACAACTATGGTTGTTTGCTTGCAGCTCATTTTAACAACAAGAAGTCATGTTATGTACTCATTAGAATGGACCAAGACTGTACTAAGAAAGATATAAAAGGGAAAAAAAAAGATTGCTATTAAAAAAACATACCTTGATTTATGCCACTATTTTTCAGTCGGGGTTCAAGCACCTGAATTGTATCATCTTCAAGGTAGAAATATATTTTACAGTGTCTGATTCTATATGGCTCTTGATTTTTGTCAGGCACTTCTTCCTCGAAGTAGGCATCAAAAGACAATACCTAATAAAAGCAATAAATAAATACAAAGCAGGAAAATCTTCAGTGCTTTTGAAAAATATGTCAATAAAATAAATTTGTATAGATTATAAGTAACTAAATGGATTTCAGGAGATAGATTTATTCCTCAGAAATGTAAGAACAAAAATCCACATTAAATCACATAAATTTAAAATTCCCTGCTTGGCATTTTTATTATCACAACATATAAGCAGTGATGGAACTCTAAAGTAAAGAAATAAATCAAATATAAAACCATCAGCAGGCTGCTGGAATATCTTCTGAACAAAGCACTTTTGATATCACAAGCTACCAAGGTTCTGAAGCAAATTTTAGACTTCAATGAATTACTGAAAAATAAAGTCCATTCTGACAGTGATGCCTTTGAAACTGAAGTAAGTGGAAGGAGAGTTCTTCTTAAGCAGATCCTGCAAGCTGCCTAATGGATGGTACTGAAGATTATCAGAGAGAAATTACATTTTTCAGGAGCCATTTAGAGCTGTGCAATATTGGCACTTCAAAACTCACCTGGTTCTGCAGTTCAACAAGTGGGGAAAAGTCAGAGAGTATACCAACTGGCCTTCATGGTCACTTGCAATAATGCAAGGAAAAAGCCTGCACAGGTGAGGTGCTCAGTTGTTTATTACAGTGGAGTCTATGTCAGAATTTTGTAATTCTTGGTATTGTTTATGGTGTTTAATGACCAGGACCAATTTTAAGGGAATGTGTAAGTATTGCATTATCTACCAGGATCCTTGCTGTGGTATGTGCAGGGGAGAAATGATCAAAGGGTTCCCATCCTGGCCCCCAAACATATTTGGGTCAAAGCAGTGCTAATCTATAATTCAGCTTTTTGCAATCGTTCTATTTAATACATTCAATTACCTTTATTCCTGACTGATTAGACAAACTAAAGCACTGGAATAAAAGACAACTCAGCTGTTCCCTGTGTTTCAGTGAGCATCTTGCAGATTGTGGCTTGAAAAGCCTTGAAAGTTAGTGAGCTAGCCAAGATCTCTATATGGTACAGAACAGCCCAACCAGTCTGTATTCCTTCAGCATGTGCCTTTAGGAACCACAGAGTACTTCCATGAAGACTAATGACAGAGATTTTAAAACACCCTCACAAACAAACACAACCTCTCTTCTACACCTGGGGAAAGGGAAATAGTGGTTTGCTCAGGAGCACACATAAACAGCCATCCTGCATTCTGGTCAGACTTCTCAATAGGCCACTCCCTTCTCTCAGGCAGGGTACATAAAAGAGGAGAAAACCTCAGTTTCCATAAACTATTTCAAAGGCTCAGACTCCACTACTTTCCACCATGCATCTAACAGTATGAAAGATATGGTTTTTTGCATCAACTCTCCTGCACTGTGGCTCACCACTATTAGAGAAATAAAATTTAAATTATGATCAAATGACGTAACTGTTACCTGTTAAACCTGATGGCACTGAATCCTCACACAAAATATTCTAGACACTATCAGTTTGAGTAGTACAACACCCAAGTACAATGCAGAACAACCCACAGCTCAAAATCGTTGAAAATAAATAAAAAATTCATTCTGGCCACATGTAATTTTTAACTGTGTATTTCACTGTTTTTATGTATCAAACACAAAAACACTGCATAAAACGTGATATACAACAGAGCCAACAGAAGCATCTCTGTCACCCTTTAACATCTCTTCTTCCTTCCATTTTTCTAAACGTAGGTATATAATGCCATTTTTGGTGACCAAGGTATCCTTCCTGGCCTCCAGCTGCTGTGTGTAAATCTGCCAAATACTCCAGGGCCTTTAAAAGATATTATGGTGGAGGAGACACTATATCCCAGCCTGAACATCCTGTGGTTCAGAAGACAAGGAGATGAATTTCATTCCTTGCCCAGCTGATGATAAGCCATGAAACCACTGGTAACTTTTGTAGATCTGTACCTTCTTCTTCCTATTCTCCTAGGCCCAGTACAGTATAGTGATACAATCACAGTCATAGAATCTTAGAAAGAATCACAGAAAGAATCATTTGACAAATACATTGGCCAAGTGCCCTGTTTGATTACTAATTATTCTGAATTTTGCCAACAAAACAATTCTCTTTTCTGAGAATTGTCTCATGAGACACATGATGTCAGCAGAAATGATGTTTGCATATATCTCCAAGCCCAATCAGGTCCTAAACACACTGTATTTATACATACATACAACTACCTCCTGGTTTACTTGTGCAAGTTCTTTTGCACTTAAATTGTATTAACTTTATACCCTTATTAACCTGTGACTGCATGAAACACTATGCAGCAGCCAACTGCAATTTCACAGATCAAAACAGATGATTCATGAAGGGTGAGGAAGGGAAGGAACAGAAAAGATTACTTCTTTTTCATTTCACATTTCATGTGAAAACCAAAAGTAACAAATATTGAATAAACTCTGTGTCATTTTGTAAAGTTGGCACAAGGTTTCCCTGCCACCTGTGGTAGTCAAATTAAAAACCTTGTTTCAACCCAGGAGGCCCTGTATGTGTACTTAATGAAAAATTAAATTTACACCCGCTTCCTATTAGTGAAATTGCAAAAATTATTTCTTAGCCTACTTAATAATGCAGTATTATGCCTGTCCTTTCTCCAACTAATATGTGGTACTGCTGAAATTTAGAAACCAAAGAAAAATTGTACTAAAGCATACTATATTTAAAAAGATAAACATCTACTCAAGTCAGTTTTCATGTAGTAGATTTTGCTGAGTCACAGAGTCCAGCACCAGAGGACAATGGTCGTGTTCTAGGCTCTTCATGGAAGATGCTAAATTAGTTGGGTAGTAACCTTTAACTGAGTGCAATTAACACAAACACATGAGAACTCCGGAGTCCAATTCCAAACCTGCAAATTCCTGCCCTGCATTGCCCAGTGGAGAAACACACTGATCACAGAAGATGAAGGCTCATGGGTCCATCTCATCAGCCATGTTCAGTGGCAGGTCCCCACTGCAACCTACCCAACCCCTTTCTTTCATAAACTTTGTTCCAAGCCCTGCCAACCTGTGTGTGGCCCTGAAAGCCAATGCACACCTTGATGAAATCAGGGTGCTGATAAAGCAAGTGCAGGATTGGCTGAAGCCTTAACACTTTGGCACATCAGACAAATGCTCAAATATTTGAGCACACTGATGAAAACTGTGAGTAATACTAAATAATTCTGAGGTAATACTAACTGAAGTCCTATGTATCTGTTCCAGCCTTAGATTTTTTGGTAGTAGTTCTGGTCTGACAAAGAGCCAAATGCATAACTGCACTGCAATTATCCGCACAGCAAAAATTACGAGATTAGCCATTCTTCCCAATATTTGATTACTGTAATCATCTAGTCACGCAACGTTTCTGCGATCTGCTGAATGATTTCTTTTTCTGGATTATTTTTCTTCTCTAAATGTAGACCTTTTGCTTTAGAAATAAAACATCACTAAGTACAATTTAATGTAAATTTAAACATGGAAAGTAATGAAAGTGTGCTACAAAATTCATTTCACAGATTACAGTTATTTGATAACACTCTGACTGTAAAAGTGTCACTACATTCTTACAAAATAATAAAATTTAAAAAATTAAACTCCTGTGTTCATAATGGACACACTCTACCTATATTACACATTAATAGATCACACAAAAGTCAACAGAACTTTGAGCAAGCAAACATGATGGCATAAATGAATTCTTAGCCTATAGCACTCCACTGTGGTTAATTGTTCCTTGTACCCATGCACATTTTCTCTTAGACTGGTACTTACCTTACATTCATTTTTACCAGGTCACCAAATAACTCCTTTAATATGACCACTTTCACTAAACAGTAATATATCAACCACTCCCTTATTATATCCTGTAGGAGACGTATCCCAATACATAAATATTTTTAGATGTTTCTGTATGGGATGATACATGTTTATAGTAAGTTTCCAGTATAGCAATATGATGGAAAAGTAGATGTTACAACTCTTTTTGTCTTTCTAGGAGCTTTTTTTTGTAGGCACAAAATAATCTTCTGAAGCACTTGACTGCCTGAATTTCATGTATATGCTATCTTTCTCATTAAAAACATGCAGATTTCTACATACCTGTTTGTCAAATGCTACCCAAGCAGGAGCATCACTTCCCAGCCCTGCAGGAAACACACTGTATTTAGGTTTCAGCTTCTGACCAGGTAATGGTTCACCTCCTATTCCAGGCTTTTCTTCTCCAACCAGCATAGCAACATTATTGCAGTAACCCCAGAGCTGTGACTTGTGGAACTTTTCTTTCCCTATCTGTCAAGAGTTTGAAAGAAAAAGAGAGAAAAAAACACGTATTTTTTTTCTTGCTTTTAAATCCATAAGATTTAACTGTCTGGGCAAAGAGGACTGATGTAAAACTGTCTCTATAATTACTTTTAATACAGTCTAAAAACCTGTAACAATTGGAATGCTGCACATGAAGTGACACATTTCAGTGGTCAATTTGCCAGCCTTATAGACAAAAAATGCAAAAATATTCCAGTAACCTACCCAGGCTGAGAGACAGGGTGATATTGGCCCTTTCCCCCTGCCTCCTCCCCTGCAACAAGGATTGATGCATGTGGCAGAAAGAAGGAAGTCACCCATGAGAACTGTTGCAAAAGGTAAAGGGGGAAAGCCTTTTCTACAAATCTCCAGATGACAAATGGAAACAGCTCAGGAGTAGTCAGAGAACAGCCTGCTCTCACTTCTTATGTCAAAGATCTAATTTACACTTGCCTACCTGAATGCAAAATAAATAGCTCTGTACTAGTGAATACACTTGAATTTGGGGAGGATGGATCTGAATCAAAAGACAGAATATTTATTCCATCTGGGCCTATTTCAAACTAAGGTCTCTGCAGTGATTTCTTTATATTATTACTAATTTTTAAGGCAATTAAGGATAGAGTATTCAAACAAACAAACAAAACTAAGTAGGAAACACCAACTGCAAAGAAATCTATTTTGCCTACTTGCATTTTTTGGCTGGGGCTTGAGCCCTAACTACCCCACACATCAGTCTCACTCGAGCAGACAGGGAAATGGGAAAAGCCTACAGAAAGCTCCCCTCACTCTTCCTCCCATGAGCTGCACTCCTGTCTCGTTATCTTCTCTTTCTCTGCTTTCCCTCCCTTCGTCACCTTCTCAAATTCTCAGAACACTTTTCCTAGGAAGGTACAGAAGGGCCACTGGGTAACTGCTCCCCAGCACACCTAGTAAGGGGAGATGGAGGCTACTACAGCTTTGCTCTCCCTTGGACTGAGTGAACATCAAAGATGAGGCTGAAGGGAGAGGACTGGTGTTATAGGAGAGCACAGAGAAGACCCCAAGTAGAGGAAAAGACTAAAGAGCAAAATTTCCACAGTAGCATCAGAGCAAGTATGTCAGCAAAGTCAAAACTGTCTCTCATTTGAAGACTGAGCAGAACCATCACATGCATATATATTTAAACCAATACTCCCCCCAAAAGTATAGACACCTCTAAGTTACTATTACTATTAAGGAATAAAAAAAATGGCCAAGAAAAACAACAAAGAAAAGGAACAGATCCTTGTTTTTTATCATGGGAACACAGAAGTGCTCCAAGATAACGTAACATATTCAGCACAGCAGTTCTGGGAACAAGTGCAAGCAGTGAAGCAGCAAAACCTGAAAGTAACTGAGCAGTTATTTCATTCTGACAATATGAAAGAGAGTATAAAGGATCTGAAAGGCAGCTGCCCAACTTCATGGCTCGTAACATCCAATGCACTCACAGACAAGCTACTGCACACTGAAACAGTCTCAACCATTCACCCACCTTGCAGTGCTCTACATCCAACAACACAGGACAAAGAGCTGCCCTTGACACCACAACTCATTGTCCAATTCTTTGAGAAATGCCATGTGGAACTGTTGCAAAGAATACTCTCCCTCAGAGAAACCTCAGGCAGCAAAAGCAAGCTTATAAGTTCTGGTCCAGACTGTTAATGTNAAAAGCAAGAAAAAAAACCATGTTTTTTTCTCTCTTTTCTTCTCCAACCAGCATAGCAACATTATTGCAGTAACCCCAGAGCTGTGACTTGTGGAACTTTTCTTTCCCTATCTGTCAAGAGTTTGAAAGAAAAAGAGAGAAAAAAACATGGTTTTTTTTCTTGCTTTTAAATCCATAAGATTTAACTGTCTGGGCAAAGAGGACTGATGTAAAACTGTCTCTATAATTACTTTTAATACAGTCGAAAAACCTGTAACAATTGGAATGCTGCACATGAAGTGACACATTTCAGTGGTCAATTTGCCAGCCTTATAGACACAAAATGCAAAAATATTCCAGTAACCTACCCAGGCTGAGAGACAGGGTGATATTGGCCCTTTCCCCCTGCCTCCTCCCCTGCAACAAGGATTGATGCATGTGGCAGAAAGAAGGAAGTCACCCATGAGAACTGTTGCAAAAGGTAAAGGGAGAAAGCCTTTTCTACAAATCTCCAGATGACAAATGGAAACAGTTCAGGAGTAGTCAGAGAACAGCCTGCTCTCACTTCTTATGTCAAAGATCTAATTTACACTTGCATACCTGAATGCAAAATAAATAGCTCTGTACTAGTGAATACCCTTGAATTTGGGGAGGATGGATCTGAATCAAAAGACAGAATATTTATTCCATCTGGGCCTATTTCAAACTAAGGCCTCTGAAGTGATTTCTTTATATTATTACTAATTTTTAAGGCAATTAAGGATAGAGTATTCAAACAAACAAACAAAACAAAGTAGGAAAAACCAACTGCAAAGAAATCTATTTTGCCTACTTGCATTTTTTGGCTGGGGCTTGATCCAGTCTTGAAGTGAGGCAGAAAAGCCTCTGGCCTCACATTCATACCAGTCCTGCCTGGGGGAATGTCACCCCTAATGAACTGCCTGCCTTGCCGGTCAGTTCCCTTGAACAGAAGCAGCCGGTGTGAGCTGTGTTTAAGCAGCAACCCCCTAACTACCCCACACATCAGTCTCACTCAAGCAGACAGGGAAATGGGAAAAGCCTACAGAAAGCTCCCCTAACTCTTCCTCCCATGAGCAGCACTACTGTCTCGTTATCTTCTCTTTCTCTGGTGTTCCTCCCTTCGTCACCTTCCCAAATTCTCAGCACACTTTTCCTAGGAAGGTAGAGAAGGGCCACTGGGTAACTGCTCCCCAGCACACCTAGTAAGGGGAGGTGGAGGCTACTACAGCTTTGCTCTCCCTTGGACTGAGTGAACATCAAAGATGAGGCTGAAGGGAGAGGATTGGTGTTATAGGAGAGCACAGAGAAGACCCCGAGTAGAGGAAAAGACTAAAGAGCAAAATTTCCACAGTAGCATCAGAGCAAGTATGTCAGCAAAGTCAAAACTGTTTCTTATTTGAAGACTGAGCAGAACCATCACATGCATATATATTTAAACCAATACTCCCCCCAAAAGTATAGACACCTCTAAGTTACTATTACTATTAAGGAATAAAAAAAATGGCCAAGAAAAACAACAAAGAAAAGGAACAGATCCTTGTTTTTTATCATGGGAACACAGAAGTGCTCCAAGATAACGTAACATATTCAGCACAGCAGTTCTGGGAACAAGTGCAAGCAGTGAAGCAGCAAAACCTGAAAGTAACTGAGCAGTTATTTCATTCTGACAATATGAAAGAGAGTATAAAGGATCTGAAAGGCAGCTGCCCAACTTCATGGCTCGTAACATCCAATGCACTCACAGACAAGCTACTGCACACTGAAACAATCTCAACCATTCACCCACCTTGCAGTGCTCTACATCCAACAACACAGGACAAAGAGCTGCCCTTGACACAAACAGCTCAATCACTACCTTAGCTTAACCTGTGCTTAACATTTTTTTGCATACCACTTCTGGTATCCTTTGCAAGGACAGTGGCATGAAAAACAATAAACTACCTACTATTTTTACAAATTATTATCTTAAATACCATAATAATCAATGGCCATACCTTGCTTAGATTAACAAAAGTGGGGCTAACCAGCAGCCTTCAAAACAGTCATTGCAAAATGACACAAAGTTCCCATACTGGGGACAGTAATGACTGGGAGTATGGAAGCACTTCCCCGAAGAACGTATTTAAAAGGTGAGTAATGTTTTGAAAAGAGGCCACCTTACATAGCAAGTAACATAGTTGAAAGAATAATATAATAGGGAAGAAGTACTCCTCAATCCTATGTTTTTAACTCAAGAAAAGAGATTACTGAATAAAAATCAGTAAAAGGAAATTCTTGCTTGCTTAATGACTAGTTAGCTTTCAGGTCCCCTTGCCACACAGCATTGCTCAAGTCTGGAATTTAACCACATTAAAAAAAAAAAAAAAAAAAAAAAAAAAAAAAAAAAAAAAAAAAAAAAAAAAAAAAAAAAAAAGCACTTTTTTTTTTTTTTTTTAAAGTTCTGATACAAATCTTCATAATTCATTGTGCAGTGTAAGCACTGACATTTAGGGATTAGGAGCAGCTCTACATGTAGTCACCCCACCCTTCCCTGAAGAAGTGAGCACAGGTACTGCCCAGGTACAGGACCCTGGAACAGACAAGCACTGGTGGGATCTGGCACCCACTTTGCAACACATCTGCACTTGAAATGGTTTTCTCCCTCTCCTTTGGGCACTACTGACCTGCTCTTTGTTCTTCCATTGCCTTTTTAAACCATTTTGTTCCTCAGTAAGCTTATAAAGAGCTAGGGAGAAGTCAGAATGAGAGGGAGCTTTCTGTATTTATCAGTTTAAATATGGAATAACTACAGTCAACCTGAGTTTTAAAAGGGAACTTTGTAGGCAGAAACATCTGATTTATGCTGAAGGTCCTATACAACAGATCCACTTTTTGGCACAGCAAGTATTTAATTATTTCCCCCTATTACCTAAGCATGAGTTGGGGAGAAAGGCATAGTTACAAAAGCACAGTGAAGGTGACAGTTTTCCTGAGCAAAGGAAAGCTTTTAACGTTGTCAAAGCTTCTTCTAGAAGCATTTGCTGTTCATCTGCTTCTGGGTTTTGGAGAGCTACAGTGCAGTAAAATGTTCATCAGAGTAATCCAGGTTTGTCTCTGCTGGAAATTTTCAGGACTTAGGGGCAAAAATGAAACATTGCTCACAATTTGATATGAAAAAACACATGGTCCAACAGCTGCAATTCTGTTGAGAACTTTTTGTGGCATTCTTGTAACTTTTTAGGTTTTAACAGAAACACTACTTTGGATTCCTAATCACAGAATTACTCACAAGCCTCTTCTCCATGAAAAACACCTAAATCCATATACAAAATAATCTTTTATAATAATCTGAACAGATTATTTCTTCAAAAGCAAACAAAGCAAAGAAAGTTTTAGAAAAAGAGTAATTCTAATTGAAAATTACAAAAGAGAAAAATTACATTTGGGGAACTTCTGCTAATGATCTCAGACTACATCCAGCCAAAAATAGTGACAGATCATGTTATCTCCATAATAATAATAAATTACTTCAAAAAGAAAGCTGTGAAAGTGCAGGGAAAGAGTTCTCCTGTGTCAGGGAAAGAGTTCTCCTGTGTCTGCTGTGCTAATGCAGCTAAACTGAGCAGGCTGTAGATCTGCTGAACAAAGCTGGTCATTTTCTGTGCAGTGAGCCTGAAATAAATATTGAGGATACATTCAATAGTGACTAATGCAAAGGTCAGGATTCTCTGACTGCAGCTATTGGCTTTGCAAACTCAGCCACTGCAGTCCTTGAGGAACATTGCCTTGTGCTCCCTCCATCTTGCTCTTTCATACTCTTGTACAGAGTCACAGCAAACTCATCAGGGAGCTGCACGTTTCAACTCAACCAAACACAACTGGCAACCTCTCACAACAGCAGCTGGAGTGATGGAAGAGCTCTGTGACACACAGTGTCTCAGGAGCTACTTGCTTTTTACCTACACAGAGAGTGATGGCAAAAGTCACTGTTCTCTTCCTTGTATCAATTTTTTAATTCCCACCTTGAGAAGAGGAGCTGCATTGTCTAGGTCCTGCTCAAATCCTGTATCAGAATGAATTGTGGCATTTCTGGACTACTCTAGCCTGCTGATACAGTCTCCTGGTTGCTTCAGCTAAGCAATGGAAATCCATGCAAATGCTGCACGTTGTGCCAGTCAAATTCATGTGACCTCCTGCCCTGTGCAAAGCACAGGTCACCACCAGGGACAAGACAAACAGCTGAAGTTCCTGAAATACTTTGAAGTAGCATCTCTCACAAACTTAGCACTCACTGTTCAGTGAAAAGCTGTATTTCAGCTACTGAATTTAAAATATTTTATCATCCCTGGCTTGCTGCAAAGGTTTTAGCATGTTCAGATGTTAAGTGCTACTGTAAAAGGAGAATTACATGAAGTTATTTTTCCCAGCCACTGTGGTGCCCCTCTAACATATCACAGAAAAAAGGTGCATCAACATTAACAGTCTGGACCAGAACTTATAAGCTTGCTTCTGCCGCCTGAGGTGGTGCAGTCTGAGATAAGACAACAGAGAGATACAACATAAAGAAGTCCAAAATGCAACCCTGATGGGCAGCTACAGGAAGGTTTGGGAGTTATAGACAAGAGATCCCGAGTTGTGGGGCTGAGAGGAAGGAAGAAGTGGAATGGGTCTAAGAAAGCAAGCCAGGGAAAGGAAAAGGAAAGACACAGCAGGCTTACTTACAATGAGGTTGTCAAGCTCTCTGTCAAGAAAAAACCCATGTCCTGTTTTGGCACCAGTGATTACAGAGCAGAAGAAAATACTTAAGCCATGAAATACAGAGACCACAACAGTAGCACAGCTGAGGGCAATTCCAAGCTTCTGCAATAAACAAGAAGATGTGGAATTTTTGCAATGCCACTACAGTTTGCAACAGAAACTGATATTTTCCCCTTGACACCACAACTCATTGTCCAATTCTTTGAGAAATGCCATGTGGAACTGTTGCAAAGAATACTCTCTCTGAGAGAAACCTCAGGCAAGAAAATGCACACCAGTCAGCTAGTACCTGGTAAAACTGACCCATCTGAATATCCTCTGCTCTCAGTCAGCTCCTGATACAAGAACATCAGTCTGGTATCAGAAGGGACAGCTGCCTTGGACCACGGGATGTAGGCAAGTAACACTGAAGAAAGGCAGTACTGATGTTGTTGCACTGCAACCAGCCTCAGCCCTAATACAGTCCAGAATCTGGATGAACAATTTTTTTCCTGCAGTAACCGAGTAAAAATATTCTATGCTGCATTTCCAACACAGGCAGGATTAACTATTATTATCAAGATCCATGACCTTTAGTGCTGACAAACAGGGGACATGCACCTAACTTGTATGGACAAAGCTGCAAATCTTGCTGCTGCAAGATTTCAGTGTCACTTGGGCTCTGCAGACAGAAGCTAGAGTACCTAGGTCTCCCTTGTGGGTCTTAAACAGTGGCTTCAGTGGTAGGAACAAAAGAAAAGAGAAACTCCCCCTTTCAAGGATGCAAAACAGGTAGTGGAATTTTCAGAGAGGTAACCCATGAGTTTCTCTTTGTGAAAACAAAGAAAGGCGTTATCTCTTTCATTCAATGAGATGGTAAATGATGTGCAAGTACTACCTTCTGCCACTGCCAAGGAGACAAGGTCACCTCTCTAAGCCTGCCTTGACAGAGTACCACCAGCCTTGGCGAGGGGTGGGAGCACTCCCAGCACAGCCTCTGGCCTCCCCAGCCTCCATGAAGGGGAGAAGGCATGATTTCTGCCCCTTAGCTGGTCCCTTTACAAGGGGGCCTTGCAAGTGGGCAGGAGATGGGCTAATCTGTGCTCAAAATACCAGCTTGCTCTATCCTTAGATCTCCTGATTACCCAGATGTGAACAGGACAGGTACTGCCGATGAGCAGCTTATCTCTGGATTTCTGCCCAAGGAACAGGAGTTTTAAATGAGGTAAAGGGGCTTTATTTGATGGGTAGACTTGTGTGTACACAAACTACTGTAATTTTGATTTTCAAGAGACTTGAAATAACAGTGGCAGTTCCTTTACTCTCTTTGTAGACAGTAAATATTTTATGTTCCTGACACCTTCTGCTAGCTATCATTCTTCTCCACCCCATCAAACCTAACACGGTGCTAGGTCTTCCCCTTCCAGCCCTGCTCTTCATTTAGTGCAAAGGAAACATTACTGTAAGAACCACTTAGGCTGTTTTAAAAGTGTCTATTTCCCCTCCAGTCTCATTAGCTCTGATGCTGGAGCAGCAAGATTTTGTCCCAGCTATGCAGGACCACAACAGCAGCATCACTCTTGGGAAAGTTGCTGAATTGGGTGCCAGGCACTCACAGGTAAGGAGGGAAAAATAGTAAAAACCAGGCAGGAACTGCTGCCTTGTGCAGTGCCTGCCCCAGGGGCAGCTGAGAGCTGCCCGGCCTGGCTGCCCTTGCTCCCCAGCAGCAATGAAGCATTTCTGCTCCTATAAGCATTCCCGGTAGAGCTAAGTAATAATCATCATGAAAGGGTGAAACAAGGGCCAGTGGCTCTTAGATCCAGAGACCCAAGAGCTGGGAAAAGATTTGTCACTTTCCATTTGCCAGTGCAGTCCCTGCTGCCCTGAAGTTAGACTCCATGTTCCTAAGTACCTGAAAGCTCTGATTTTCTGGAGACAGCCCAGCTGCCTTACTAAACACATCCACTGCCTTTCATAGGCCAACATATGAGGCTGGTGGAAGTATTAAGGACAAAGAAAAGAGGATTGCAGCAGTAGCTTGAAAAGTGATAACACCAAAATTAATACCCATAATTACAAACCAAGGTCTGCCTGTCCTGTGCTCGCCCTTCTTCCAGGAATGCTTTCCTACTGTTGTTTCTGCGCAGTTAGAGGTGTTGATGGCAATGCTTAAGAGTACTTTGTGGTGAAAATACCTTCTTCCTTTTCAATTTATCTATAGCAGCTTTTCTCCTTTAAATATAATCTTAGCCTCTCATTTGTGTCACTATATAAAAATTAAATCTAATAGTCAACATGTATGTGGAAATCACAAATGCTTTTCAGGAAAGGCAAATTATGAGTATTAACTTCACTATCATAGAATCAAAGAATCATAGAATTGGCTGGGTTGGAAGGGACCTCTGAGATCATCAAGTCCAACCCTTGATCCACTACCGCTGTAGTTACCAGCCCATGGCACTGAGTGCCACATCCAGTCTCTTTTTAAGTATCTCCAGGGATGGAGAATCCACTACTTCCCTGGGCAGCCCATTCCAATGCCTGATCACCCTCTCTGTAAAGAAATTCTTTCTAATATCCAACCTAAACCTCCCCTGGCACAACTTGAGACCGTGTCCTCTTGTCTTGCTGGTAGTTGCCTGGGAAAAGAGACCGACTCCCCCCTGGCTACAGCCTCCTTTCAGGGAGTTGTAGAGTGATGAGGTCTCCCCTCAGCCTCCTCTTCTCCAGGCTGAACAGCCCCAGCTCCCTCAGCCTCTCCTCATAGGATCTGTGCTCGAGTCCCTTCACCAGCCTGGTTGCCCTCCTGTGGACCTGCTCCAGCACCTCAATCTCCTTCCTGAACTGAGGGGCCCAGTACTGGACACAGTACTCGAGGTGTGGCCTCACCAGAGCTGAGTACAGGGGCAGAATCACTTCCCTGGACCTGCTGGCCACTCTGTTCCTGATACAGGCCAGGATGCCATTGGCCTTCTTGGCCACCTGGGCACACTGCTGGCTCATGTTCAGCTTCTTGTCAATCCAAACCCCCAGGTCCCTCTCTGTCTGGCTGCTCTCCAGTCACTCTGTCCCCAGCCTGGAGCTCCCCATGGGGCTGTTGTGGCCAAAGTGCAGGACCCGGCACTTGGCCGTGTTGAACCTCATCCCGTTGGAATCAGCCCAACTCTCCAGCCTGTCCAGGTCCCTCTGCAGAGCCCTCCTGCCTTCCAGCTGATCCACACTCCCCCAGCTTAGTGTCATCTGCAAATTTACTGATGATGGACTCAATCCCCTCATCTAAATCATCAATAAAGATATTAAACAGAACTGGGCCCAACACTGATCCCTGGGGGACACCACTGGTGACCGGCCGCCAACTGGATCAGTGTTGGGCCCAGTTCTGTTTAATATCTTTATTGATGATTAGATGAGGGGATTGAGTACATCATCAGCAAATTTNTGTATAAGAGACAGGATCAGCACCGTTCAGCACCACTCTCTGGGCCTGGCCCTCCAGCCAGTTCCTAACCCAGCACAGGGTGCTCCTGTCCAAGCTGTGGGCTGACAGCTTTTCCAGGAGAATGCTGTGGGAGACGATGTCAAAGGCTTTGCTGAAGTCTAGGTAGGCTCCATCCACAGCCTTCCCCTCATCCACCAGGAGAGTCACCTCATCATAAAAGGAGATCAGGTTGGTCAGACAGGACCTGCCCCTTCTTCCATTAATGTCATCACTGCCAGCCTGGACTACCAACAGTGGATAATAACCAGAGGGCTGAATTAGCTGAGGGAGTCTCCTACTAATATCCCTCACCCGGGCCCCAGGAAGGCAGCAGGCCTTCCTGTGGTGTGGAAATCTCCACTTAGGAACCTCGTCCCCTTCCTTCCTCACTTACCTTGGTATCTCTGCTCCAGCATTGCTCTCACCTAGCCTTCTGCGTGACTTTTTTTGCAGTTTCATTTTACCTGTCTTGAATATGGTACTCTCAGAGGTGCGTCCAGCTTCCCATATCTGCTTGGCCTTGGCTAGAGGTGGGTCCAGAATTGGAACCGGGGGAGCTTCTAGCGTATTCTCACAGGAGCCACTCCTGGACCTGCTGGCCACGCTGTTCCTGATACAGGCCAGGATGCCATTGGCCTTCTTGGCCACCTGGGCACACTGCTGGCTCATGTTCAGCTTCTTGTCTATCCAAACCCCCAGGTCCCTCTCCATCTGGCTGCTCTCAGCCACTCTGTGCCCAGCCTGGAGCTCCCCATGGGGTTGTTGTGGCCAAAGTGCAGGACCCGGCACTTGGCCGTGTTGAACCTCATCCCGTTGGAACCAGCCCAGCTCTCCAGTCTGTCCAGGTCCCTCTGCAGGTCCCTCCTGCCTTCCAGCTGATTGACACTTCCTCCCAGCTTAGTGTCATCTGCAAATTTCCTGATGATGGACTCAATCCCCTCATCTAAATCATCAATAAAGATATTAAACAAAACTGGGCCCAACACTGATCCCGGAGGGACACCACTGGTGAGCAGCCACCAATTGGATCAGCACCGTTCAGCACCACTCTCTGGGCCCGGCCCTCCAGCCAGTTCCTAACCCAGCACAGGGTGCTCCTGTCCAAGCTGTGGGCTGACAGCTTTTCCAGGAGAATGCTGTGGGAGATGGTGTCAAAGGCCTTGATGAAGTCCAGGTAGACCACATCCACAGCCTTCCCCTCATCCACCAGACAGGTCACCCGATCATAAAAGGAGATCAGGTTGGTCAGACAGGACCTGCCCTTCCTAAACCCGTGCTGGCTGGGTCTGATCCCCTGTCCATCCTGCAGGTGCTGTGTGATTGCACTGAGGATGATCTGTTCCATAACCCTGCCAGGCACTGAGGTCAGGCTGACAGGCCTGTAGTTTCCTGGGTCCTCCTTTCATCCCTTTTTGTGGATTGGTGTGACATTCCCCAACTTCCAGTCATCTGGGATGTCCCCAGTGAGCCAGGACTGTTGGTAGATGATAGAGAGAGGCTTGGCGAGCTCTTCTGCCAGCTCCCTCATCACCCTGGGGTCCCACAGACTTGGTCCCATAGACTTGTGGGGATCCAAGCAACTCAGGGACTCAGCAACTATCTCAAGGAGTGTCAAAAAGAGCAATCTGGAGCCCTGACAATGGTATAACCACGGTTTTACAGTATTGCCTTGTGGCAACTGTAACTTGTTTTTCACATCTCTAGTTCTCATAACACATATATGCACTAGATATATGTGCTTCATGTACATGTGCTTCATGGATGAGGTGTTCAGCGCTCTCTATATCTAACTCTTCCCCAGCATGTGAAGCCTGATACTGTGTTTTTTCTCTGAAAAAGGAGGCACTATGTCTATCACAAAGCCTCTTCACTAGAG
The DNA here is from genome assembly GCA_038090715.1 of Florisuga fusca. Lineage (NCBI taxonomy): Eukaryota > Metazoa > Chordata > Aves > Apodiformes > Trochilidae > Florisuga > Florisuga fusca. The sequence goes on from JAAWXA010000004.1 coordinate 20,804,989, forward strand.
TGAAGCTCTGGAGTCAACTCACTCCATCATACTCCAAAAACACTAATTCCTATTAATAAAGTTAAACAGACATTTGGAGAACAATAAAGTCACGGAAAACATTGAGCTGAGCTATTCTGCTTCCACCCAACAGATACCAATGGTACACACCTACTTCAATGTTGCTCATATGCCCTGTCACCAGTTACCTGAACTGTTATATACCCAACCAACTCTTCACAAATTTGAATTCAGCAAGAGAGACTGAGTATCCACCACCAGACTTCTTTTTTTTTTTTCATCTAACAACATCCTGCTGTTTATGGCCAAGTATTTGCTGAAAGATCCTGACCACTAGGATGGGCTCCTCCTGCAAAGAGGTCCCTGTATTAACACACATCTGAGCACTGCTGAAACACCAAGTGAGGCTGTGGAGTCCACCTATTTCTACACAATTTCATGTTCTCCGCACCAGCAACTGGGAAGCTATTAATTGTGTGCACCCGTCTTGTTTCTGCCAGAATTTTACACCAGACTGCACTTAATGCAAACTGATTCATAGTTGATAAAGTAGATTCTAGAAATGCTATCAGCATGGAGAAGTCTCACATTGAAGGTCTACTGACACTCATGGTACTATGGCACAAATGCAATTGCAAATTGTCCCTAAACTACATTAACACCTTCTACATACTCCTTCATGGGGGGTGGACCAGACTCAGAAGCTAGCAAAGTGCCCCAGCTGGGTCTTTAATGGCCACACCACCTTCGTAGCATGAAAAAGACAGACTGCCCTCCAGATATTTTAACAATAAGAAAAGTCTACACTGTTTCATCTGACTCCTAAAGGCACCAGTGACAGTGCCATGCCCAACTCCATCCTTACCTCCTGCAGCATTTCACAGTACAGGCTGTGTTCAGCACATTTCAAGCTATCCTTGCTGAGCAAGTCTGAGGTGGTGATGGCAGCCTTCTCTTTTGTTTGCTATCGTAGACCATGACAAAAATACCATCTTCTATATTCACAGACATGTCAGTATTTAATAGTATTGTCAGCCCTGGGAAAAAAACCCAGCACACCAACATCCCTAGCACATCCCCTCCTTTCTAACTAAGACTTTTTGGTTTATTTAGAGGGTACCTGCCTCTTCCTGGTTTGCTTCGCTAGAGCTCAAACACGGCAGCCACCGCTCCCCTCAGACCCGGCCTAACCCCCCCAGCACCCCCTCTCCCAGGAGCAGAGGAGGTCAGGACACCGCCCGGCAGCTCGCCTTCCACCTGCCGGGTAAAGCGGGGGGAGAGAGGCCTCGTTCGACACGCCGGGGTCGACTGCGCAGGGAGCACCTCCGCCTCACCCCCTCTTTCCCGAGCCTTCTTCCGCGGTCGACCCCTTGGAGGCCGCGCAGCCCCCGGCCTGGCATGGCCTGGTCTGGTCTGGCCTGAGGGGAGGCGGCCGAGCCAACTGACACCGACCCCAGCACCGCCCCCATGGCAGCCCCGACACTGGCACCGGGGCAGGGAGGGATAGTGGCGTCCCCTCCGCTGTCACTCACATTCCGGTTGCGGGAGACCCCGGGCAGGAGCGGTAGCGCCATGTCCGCCCCGGCCCGCCGGGAACCCCTCACCGCCCCGCTGCCCTCCCGGCCTGAGCCGCTGGGGGCGCCGTTGCCTGGAGACCGAACGAAGGCGTCACGGGGACGGGGCCGAGCGGGGCCGAGC
>JAAWXA010000004.1:20806698-20845119 GCA_038090715.1 Florisuga fusca
GAGCGGGGCCGAGCGGGGCCGAGCGGGGCCGAGCGGGGCCGAGGCTTCGCCCTGGGGGTTCGTCCATGGGATCCCGGAGCGGTTCTGGGGGGAAGTGCGGGAGGAGTGTTGGGGCGGGCCCAGAAGAAGGGAGCGAGTCAGGGTTTAGGGCACCTGGCACCGAAGTCGAAACTAAATAGAAATCCATTTATTCATTATTTTTTTCCAGAATTTGGTGCCGGGTTTTTCACAAATCTCTCAAAATTTATCCCTTATAATTTACTGACGGGGCGTTCTGCCTGATCATGGCTCCCCGCAAAAAAAACGCTGGAGCCGGGCACATGGGCAGGGGCGAATCCCACTGAATTTGCCGTTTTCTGCACGAATTAATCTTTCCTGTTTCTTCTTTTGCGACTTTTACACAGCACGTTTTACTTTGGAGCCCTGGCAGGCTTGGGGGACTGGGATGCTCTCACATCTTTTTGTTTGGTTTGGGTTTGTTTTGTGGTTTTTGTTTTTTTTTTTTTGCATTTTAGTCCACCGGGATGGTGAAAGTAGGTCAGTGGGTTTCCACTTTCTGGTTTCCCAGTGCTGTATTATGCACCCACATTTGCATTTAGTGCGGAAAGGTAAACATTTAAAAGGTATTTTAATTGAAAATAAAAGGAACCATCATTTTAATCACATTAATTTCATGTAGTGGGTGGTATTACTGTCAAATTTCAATTTCAAATAGAAAATACACTGAGAGTTTCTCACGGATGGCTTGGGGGGAAGGGTTGTTTCTTTCTTTACTGGAAGTAAGTAACATTTTCCTTGTTAATAAGGGAGGATGCCTTCCAGATCACTGCCAAAGCCTATTCCAGAGGACTGCAGCCATGCTACGCTATGTTCCTTTATTTTATATAAAGCTGTTCACAAATTTTTTTTTTATTAGAACTGCTTTTTTTTTTCTTTTACAGAAAAATGAGTCTATGGATAAAATAGTTAGCTGAAACCCAAGTATTTCAGTTTTGCTATGCCATCACGCTGTCTCAAAGGAGCTGTACTTCTGTTGCTTAATGTCATTATTCTCATAGATGGAGTGGATCTCCCCTGCCATATTTCATACGATATGATGCATTGGACCATGAAATTCTCATAACATACCATCTCTTCTCCCTAAAAGAGAGGCCTGTGGAACAGCATGGGCAGCACGTCCAATCTGTTCAAGGAGGCATTCCCTGCTCAGCTCCCATGGAGTACTTGTGCAGCATTTGCTATCAGAAGTGGTACACTTGGCCAAAATGTTCTGATTTCACTGTAGTTTCACTGAAAATGCTTTTTTTTTTTTTTTTTTTTTTTTTAATATGGAGGAGGAAGGGAAAGAAAGCTGTGCAAATTATGAAAGGTTTACTGCAGGGCACACAACACTGCAGTTCTTCAGCAGTGAAGCTCTTCAGCATCTCCCGTTGTTCTTTGCACATCCATGTGATCACCCAGTGTTCTTTCTATACATCTTTATAGACATGACAAACTTTTCATGGGAGACAGCTGACATACTCATAAAACATACCTTTCGGTTTGGCCATTTTATAATGTGTATGTGCCAGTCAGTGTGTCTCTCTGAGATTACTGAACCAGCTTAGCTGTGGCTTCATGCAGAATCCCCACAGGCTCCTTGGCACAACTCATGGCACAGCTTCTCATTTGGGATTGTAACCATTGTCAAAAGACAACAACGAAGAGTTCATTTCTCTTTTAGCTTCATTTTTCCTCCAGAACTGGTATCTCCCGCTTAGTTTTTGTGGCACATTTCATAGAGTGATTGTTGAAATGTCTTCTAATATCAATAATAAACTGTATCTCCAAGGTTTCAGGCAGTGTAGGGAGAGGATGGATGTGAAAAACATGCACGGGAAACAGTAGCACCTCTCTAGGAGGGTTAGTGAAGTGCACAGCGTAAGTATAGAGTCCAGTGCATTTCCAGGAGAAAATCCTGTGAATCGTGTCAGACTTTAAGGTCAAATCTTTGTGAATGGGATTACTATCTGCCCCACCCAGGAAAGAAGCCACAGAGATCTGTGGGGAAGGCGGGGTGTCTTCCTTGTGCACCAAAAGCACCGTTTCAGTATGGTGTTTTCTTCCAAGTCTTCAATTGTTTTTTTGCTTTCAATAATGGAAAGGAAAAAAAAAAAAAAGTATGTTCTACTTTAGAAGAGAATTGCTTCTTTGTATATTACCTTCTCTTTGGGGTTTCTCTAACGTCTGTCTTTTTTGTTCGTTGCTATATTCACTCAAGAATACAGACAGAGTGAAAACAAATTAATTTCAATGCCTTTTCTGGGAAAAATAAAAGTACTACAGGAAAACCATTTTTGATAAAAGCTTTCTATTAAATGAAGATTGTTAATGACAACAAAGGCAAGCAGTTGTTTGCAGTAGTAAATTAACTATATTCTGGCAATACTCTGTGAATAATAGTGAATGTACATCAGTGCATTAGTTGTACAGCTCAAAGGAGGAAGAAAGCAGGAGGGGAACTAAAGCTGGGAAAACATGGAAAACAGTGTTTTCATAATAAAAAGAGTTTCTAGTCTCTTTGTACTGGGACTGAGTTTTACTAGCAGGCTTGAAACCAGTAAGGATATTCAAACTGTAATTTTTTCAGCCACTTTCCAGAAGAGAGGCTTAAACTTTCCAGAAGAGGATTAATTTTTTTAAAAAATACTGAGTTTAACTCTGACCAAATGCTGTTGAATCCAGGCTCTTGTTAGCCCATTTATCTCAATGTAACACAAGGTCTTCCACTTCCAAGTTGTGTCAGTTTAGAACAAGGAGGTTTGGAAAGAAGAAGAAGACCAGGAAATAGTGACACTAAATCTTAAATCAATAATTTAGTGTCACTTCATGGTAAAGACATGTCTCTGCTTCAGTCATGAGTCGTGTTACTTCATCCTATTTCTAGGACTGGATTTACAGGCCATTTTAGATTGCAGTCCTAGCCTAAAGTGAATTATAGCCCTTTGTGGATCACCATGCTAGCACACTAAGACTTGAGCAGAAGTTGAACTATGACATACACTTAATTAACAAAAATTAAGAATACAAAATTAATACCTATTAATACCTTCTTAAAAAAATATTAAATGCTGTAACAGTCACCACAGAGATCACATAGAGGGTATGAATAAAAGAATTAAACACACATACAGAGAGAGAGGGAGCTACAGCCCTAATCATAGGACCTGCCTGTAGCTGGTTAGCTGGAGGGGTAAAAGGGCAAATCCTGGTGTGGCTGCTGATTGCAGTGCAGACTGGCTCAGCTGAAACCATCAATGAAATATCAGTTCCTTATGTTTTCCCAGGTCTTCTGTTACCTCATTCATCTTGTTTTCACCAGTCAGTGAATGCAAAGCATTTGAAAGTACTTCTTCAGTGGACAGAAAGCAATGCTCAAGACTGTCATTTTTGGATGCAGCTGTGGAGTGCCCCAGACAAACCCTCAGGGACAGTCCGCCAGTTTTGTGGCCACGGGCCTGTGCTGGGTATGTACCCTATGGAGCATTACTGCTGCAGCTGCCCACTGCCCCAAGAAGGCAAGGAATTAAGCATGAATTTTGACAGCTCATGTCCTGTAACATTTTTCTTCCGGTGGTGCTGTGGGGGACAGAATCATAGAATGACAGAACAGCTTGGGTTGAAAGAGCCCTTAAAGATCATCCAGTTCCAACCCCCCTGCATGGGCAGGGACACCTCCCACCACATCAGGTTGCTCAAGGCCCCATCCAACCTGCCCTTGAACATTTTGTGGGAGGAGGCATCCACAGCTTCTCTGAGCTACCTGTGCCAGCTTCTCGACACTTTCATACAGAAGAATTTCCTCCTAGTACCTAAATCTACCCTCCTTCATTGTGAAACCATTCCCCTCATCCTGTAGCTGCACACCATTGTGAAAAGCCCCTCCTCAACTATTTTGCAGGCCCCCCTCAGGCACTGGAAGGCCACTGTAGGGTCTCTCTGGAGTCCTCTCTACTCCAGGCTGAACATCCCAACTCTCTCAGCCTTTCTTCATAAGGAAGGGTGCTCCAGAGAACAGAAAACCAGTTACACGCCCAGCCTGGTCTCACTGGAAGGTTTTCTTAGCTGAAAGGACCTTGCCACAGCTAATGGCTCCAGTTCAGCATATCCTACTAAAGCACATTTGCACACAAGTCACCTTGCTCATATTTCCCATGCCCTCTGGGGAAGTGGGAGCTGTGGTACTGCCGCTGTTGCTGTCTCCCTGGTGTACCCTGTGTGTGTGAGAGGCCATGCAGCAGGCTGGATTTCCTCCCCTTCTGTCCCCAGCTCATCACACCACCTCACAAATCCATCAGCCTCCACGGGAGAAGTTCACTGACTCACAGAGCAAGCTCAATGGGTGTGTTTCACTTTGCCATGCCTGTTAAACACATTTGGAAGCTCCTGATCATCTGATACCCTGCTCTTTTACATAAGGTGTGAGCTTTTCAGGGATGTTTGTTCTCAGTCTGACTTCCCTGTCATTGAAGGTGGGGAGACTATCAGGGGCTGCTTTTCTAAGTCCCTGACACTTCTGAAAGTACAGGAAAAAGAAAATATTCTGGGCCTGGTAGATACCTTTGAGTTACCTCCTGCTGCATATATTCAGTGAGATCTGCAGTTCGAAGTAGCTGTTCAGTTCCTCTTCACCCTCCCTACGTGGGCTGATTTGAGATGCATCCATGCTAGTAAAATGAACCTGGCAGAAAAGCCTCTAATTTAATTCAGAAGCAGAATGCAGATTTTATGCAAGTAGACCACAGACACACGTTTAATAGAGCACACAATATTTGCTGGGAAGAGCAGGAAAAATGGATGACAAGTAATTCACTGAACAAACTGGCAGAAGGAAGGTATGGATGCAGCACTCAGTGGCAACGTAGCCACTCGTCAAAATGCAGTCAAGGTCCTCAAGTTATGTCATCACCAGCTCAAAAATCAAAGCACACGCACCTCCCTCTAAGTGACATCTGTTTCAGAGTGAAGACAAGTCACCAGGGAACAACAAGTCCCAGTGGCAGTGGGGGTCTGTGGCTCTCTAACAGGAGCAGCCTAAAAGGGGAACCACCTCCTGATTGCCCCACGGAAGTCAGGGAAATGCTCCCTTCCTGTTTGGGATGTTAATGGGGCTAAACTCATCTGCTTCACCAACATTTCCTGAATTCCCTCTTTTTGATCTCATGCGGCCTTGCTAACGTGAACAAGGGGTTTGGCTCAGCTTCAGTGTCAATACACATCTCTCCTCCTTCCCACCAGTGGTGTACCTTGCCTGTAGCCTGAAGCTCAGTGCCCATTCATCATGGTTCAATACTCTCAATGACAAGACAGAAAATTTGTTCTGTCCTGGCCCAAACCAGGATGCCATTCTCAAAGCTCTCTCATCCAGCCAACAAAGCATTGCAAGACACTCAAAAAACCCAGCCCTGGCTCTGTTCAGCCAGACTTTCCTGTCTGCTTTCTTCTGCCTAGGAAAATTCTGCCGGCATTTCTCCAAGTCTTGTAAGTTGCCTTGAGGATATGCCATCAGCTGAGGCTGCCTGACTGATCAATTCCTCCCTCTCTTCCCATATTCCATTTTCCAGCTTACTCTTTTCAGATGATGGATAAAACAACCAAAAAACCCCAACAATTTTTAAAACTCCCATGGCAATAAATAGATAGATTACAGTCAATTACCAGACACTGCTATTGATCAAGGCTGGTTTAGAGGTATACTTGCTTTCTGCAATCAAGCTTGCAATACACTTTGCCCTGCATTCAGCATCTGTTTCAACTGAAATGAGAGAGGAGGAAATGCTACTTGTTTTAAACAAAAAGCTTTCAAGCTATCCTTGCAGGCTGCTTTGACAATCTAGGACAGATCAAAGTTGCTTTGAGAACTCATCCATTCTGCTTCAAAGCACCATGATATGATAGCTTGTTGTCCATAGGAAAAATTAAGGCAGTTTAAGATATCAAAGCACCAAATACATTTTGGATTTCCAAGCAGTGGTCCCAAAACTGGTGAAGTCTGTCAGAATAATAACAGAACAGGAGTGACAGTAATCCCCACTGTCACAGAAACCAAGACATAGGCAACTGCAGGCACCACACAAGAAATTGCTTTTTAAATTAATCAAGCTCAGTCTTAATGATAATGAGGTCCTCTATACGGATCAAAAGCCTTGGTCAATACTGGCTTCTCAAAACTGACTGAAATCAGTCAATTATGAATAAGTTAGAAATTGATGCTTACCCCAAACCTAATCCCTTTGCTGATTAGGACTTTATTTTAACTTCCAGCCTAAAGACCTTAATGGGAAACATATCCTTTTTCATTCTTGTTTTGGATGTGTCCTTTGAATAATCCTTCTCTTTTCTTGCCGTTTGATGCCTGCTCCTTACATAATGGCAGGTACTAACCATGTCTCCTTTCAGTTTTCCACCACGTTTTGCAAACCAGACTTTTTGACACCCTGTGTGATAAGTCATCTTTCTTCTGAACACCCAGGACTGCCTGTCCCAGTCTAAATGCATCTTCCTCAGATAAAGGTAGTTTTTCACAATATCCTCAGTCTCCCCAAGGTGCTGTACAGTTCCAGTCACTCTCATCTTTGCTGTCTGTCTGTGTGTGCTGTGTTTTCTCAATATTTCTTTCTCCCATCTACCTACTTTCCTCTGTTTGCTCTTCTGCCTAACCCTTTTCATTTCCACTTGTACTGCTTTTCGTTCTGCTTCTTTTCTTCACTGCTGCTTTTCTCATTGAAGGCCAAAAATAAGTGAGAAAAGAGTTGAGTCTTTCTTTCCAAACCTGTTGATTGAATGTGCTGAAGAATAAGTGGTCTGCAGGGATTTATTGAGATGTTAGTCTGAATGGTGCTGTCTGGTTCAGCTGTTGAGTCTTTGAGTACAATTTCTTAATGCACAGCTCCAGAGCTGCTCTTCCTCTCTCTCTAAACGTACTTTGAAGAGCTTTTGTATCAGTGTGCAAGGAGTACAAGAGCTAATCTAGGGGATGGGATTTCACTATCCATCTGAGGTGGTTTCATGTCATTAAAATGTATTTTTCAAGGCAAGCAGTCCTGATACTGCATGGCTAACTCGTCTTCCATCTGCTGAAATCAGAGCTGCTGTCCTGATGGGGTTTTGCCTATTTGTTTGGAGGTGATCCATGTTAGCACAGAAAAAAAATGTCTTAAGTTGAACTTCAGTTGAATTGAAATTAATTAAATTAAGTTCTTTTTATGAAGGAGGTACCTGTTCTTATTTCATAGAATCATAGAATGGTTAGGGTTAGAAGGGACCTCAAAGATCATAGAGTTCCAACCCTCTTGCATGGGCAGGGACACCTCACACTAGACCAGGTTACTCAAGGCCCCATCCAACCTGGCCTTGAATACTTCCAGAGACGTGTCCTCCACAGCCTCTCCAGGCAACCTGTTCCAGTGTCTCTGGAAAGACACTAAAGAATTTCCTCCTAATGTCTCATCTAAATCTCACCTCTTCTAATTTTAAGCCATCACCCCTTGTCCTATCCCTACATGCCCTTGCGAAAATTCCCTCCCCAGCTTTTCTACAGGCCCCTTCAGGACATTACAGGGTTTCCACAAAGCCTCCTCTTCCCCAGGCTGAACAACCCCAGCTTCTGGTGCTCCAGCCCTCTCATCATCTTCAGAGCCCTCCTCTCGACTCCCTCCAACAGTTCCATGTCCTGGAGGTTTCAGAGCTGCAGTTTGCCAGGTGGGGTCTCACCAGAACAGAGTAGAGGGGGGAATCACCTTCCTTGACCTGCTCCTGGCTGTGCTCCTGCTTTAGAGATTGGGCAAATTCCAGATCTTTCTGATGAAAAGGATAAAGATGGTTTAAATGAGAGATGAAATCCTTCTGTGGTGTTAGGGCATGACATTACCTGTTTGTTAGCACATTCCACACCACAGTCAGACCATTTCTATTTTTGTTTTCTAAATGTTGTAGCAAGGATAGTTAACAAATAAATAAATTAGCTGAGGTTGAATCCCTAAAGGAATTTCAAGTTGAACAAAAACTAATGTGAAAGTTGAGATGTTAATAACCTCAACAGTGTCCCTTTAAATTACACTTAATAAATACCATGAAGCTGAAGTGTTCAGTGGTTATGCATATATTTGTAACAAACGGCTGCACAAATATTTGGCTCCTACCAATGAACTAAATGGTATGACATTTGCCTGGGTAAATTAATTACTTTAACATGTGTTGTATAAAATACGAGATAATCATGTAATGTATGTGTATACTATAGAGTGTTGCTGAGTGACTAAGTTATTACCAAAGGAAATTTATGAGAAATAAACACGAAATACTTAGAGATGCTGTAAATGTCATGTTATGCTCAAGGGCCTTTTGCGGCTGAATAATTTTTATGTGGATGAGGACAGGATCGTGCAGCAAAAAAAGTCAAGTTAATCTTTGTATTTGCACCTAATTTTATTGGTATTTAATGCAACTATGATGTTTCTGTTTCAGATTGTAGGGTCAGTTCATAATGAAGATGACAAGATTGAATCAGACTAAACTGAGTGATCCAGATTGATTTCAGCAGCAAATTTTAAACTGTCTGTGTTCAAGAAGAAAAGCTGCCTATTAAAGAAGTAGAGAACAGAGCAGTCCTGATAGTCAAAGCATGGCTGCTGGGTTGAGCAAAATCTTAGTGCCTAATTTATGTGACTTTTTGGAAGGGTGAAATAATCTCCCTTGGAGGTCTTGCCTGGGAAGAAGCACTTCTCTGTGCAACTGTCATGTCTCACAAACAGGGAAGGTTCAGCGCCTGCCAGAGCTCTGCCCTCCCTTCCCATTAGGATGCTCCACAGAGCCTACATGAGACTGCATACATGGGGAAGAAATGGAAAGCAGTGAGCTGGAGAAACATGAGCTGGAGAGAGAATAGCAGATACGTACATTTCTTCTCAGACAAAAAAGTGCAGAGCCGATGGACCTGGTCTCTAAATAGAAGCAGGAAATAACACAGTAAAAACTCACACCCATTGCACTCATCTTCTTTCCCCTCACCAAGAAATTCAGAGAGCTGAGGTTCTTTTGTGAGCAGCTGGCAGAATCATTAAAAAAACAAACAAACAAACAAACAAATCACAAACAGATTGGGTTGGGAGGGTTATTTAGCCACTCCAACAGTTATGAGGAACGTGATCTAGGACACAGCCTGCTTGGTGAGTGTGTCACTGGCATTTTGTCATGCAGCAGTGCAGAAAGAATTTTTCCAGGTGGTAATCCTGAAGTCATTTCCTACCACAGAAGATGAACATCTAGAGACTGTGAAGGTGGAGGACGAGGACAGTGACGGTGAGAGGGTTACAGGATTGGTAAGCCTCAGGCAATAAAGAAAAGATAACATAAACCTGAAAGCAAAGGAGTTGAAGGCAACAGACTTTAATGAACGCAGAGCATATTAGCAAGTTAATTCCTCTGGGAACCGAATCTATGGAAGAAAAAAGATCCAGAAGGAGATGATAGGTCATTAAAAAATAAACAACCAAGACAGTGGGAGCCGAATCACGAAATATCCCAGCATGTAGAAAAGATAGAAAATGCAATAAAGAGGTATCCGTATAATTACAAGCTCTTAAATGAGCTCAAGTGCAAGAAGGGAATGTGCAGAATATAGAAACTAGGTCAAAGATCTAAAAATGAATGTTAAAAGGAACCTCAGCATGAGCATGCAGAGACAAAATCTGAAACTCTAAGGCACAAAATAAAATACTTCTATTCTTTGCTTATATTAATAAGGCATTTTAAGGGCATTTTTGGTAATAACAAAAAAAGGAAACCAAGGGAAGAATTGGTTCATGGGTAGGAAAATTGGCAGATGATGCTGAGAAGCTCAGAGAGCGTAGTGCTTTTTTTGAAGACGACTAGAAGAGGACAAACATTGTGCTTTTGTTAAATGTAAGGCCAGAGAATTGTGAAGCCAGGGTATTAGAAATAATCACCAACCCTGTAACTTCTGGGCAAAGACTAGAAAAAATAATCAGGCAAATTATAATTCTGTGAAATTTTAAAATGAGATGCAGTTTGATATGATTTGCCTTTTTCCAAATTCCCTTTTATGACAATCAAACAGTCATTACAGATACAAGAGAAACAATATGGGCCACAAACAAGGTTGTGGTATGTGTGTGTGTGTGTGTGTGTGTGTACTGGGGGTTGGGGATGGGAAGGAGGTGGACAGGCCTACCACAGAGACACTTGGAGGGGGCTTTCAAACAGATAAAATGAGAAATCCCCTCTGGTCCCTGCTACCAGGATTATGCAGCTGCCTGCACTGAAGACTCTGGGATCTAAGAGCTGTAAAATGCAGGGAGCAAAAGAGCTGAAAAGAGCTGAGAGAGAGAGAGAGAGAGGTGTTAGTGGTGGTTGTGCTCTTGCAGTCCTCTTGGTGCCAAGAGCAGTTGTGGCATTTTTAAGAACAAGGATGTATAGCAAGGAAGGGAGGATGCAGGAGCAGATGGAGGCTGGTGGGGTTGTTTGCTGCTTAGCTTTGAACATCCTGTTCTTCTGAAAGGCAGGAAAAGGTGTGGTCAAGAAGAAGACCCCAAAAGCCTTTCCAGTAATGACATCAACGTGCTGTCCTTCTACATCCTGGATACTTGGGCCAGTGCCTTAAGGAGAGCACCAAATGTGGGGACAGATGCTGCATGTGAGGAAGCCCAAGGTTCAAAGTATTGCTCTGGGGCTCTGATTCTTCATTTGTGTTTAATGGCTGTAGTGGACAAGACAAGACAAAAAGTAATCCAGTTACAAGAGAAAATTGCACTAGTGGTGCACATGGAGAAGACCATCACGCCCCTGCTGAGCAGAGCATCCTCAGCTTCCAGTGCTTGTTACAACTGGTTAGAGAGATTTCTCCTAAGTATGATTTAAGTACAGCTGATCCACTGCAGGGTCAGTGGGATGTTGTAAATTACTTTCTGTGGTCTCTTTCAGGACTGTTTTTCACACAGGATATGATGATGTGTACCTGCGGTAATGGCCTGGCTGGAAATCTGCTGGAAAGGTGAGGGAATGGGTGGCCTCTCACTTGCAGCAATCTGGCTCATCATTTGTTCTGAGGTGCATGTTTAAGCTTGTCCCTGTGGTATCTTTTCTTCCTGAACAGCTAGCAGCTGCACACTCTCTCAGAAATGGCTGAGGAGATCACAAGACTGATCCAGCAGGTGGGATATTTTGTCCCCAGGGGTAGCACTGCCAGACGCCTCAGGAAGGAGTGCAGAAGCTGTCTGAGTGAATAAGTAGTGATAAACTGCTTGTTGGTGGAAGGTGGGCTAATATGAGTATCCAGCTTAACATTAAGAAGTTAAGTTATAATCTGAAGCACAGCTTCCCAAACCCTGAGACTGCTGGTGCTTTCACCCTTGCTGACATATCTGTTGGTGGCCTCGTCAGTTGTGGAGGACATTGTTTTAATCCGTGCAAGGCTCTTGGGGCAATGGAACTTCATCTCCTCATTGAGTGGAACAGACTTACCTCTCTCATCCTCCGCCTCTCAGTGTATAACTGATGGGTCTTGCTGCCTTATTATTAAAAAGTTGGGAGAATTGCCAGGTTTACCTGCTCTTGATTTCCTTAGCTCATATACTTCTGATTGTTCCCTGTGTGAAGCAAAGAGCTTTCTCAGTCTCAATTTGCTTTTTCCCAACTTACTTAACAGTTTTCCTTAGCCATGCCTTACATTTCTGAGTGTCTTGATAGAGAAGAACCTAACACTAGCCCCTGTTTCAATGGAGAAAATCAGGTTACTCTGAAGGACGGTGGGGAACAGTAACCTATTGCTCAGTGCTTGAACACCTCCTAGGAGAGGATGCAGAAGCATCTTAGGAAGACTAAGCTCCTTAAGCTAAATTAGCTCTTCAAACTAGGTCTCTGTAGAGGAGCAGGTTCACCAGAAGCAAGTGCAGTATTCCAGGTGGGTCACTAAACCTTAAGGGCACTGGAAGGTCATAACATTGGGTATGTTTTCCATCCCATTCCCTATGTATCCGTAAGTCTTGTTTGTGATTTGAGTGCTGGTTTACACTGAGCTTCCAGGTGCACATCCCTGACTGTGATTTAGGACCAAGGACTATGTAGAGTTCTTCAGGCTACTTCATCTGCAAAGCCTGATTTTGCATGAACGAGCAACCCGCAGCTTTACCATCCCACTGCCCACATGCTCAGGCTGGAAAAAACTTTTGGGAATTCTTTTCCCTTCATTGGCTCAGCCGAAACTAAATAACTTTGTGTCACCTTCAAATATTGCTCCCCACATCTCTTTTATAGTTTACAAAGAGGTGCTGTAAATACCATTCCCCATGTTCTACGATTCTTTGCCACATTAATATTCATACAGGATCTAAAAAAACATTTTAAAATTAAAAAAAAAAAAAGAAAAGCATTTCAGTTACAAAGATAGGAGATGCCAGGATTAAAGCTTCTTATATAGTTGTGATCTAAATCCCTCTGTACAGCAATATAGGTTTAAGTCATGGGTATATAGAGGATTATTTAGAGGACTCCTCATTTAGGAGGCAGTATGGATTCTGGGCTAGGTGGACTATTTTTCTGATCAGGGATAAGTCGGTAGGGAAATGTACTATCACTATGTGGGCCCAGAGAAAATGCAACACCATTTAGGATCCATGCTAGCTAGACAGAACATAAAAAGGACTTTGAGATGCAGTAGAGATTCTCTCTTGGTGTTCATGTTTTTTCTGTCTGGTATGAACACAAGGGGAGAGAGACCATCTTTCTGAGACCTATATGTTTAGGATATGTTTAGATGAATGAAATTGCCTTCTTCTTTAATAAATTAGGAACATATTAATTGTGTTCTGCGGCTGTTTCATCATAGTCATAGATTTAGAAATTTAAAAATTTGCAGTGCCGGGTAGCCATCACAGCTGAGCTATGATAATGATAATATCATATCATATAATGATATGAGCTATGATAATCAGTAATTTCTTTGTAATTTCTATATTTAGGAAAGTAAGGGCTCTGACTTTCTTGTTACCTGTGGAGACATTAACAGGGTGAAATTTTCTTCTGCGTCCATAAACAGCTGGAAAAGGCTGACCCTTAAACTCTGTTCATGCAACACTTCTTCTGGATTCCTTTACCAACAGTTTGGCAGATTTAATTAATTTTGGTTTGGGACAAAATAAGACTCATTGAAATGGTTGGCGACTTTATTAAGTTTTTAAACATGCAGCTGTATTAAATAATAAAGTAATTTAACTGTAAATAAGAGTCAAAATTCAGTATAATCAGATTAATACAACAAACTATAACATCCATTGAAACAGAATGATGCAACATCAACTCCATTTGTAGTTTGTGATGATCTGAAAAGAAAAAAAATACATACTTGGGAAGACTGTCACCAGAGTATTACCGAGAGATTTTTCTGTTGTGCAATTTTTTAAGAATGAGAACTAGTCACTTGTCAATCGGAAATTAAACCTGTGAGACTCATTTAATGAGCCTCACTGCTCCCTTTGAGAACAAACATGAGTCAGAAGCAGTTCATAAAGAAGACAAGTTCTTGCTTAGTTTAGATACATGACCTGTTTATTTCTCAGAGAGACCCATCAAACTGAAAATAAAGCAGTTAAAAAAAATCATTCTAAATAAATTCAGGAACTAACAGATCCTGGGATCCCTTTGCTAATTTATATCGCTTTGCAATCACATTTTTTTGTCAAGTTTCTCTCTTGGGTGAGAAAATGAAGGTGAGGGGAGGTTGTCTAATTGCAAGTTTACAGTCTGCACATCAAGTGACAAGCCATGCATAGCATGATGTCAGCCCAGCACCAAGAAAAATGGGTTGTATTCAGTCCTCTGCTATGGCTGACCACAGGTTTCTAGGTTTTCAGTGCCTGGTCAACCATGGTGAGGACTGCTATGGTGGCACTGGTAATTCAAAGCACAAAGATTTTGCTGGGCCAAGCTCCCAGCAAGAGCTGAGCACAGAAAGGATCTGCTTTTCAGATCATGTCATATCAGCTCGAGGTCCTTGAAAAGGAAAGGGACATCATTCTGTGTGGAGCATGGTTGTTCTGGCCATGTCTCCTCTCTCAGCTGAGAGGCTCCCTGGGGTGTAATATTTGCTCTGTTTTGCTGTGGATAAATTAAAGGAGGTTTGAGTGACTATGATGGTATTTGGAAAAAAATAACCCAGCCCCCTTTTCCAATAACGTTTCAGGCTCAGCAGTTTTGCATTTGGGAAGAAGACAGCTTGGGAGTTAGTTTCATGTTTTCAAACAGGAATTGTACAGAGGTGAGGCTGAGAATCCCAGCTGTAGAGACAAGCTGGCTCTCTCAGGGCTATGATTCAGTTGTCTGTACAGATGCACCCTCTCCCAGGTAGCACACCCAAGTATCCAGTTCCTCCATATATAGCTGGTAGAGGTGACACAAAACCCCATATGGATTGCTGGAATATCCAAAGGACACTGGACTTTTCAGTCATCTGAGTCCTCCCACCTCTGTTGCCCTATCAGAGATGAGGTGGCACCCAGATCTACAACATCCTGGACAAACAATTGCATTGCATGCAGGGGTGGAAGGAAGGTCCATCAGGTGAAATTTCGGATGCTTAAGAGGGCAAAATGCCTGAAGGGCTTCATTATGCCTCTACAAATCCCTCAGCACACGAGACTACCAGAAAAAACTCTGACTGCATTAGACTAGTGCATCCCAAATTCACAGGAATTCAGAGCTGGAGGGGACATCATCCCAAGCTTTACTGCCTCATGCACTGAGATGGGGATGAGCATTTCTGAACTGTCAGTGCTGGATGTTTCCTTAATCTTCTCTTTGAAACGTTGAACAAAACATCTCTGGGTTGTCTTCCACTGCTGCATGATTCCCATCATCAGGAAGTTTTCTCTGTTGCCTAGCCTAAATCTTCTTTACTTCAGTTTAAGCTGATTTCTTCTTGTCCTTCTTTTGATGGACATGATGAGCAGTTGATCATAATCCTCTTTATAACAACCTTGCATGTACTGGAGGACTAGGAGACAGAATTTCTGAGGACTAGGTTTTGGCCTTAAAGTGACTTCCAAATAATTTTGATTTTGTAGCACGTGGCTTCAAACCAGACAGTTCTTATGAAAGAAAGAGACAGGAATGACCATTTGATAATGATCTTCATCCCTCTGCAAACGCAGGTTTTAGTCCTCTGAGAGGCAACCTGTCAGACATTGAACTGATACTCTTATTTATCAGTGTCATATGTAATCTGTAAATCCTCCTAGTGTGATAAAGGTTTGCAATTTTGTTCACCAAAAAGAAAAAAAAATGTTTGTAGACTTTAACTGACTGGTGCCTCTGATCCCTTACATAACTTGCAGAGGCCTAAGTGACTAGTTGCTGAGCCAAGGAAAGCTATATTAGGTAATCTGGATAGTAACACAATAGACTCCCACTTCTTACAAAGCTGGAGATTAAGAAAAGCACTGCAGATAATCAACAAAACCAAAATACACTGATTTTCAAAATCACTGAGGAGCATTTTCTCAGCCATGTAGGACTGGTGCTGCCACTTTGGCTCTGGCTGTCTGGCTCCTGGTGTGAAACTTGGTTTGCATGTGTTCACATTTCCTCTCTTTAGAGAGAAGCCTCTTGCACAAAACTCAATTGGCCTTTTCTGGAAAATGAAACTTGTTTGTCAAGGGACAGGAACCTTGTCTGAAATCCAGAATCAGTGGGCACTGCTGCCGTTTGTCCGTGAGAAGTGCTGACAGACTTTGAAAAGCAATGTAAAACCTGTGAGTGCCTCACGCTACCATTCCAGTTTAGATTATGGAGCTGTGGAGATCAAGTCCCTTACTTCTGATTATATTGAAGGGGACTGGTGTGAGGAAACAAGGAGGAAACAAGGCTTGAGGAGCAAACAAGACTGTGTGTGTCCTGATGCTGAGCAAGATGAAACTGAAAGCCAAAATTCAGAGTAATACATATTGCACAGGAATGCTATCACTTTTAGCCAGTTGTAGAAATACTTGTGATCAAGTTTTGCTCATAAAACACCATTTTTGCATGTTATATAGCTCCTCAGTGGTCTGACATGATAGCAAGGAGGAGCAAAAGTGATGGGTGTCAGTGGTGGGCATTGCCTTGTCACCCCAACTCAAGAGGAATTGAAGCAATACCCATCTGTCACGAGATCTGAGGTGCAAAAACATGCTTTTGAAAGTTTGGTCATTATTCTTGAAATACCCATGCTGTAACACAGGCAGTACACTGCTGTGCCTCCCTATCTCTGTAACCTCCTGCTGGGAAGCTTGGCTGCTCATGTCTCAAGGACCCAAGGCCCAGCTCTGATAGAGCACAGCTGTGTAACCTTGAGTCAGGCTGCTGAGAAAGAGCCATGAGAAAGTCAGCACACAGATAAGAGAGGTAAAATTACAGTCAGGGGTAGTTATGCAGACTTGCTGAAGAATTCAAGAGGAAAAGCACCTGCAGGGGAAGGTATTGAATCCTTAAAAAAACAACCAAACAAAACCCAACCAACCAACAAAAACAAAACAAAAAGACCAGCCCAACAAAAAAACCCAAGCAAACAAAAGTGAGACTGTTTGGCAGCTGGTCAGATTGTGTTGCTGTTGTTACCTCCCGCTGCAAGGGGATAACCAGCTCTTTGAAATGCCCAATCATCCCTTGTGGTAAAGGTACAGAGCCTGCTTTGAGCCTCAGATGTCCCTCCCAGCCTCAGGGGTTCTGTCCCACACATGGAGAGATACTGCTGCGGCAGCACATGGGGTACAGCCATGTCCTGTCTGAGCAGCACAGCGTGGAAAAACAGGTATTAATTTTGACACCTTGAGGTGAAGCAAGGACACAGGTGCATGATGCTCGCTGGGCCACACAGGCATGCACACATAGAGCCATTTTCTGGGCCATTACCAGATTTTCTGGCCCTAAGCAGGCTAATTCCAGCTGGACTCAGGTGTGCCTTTACTTTTCCCAAGTCCTGAAGTTCAGCCAAAGATGAATTTGAACATCCAGACCCACGTAGCAGCTCCCAAGTAGAGCTGAGGCTGTGTTGGAAGACAAACTGATGTCCATGGGGAGCTAAAGAAGGAGGGGAGCTCCTTTTTAGATGGGAGCAGGACACAGGGACTGCCAAAGGTCCCAGCCCTGGGTGGCCATCTCACTGGGTGTCCTGGCAAGGTTAGCCTTGGCAGTGTTTTTTGCCCCTGCAGTGCAGAAGCACCATGGTCCCATGAGGTCTCCTAGTCTTGGCACATGCCTGTACCACTCAAGAACTTCAGCTTATGAGGGTCTGTCTGCCACCATACAGTGATGACCATGTTCCATTGAAATTCAGTTAGGATTTGGGCCAGCACAAGTCCTGGAGAAGAAACCCTTTGTCTTAGATGCTATGCATGTGTTCTTGGTGGGGTGGTCCCTGTAGAAACTTCAGCAACCCTTTGGAAAGGTAAATCATGAGCATAATATTTCCAAGACCTCTTGTCATATTGACAAGAAAGGATTTGCACTGAGAAATCCTATTAATAGACATTATTTGCATAACACTTTTATGCACAGACCCCAAAAGATTTCTATTATATATACTTCTCCTGTGGCATGGATGTTAAAATAATGTATTTTTAATAATATATTCAGGCTGCCACTTACAAATGCACACAGGCATGACTCACCAGTATTTAATTTCTCCTGCAGAAGTGAAGTCAAGCTTACAGATCTGTAAATGCCTAAACTTCATTGAACACCCAATAGTTCTCGGTCATTCCCTTTCCAGGAAGTTATCACAACTGTTCCACAAAAGTTTTCCGATGTCTCCCTCTCCCTTTACAATCCTAGGATGAGTTTTATCACTCCAGCCTGAGAACTTCTAATAGAACTAATTGCCTTATTATCCACTCCAGTGCAAGAGTAAAACCTTTTGACATTTTCATTCCTTCCTTGAGGAAGAGAAATCCCAGTTCCTAGGATATTGCCTACTGCTGCCTCTGTGATTACTGGGGCGATGAATTCCTTTAGGCCCTTTGCCTTATCAAACTCATCTGTCACCAACTTTCCACTCCTTTCTCTCAGTGCTCCCTAATCACTTTGTATCTTCTGTTATTTTGAGTTTTTCCCTCTTCCTCTTTATTTACGATGTCCACCTTCATCCCATATTTTATTCCTTATTTTCTACCAATGTACTTTTTTACATCAGGCTCTGTGATATTTGCCTTGCTCCAATTTCATATTTTTAAATTAGTGTTTGAGCATTATATTATATTATATTTGAGCATATATTTGAGCATTTGCAGCCACAACTCCAAGCAAATCACACATACACAAATTTTTGTATGTCACCTGTGAGAAGATCTTAATTTTCTAAAAGCATATCTAGTGTCACAAAAACATTTGGCAGGTCTCTAACCTTTCCAGTGCTGCTACAATAAATGAATTTGGGTTTTTAAATTATTTTTTTAACTCAAGAAGCTGGAATCAGTTGTGATACCACATACCTTTGCCATCTATTTGTCTTAGTGTAAAGAGTAAGAAGAGGCCAGCCACAGGAGAGGATTTCTGATGTATGTCCAGATGTGAAGGAACCCAAGGTTAAACCCAGGAGAGTGACTGAGGGCACGAACAGGATAGTCCCTGACTGTCACACTCCCACAGATGTGCTGCTTGGATGAGACCACTGGAGCCTTGATGAGGATACTCTGATGAACAACACTTGTGCAGCAGCAGTCCCTGATGTACTCTGCCTGTTACCACTTCCAGGTGGACACCAAGACATCAAGGGCTGCCCTTGGGGAACAGCAGTCCAGAGAGTTTTCAGCCCAGAGCAGAGCTCACCTTCTCTATACAGTCAGCCATTTCATCAAGGAAGAACAGGCTGGTCAAGCATGACTTGCCCTTGGTAAATCACCTTGTTATCCTTCCTGCCATTGGCAGTTCCAACATGTTTCATGGAATTCATCTCACCCAACCTTCAGCACCTGCAGGTGAGCAAGTCATGGCTTTAAAACCAACAGGGGCAAAAGGAGTTTTCTTTGTGTCAGATTCATCTGAGCCACTGTACATGTCAGTTTGGAGTAAGGTGAATTTGCCATAGAAACACCTATTTTTATTTATGCAAGCAGGCCAGAGGGCACCTAGCTCAATATCCATAGGCAGAGACAGATTCTAGTCCTTGGCCCTCCCTGTAACATGTATTCAGTGTGCAGGTTTTTCATTCTCTGCAGTCTACCTGAGGGTCTCAAAGCCTAACTAGAGATTCTTGTAACAACATGAAAAGAGAAAAAATGTGTGTATCACTTCCAATGTTTGTTCTGCCTTTGCTTTCCCATACAAACCAGGTAGTCATTGAAGCATATGCTTAATTTTACTTTGCACAAATAGCCCCAAAACAAAGCTCCTACAGAAGTAAGCATGCAATTTAGCTGGCAGAAGAAAATTATGCTTAGAAATTAAACATGTCTGATGCCATATAAATAAACAGAAAATATACTAGTGTTGTAGAAAGTCAATTCCTCAATCAAACACATCTATAAGAGCATTAAAAATAAAGACTCCCTTATAGCTATTAATTTCAATTCTTCCTCTTTAATTGTTCCAAGTGGATTTTAAAACAATATTTGGCAGCACTTGATTTTCACATATTCCTTTCATATGTCTGCAGGTTTTTCTTAATTTTACAGATGTACTTTTGGCTTAGATTTCTGTCTGAGGAACATCTAGCTATCAAGGCATTTTGGTTGTCTCACTGGAGAGGATTTGAAACATGAAAATCTGTGTATTTGGCTGTATAGTACGAGTTTGCCTTCTGCTAAACATGAAAAGTAGGATTTTTTCCCCCCAGCTTCAACCCATTTTCAAGCATTGCATTTCCTTTTTTTCACGGATCAGTAACAGTGTCTGCTGTGGTGCTCTGTTCTAGGTAGCTGTGGAAGCAAAAGAACGCAGGCCAAACAAAAGCAGGGAGGTAAAAACACAGTGAGAAACTGGAGACACAGAGATCAGGGGACAAGAGAAGAGTGAGGGAGGCAGAGGACCTCTGGGTGCTGAACCTATGAACTAGTAGAATCACAGAACACCAGGCTGGAAGAGACCTCAAGGATCCTCTGGTCCAACCTTCCTAAGTAGGAACACCTAGGTTTAGATGAGATGACCCAGCACCCTATCAATCTGAGTCTTAAAAGTGTTCAGTGTTGGGGTATCCACCACTTCCCTGGGGAGATCATTCCAGTGTCTGACTGTTCCCACTGTGAAAAACTTCATTCTGATGTCCAATCAGGACCTCCCCAGGAGTAACTTGTACACATTACCCTTTGTCTTTTCCATATGACTCCTTATAAATAGTGAGTCTCCATCTCCTTAGTAGTCACCGTTTAAGTACTGGAACATGGTAATAAGGTCTCCCTTATGCCTTCTTTTCTCCAGGCTCAACAAACCCAGTTCTCTCAGCCTCTGCTTATATGGCAGGCTGCCCAGTCCTGTCATCATCTCTGTGGCCCTTCTCTGGACTCCTTCTGGCCTGTCCACATCATTTGGTATCATGGGGACCAAAACTCAAGAGTGTTTCAGGGGTGGCCTGAAAAGCACTGAGCGGAGTAGGACAATGCCTTCTTTATCTCTGCTGGTGGTGCCATTGTTGATGCAACCCAACACCCTGTTGGCTTTCTTTGCCATTGTAGCACACTGTTCATCCACTGAGCTGCTTGTCCACCAAGATTCCCAGGTCCCTTCTTTCCACAGAGCTCAAATTTGTTTTAATCAAATTTGTTACCATTATATTAGTTTACTTGAGCTATAAATTTGGCACAGCTTGGGTCCACTAAAATTTCTTAATTAAAGCACAGCAACACTCACACTGGGGTTAGCCATGCTGCTTCCAGTCCAGAGTGAGAGCACATGTTACGTTTCTGCACCAAGTTCCTCAGCACACCAAGAGTGACACGGCCACTTAGCTTGAATGTGGGGCCAGACATGATTTTTGTTTCAGGTGGTGCTTGATCTGCACAGATGCTTTGTGCAGACTTCACCCCACAATTATCCTAGTTAAAACCGATTTCTGCTCTTACAGGTCCTGACAAATTCAGCTGCCTCAGTAGTTACGAGTCCACTGCTTGCTTCCCAAATTGCCCAATTCCCAGTAACAACCATCAACTTTTCTGTATGTCCCAACACTGGGACATCCCCATATTGCATCAGACCTGCTTCCCAATTAGACAAGAGAAAAACAGCTCTTTAAGCTCATCATTCCTGTTTTTGAACTATAATACAAAAGCCGAGTGCAGACGACACCACCTCCTCTTAGCAGATTTTATTCTAGTGCTTCTCCCC
The DNA here is from genome assembly GCA_038090715.1 of Florisuga fusca. NCBI lineage: Eukaryota > Metazoa > Chordata > Aves > Apodiformes > Trochilidae > Florisuga > Florisuga fusca. The sequence continues at coordinate 20,828,044 of JAAWXA010000004.1, forward strand.
GCCCCATTCAGTCCTAGGGTGACCAAACCCCACATTTTATGAGCAATCTTCCTTTCAAAATGCAAACTAATTCTAGATGTTCTGAATTTGGGTGAACATTATTTTTTCCCACTACCAGCTACAGACTCTAAAAAGGAGCTGCAGGCTAAAAAAGTTTGATTTTTAAAGTAATCCTTTGTGCTTTCCAACAATTGTCAGAAGATAAGGATAAGGTATTACTGATGCTTCTTCACATTACTGTATGCCACGTACGTTATGAAATCGAGAGGCATCAATTTTGAATTACAGAGATGACTTCTGCATTTTACTTTGCAGGCATTCTACCTCCTTAAGACCTCATGACAAATGCAGTTGAATCTAGCAGGCTTTAACTAAACACTAGAGTTGTCAGTCTGGCTGCTAAAACAGAAACAGCCTTCAAAGATTTAGCCAAATTCTGGCCTCTTAAAGTTCAGTTATAGGTTTTGACAGTCATTCACTTTAAACTAAAACTTAATTCTTAAAGTTTTTTAAATTTTAGTTTAGTTTTTTCTCCCAACTTATTGCCCAATGCTTCTTTAACTAAAAAGGATTTCAGAAAAGTGATTATCCTATCAAGATAATACAGAACGAAAAATTACTTTTAGCAACCTCTCCCAAAATCTTATTTAATAAAATTTCAACAGCTGTTCTGAAGGGACACACAACTACAGAGGGATACACAGCTTTCCTTGGTCATTCATTTAGCTTAGCATTCAGTTTTGAAAAGTGCAAACTAACAGCTGTTTCAAGGGGGAAAAAACTCCACAAGCCTGCAGAAGGCAAAGGTCTGATAACCTGATAATGAGAATCACTTTATCATGAACTTCACCATGCTATATCTATGGCCAGAGAAACCTAAAGCTGCTTTTCTTGCATCTTGCAGATATAACTGAGCACTCCTGCAATTTACCTCAATGTTGCTTCATCTTCCCTTTTTCCTTTCAGCTATACAATAAAAAGCACAGAAATGTGGGCACAGCCTTACATCTTTACAACATTTTCCTTCTTAATCACCTGCTTTCCAAATTTATTTATTTTTTTCACAAAAAACGGTCTTCAAAAAAATGTTCTTCAATCTTTATTTCACCCTTCACTGAATTGTCATAGCCTGCATTAGTTTTTGTCAGAGAGCACAGTACTTTGAATTCATTTCAGAGAAGAACTTACCACTAGAAACATGGTACTTGTTATGCCCCATTCCATTCTCTGTAACCAAATCAACGTTTCATTTTTCTGACTGTAACTTTACAGTCACTTGTATAGTGATATACAAGACTCATATTATAGGCTGACACACACCTCAGGTATTTGCCAAGAAAAGCTGCATTTGTCTCAGTAATTTGTTTACCAAAGTCTGCCACTCCATCACCTTACACATCCTGTCAGTTCTACCTGTAGCTCCTGACAGTTCACCTCCTCTACTTCACCAGCCTAAGGAACTCTACCAGAGAACTTCACACGTATTGCTGTGCCAGCATTCTTCTCAAGTTGTGAAGGCACCATGTAAAGCCAACCCTAACACAAACCACCAGTCTTTGACTTTTCATCTCAGACAATGACAACATAACAGCAGAACAACTTTCCTCTGCAGAAATCAGTCTTTCATGCTACTATATAAATTGCTTGGTTTTTTTAATTCTACTTTTAACAATGCAGTATACTCCTTGGTCACATGAGCAGTATTTTTAGAAAGCACACTAAAAGATGCCCCCTTGGAATACTTTTACAGGACAGACTCTTTAAAAATGCATGTTTATGGGTTCATGCTACTGAGGTGGCCATGTTATTCCTAAAGCTCTTTAAAATGCCCAACATCATTCCGGGGTGACTGGACCCGTCAGGGTGGGTGACTCGTACCAGTTGGCTTCAGCAACTTTTTTGACATGCCAAAAAGCCACTAGCTTAATCAACAGAAAAGAGTTGACTGGTTACCTTCCCATTACCCTTTGGATTGAACACTAAGGCCAAAAACCTTTCACATGTTAACATATTAATTAATTTCTATTTAAATCCCAAATGACCCAGCATGTACATTCCTCCCTAGGCTTCCCATTTCCAATACAATCAAACAATTGTGTTTACATAACTCGAAGTATTCACCTTAAACCAAAGTATTTAAGAGTGCCACCATGTTTTCTGTAGCCATCTATGTTCCTTGGTTTTGGGGGTCTGGTTTTGGGGGTGTTATTTTCAAAAGCCTTAGCTTCACTAAACTGGTAACCTCAGATATGCATGATGTGCTTTGTAACTTACCTGAGCCAGAAGCACGTGTATATGAAGCCCACAGATGTAATAGTTTACATATGTAACAGGTTACTCTCCAAACACTTTTCACGTACACCCCAGCTGATGGATGCTCATCCCATGCCCTGTACATCCAAAATTCATACCTATCCCTCTGATGCTCATGAATCACTACTGCTGTCCAGACATATGAACACGAACCCAAGAGAACCTGCCTGAGAGACGTTCCATTTCACATTAACTTGCTGATACAGTAAGGCACAGAGAATCAGGGCAGAGCAAACAGTGCTTCTCAGGTAGTAATTGCTAGGTTTCACAAGTCTGAAATGCAGAAAGATGCATTAACCATTTCTTTGGATTCTCAGCTTCTCTAGAATACCCCGAGGACAAGTTGCCAAAACCTCCTTAACATTTAGTTGAGCATAAATTTTTCAGCCTATCTGCAGTTATGCTTCCAGTCTCCTTTAATATCTGCTTCCTGCTTTGATCTGTCAAAGATAAATCATAGAATGGTTTGGGTTGGAAGGGGCCTTAAAGATCACCTAGTTCCACCCTCATGCATGGGCAGGGACAGCTCCCACCAGACCAGGTTGCTCACAGCCCCATCCAACCTGCCCTTGAACACTGCCAGGGAGGGGGCAGCCACAGCTTCCTTGGGCAACCCCTGCCAGTGTCTCACCACCCTCACAGGAAAAGTATTTGCTCCCAATATCCAACCTAAATCTCCCAAGTTTGAAACCATTTCCACTTGTCCTCTCACTACACACCTGTGTAAAAAGCCCTACCCCAGCTTTCTTGTAGGCCCCCTTCAGATATTGGAAGGTTCCTACAAGGTCACCTCAGAGCCTCCTCTTCTCCAGGCTGAACAATCCCAATTTCTTTAGCCTGCATTCACAGGGGAGGTGCTCCAGCCCTCTGATCATTTCTGTGGCTCTCCTCTGGAGACATTCCAGGAGCTCCGTGTCCTTCTTGTGTGGGGGACTCCAGGCCTGGACACAGTACCCCAGGTGGGGTCTCACTGGGGCAGAGCAGAGGGGGAGAATCACCTCCCTTGACCTGCTGTCTGTGCTGCTTCTGATGCAGCCCAGGACCCGGTTGGCTTTCTGGGCTGCAGGCACACATTGATGGCTCATGTTGAGCTTCTGGTCCACCACCACCCCCAAGTCCTTCTCCTCAGGGCTGCCCTCAATCCTTTCTGCTCCCAACCTGTATTCCTGCATGGGATTGCCTCGACCCAGGTGCAGAACCTTGCACTTGGCCTTGTTGAACTTCATGCAGTTTGCACGAGCCCACTTCTTGAGCCTCTCAGGGTCCCTCTGGATGCCATCCCTTCCCTCCAGTGTGTTGACTTCACCACACAGTTTGGTGCCACCAGCAAACCTGCTGAGGGTGCATTCGATTCCACTGCCCATGTCACCAACAAAGATGTTAAACAGCACTCATTTGAGCACTGACCCTTGAGGAACACCACTCGTCACACATCTCCATGTGGACACTGAGCCATTGATCACAACTCTTTGGGTGTGACCATCCAGCCAGTTTCTTATCCATTGAGTGATCCATCCATTGAACCCACAGCATTCCAGTTTAGAGATCAGAATGTCGTGCAGGAGAGTGTCAACTTTGCACAGGTCCAGGTAGATGAAACCTAGATTAAGTCCCATTTACTTTCCCAGACTTCAGAAGAAACAGGCATGCTTCCAATACCTGTAACTTGAATCCAGTATGTTCCCTCATTCTCCCATAGCTGACACCCTGAACACTGAAAGTCAAACGTGACAGATGTAAAAAAAATTATGTCTCAGTTGTGGAGAACAGTGGCAGTAGAGGAGAACATGACAGTGAGTATCATTTCCAGCTGAGGTGGAGCCTCTGCAGGGTACACTGTACTGACACACTACCAGGCCTTACAAGGTACTGGCCCTTGCAAAGCACTCAGACAGAAGCATCATCTTTTCCCCTCACCAACTACTGAGGTATGAAACAACCTCCATGGTTTACGGAGTGTAAAACAATTCAGCACCAGATCTGCAGTGGAATCTGCAATGATTCTGTGTGCCACAGTATTATCAATGAATTTTCCTACTCTATGCATCTGGGAAAAATAACGTAGACACTTACTTAGCTCAGAAATATCACAAGTATCTCCACAAATATCTGTACCAGCTGCCTGCAAGCTACAAACATGAGACTTTTTTATTTTCTATGCACACAAAGGCCAGAGTCAAAGCTAATTTTCACCTTTAATAAGCTCATGATTTGTTATTATTTAATACTCTGTAAAAAGGTATTACAGATTAATAGGTTATTGCAATGACTTCTAAAGGAAATGGACAGCCATCAGGCTGAATCTACAGTATCATATACATTATGTAGTCCTCAATACTATCTACCACAAAATGAAGAAAAATACTTCTAAAATAAACAACTTTTAACTGAATACATAGAAATGGAGCTTGCTTTCTTACAGTATGGTTACATACCTATATTCCAAGAATAACATTTTTAAAAATGCTAGATCTTGAAAGGTCATGGATAAAAAAGAGTCACAATGAAGATGAACCAGTTTTGCTCAGAAATGCTATAATGAGCACACTGCACAGTTTTTCAGCAAATCCTAGTTTTATCAAGCTTCAAGAGGCAAAAGCCTGAAATGAAAAAGCTTCCAAGTTCTCTAGCTAGTCCATTTGTCTTGCTTGGGAAGGCCCAGTGATGCACACTGGTCTAAGACAGCATGTTTCCACAACTGTTCTTTAATGAGTGCCATCAGGAAGAAGAGAAGATTCAGGTCCTTAAGATGCCAGGCCAAGCAAAAAGCCTCCAACAAATCCACTGGACACTACTATGTTCTGTTTGATGAATTCTGTTGACTGAGAAGAAAAATAATATTCATGAAGAAGTGAGTCAGTTTTGTCAGAGTGTAACATTTAATAATTAATACTATTGCCTGGAAACAAGAACACTAAAATTAAGGGCAGGGTGGAGAAGCAACATGTTTAAAAACATGCAAACTTAGGTGGTAACTGTTGGCACCAACGGAGTGAAAACTGACACTTGTCTGTCTTTAACAATATGTTGAAAATACAGTATTTAGTATTTTATTTAAAGTCAAAATACAGAAGAATTGTCATAGCCATTTTTTGCCAACACCACTCTTGTTTTGATTAAAACAAGACAGATGTTTTACAAACTCCCTTGGCAAAAATAGCAAAATCACCACAAATCTTATACATATGAAAAAGAATTTTAAAAATACTGTTTTTCTGAAGATTATATGGTTGGAAAAGAAACACATTTCACTCCATTATGAGCCGGTTTCGTAACAACTAAATCCTTCAAAACACATTTATGTACAATAACATTTATGTACAATATTTCATAAGTATAAACACGTGCCATTTCATAAATCCTCCAGTTAAAACATTTCAGATTGGATACTAGTACACAATCAGAAGAAAATAATATCATTTGAAAAAAACAGAAGAAAATAAAAAAAAATAAAGGAAACAATCAAAATTTCCATCCTGTCCAACCCATTTCTACAGGGCAGAAGGGCAGCTTCAGTTATTTGGTGTGTAGAAGAAGCTAAAAAAACATCTCTCTTGAACTTCCACTTCAATCATATTAAAACTTATGTGCAACCTCATACAGGTTAAATTTGAGACACCAAAACTCCTAATTTCAGAGCACTAGTAAGTGTGGCTGTTTTTACATTTTCTCCAGCAAAATGCAAGTCAGGATTCACAGTTATCGATAAAGAAATTTAAGACTGTCTGTATGAAATGTGACAATATGTAAGAACAGGCTAAGCATTCTTTTTAAAAAAACCAATAAAATTACGGAATAAAAGTCCTTAAATGACAGCATGAAATAGTCTCAGATCAGTATCACAGGCTACCACTTTTCAACAGCCTGTAACTGACAGATTCTGAAGACAGATATTCTTCGAGCTGTATAAAAATGAGATTAAAAGCTACAACTGTAGTTGCAAACTGGTTATAGCTTTTCTCTAGAAAGGACAGTCTTTTCCAACCAAGTAATTTTGTTATCAGCAGACTAAGAAGATTTGGATTTTGTCATTGTAGCTACCATGTTTTAACCACAACACCCTCTCCTTTTTACCATGTCATTACCCTACTGCTTTCTCACTAGCCAAAATCTGCATAAACAGGCAGAGCTACTGGCAGTCCCTAAGCTGTATTCTGCTGTGCTAGTGCATTATCTTTCAGGTTTGTGTGTTGTCTTTAAGAGTGAACAAAACACATAGCCAAATGAGTAAGAGTACAAACTGTTAAGTTTAAATAAAATATACAGCCAGACCCTTTTTTATGCCTTCCCATTATAATCAAAATTATGTTTTCTTAGTTTTTCACCTGCATTTTCAACTAATCATCACCAGCAGAGGGAGGTACTGAAATCTGTCTGATAGAAAACAGCTTATCACTTTAGACTTACCTCTTCGATTAGAGTATTGATTTCAGGTGCTGCCTTATTTGCACGCTTTTTTAGCTGTTTTTTTGCTTTGTTTACATCTTTTTCAACTCTCTTCCAGTCAACTTGTACATACCCACTATGGCTAGCAATCTAGGAAAATAAAGAGTATTTAGTGCAGTTGTAGTCAACATTTTATGAATTAAAAATACAGTATCTTGGTGCCTATGAAGTTGGTTTTTAAAAAATTTTTATTAAAGATAAAGACAATGTGCCAAATACAGCGGGTACTCTGCTTAAAACAGTAATATTTTCTGCCTTAACGGTAGTGCAGATTAGAACAAACAATGACAAAGTTCAGCACCTTTTGTTAATTTTACCAGTTCTCTATTTACTTATAAAATATTTCGATAACAATGCTTTTCCCTAAGCATTTACTGTAACTTTACTTGTAAGGAAAGAGAAAAGCATGTTCAAAGGACAACAAAGGAAAAACTGTTTCATTTCAGCTTTTTTCAGAACTGAGAAATTCTGATTCATGACAGGATAACTAGGGCTAGTCCAAATGATCCTTAGAAATACTGAAAACTATTATTTTATCCTACATCATTTATACTCTCCAACAAAAAAGTGTCTAATACAAGAGAATTCTCATACTTTCTACAAAGCAAAGCCAGTAAGTAGAAAAATAACATGGCCTGTGCACACTACAAGTTCTCTACATCAGCAAAATGGGTAAGTTTTGGGGGATTGTTCATGCCAATTTACACTCAAACTCCCAAAATGCTTGAACAACATCAGATTGATGCTAAAAATCCATAAGATTTTTAGCACATTTAACCACCACCTGATTCCTTTGCCTTATTTCTCTTACCAAGACTCAATCTTGCAAAATAGTAAGCTGTTACTTCACCAACATTGGCTGTTCCTTAAAATAATTCCATTTTCTTAAGTCAATTCACAAAAGAAACATGAATGTTCAGAAAATCATAGCTTAATAAAAAATAAAAATGAGGCAATCACTGCATGCTCTAGAGAATAGAAACAACTCATTAGTTGGAATAAAAGAAAAACATCAAAACTACAGATTACTGCTTATTTTAACTGCTGAGGCAAATAGATACAGATCACTGACTTGACACGTAAATAACTTTTTTGTATAAGTCTTTATGAAACTTGCGATTTCTCGGGTCTTTCTTTGGCAAACTCATGTAAGAGTGTTTGACGCACATGGTACAACTGGTAAATCAATGTCACAGATAATAAACTTCTGTGGAACAGATATTTAAAGAACAGATATTTAAAGAATTTATTAGGTTTGGCACTGAATTTTTACTTTTATATAGTTCTTTCTACCAAATAACTAGAATTAGATCATCTAGCTTATTTTACAACAGCCACAATAATTAAGCAACATTCTTGACCACAAATTAGAATTTAATGATCATGAAAAAAAATTAAGTCTCAGACAGATTTTATCTGAAAAAAAAAACAAAGCTCCTAAAAGACTTTCTGTGTAAGAAAGTAAAGTTCAGTTTCCATTTTTGCACAAGATTTAAAAAAAAAATAAAAATCACTGGACAAATGCAAAATGAACTTATCAAATATTATATATTCTGCTCTGCTTCATACTTCAGAATATAAAAAGTTCATTGACCTTCCATGCCTACTGTAAAACCATTTATCCACATGGGCACTAGTGCTAGCCAGGGATAGCTCATTAGGGACAGTATGAAAACGTGAAACCAGTTTTAAAGCTGGGCAGACTGCACATCCAGTCACTGGATTATGCACCAGGGAAATAAAAAGTTGTGCACTGCAGTAATTTTTATTTTATGAATTTCCCACTACCACAAGAATTTTAAAAAGGCCCAAGCACTGAATTGGTGCCTTCCAATTCATAAAACCAAAATCTAAATATGACCTGATGCATTCAGTCCAACACAATGCAAGAAATGCTAATATAATTGCTTGCTTGTAAAAAAATACAAGCAAATGGACATTAAAAGAAACATCTCATTAAGACTGCCTTATTAGCTCTGGTATTCATACAGTAAAAAGATGAGGCAGAAGTTTTTATGTTCTGTTTAGCTCTCTAGTAGTTACACCTATATCACAATTCCAGTTTACACAATAAAAATTACACTGCTTTTCTCCCTGAACTTACTAGCAGAGATCTTAAGTTCTACTTTTGAGTTTTTGTATACATGTGTGAAATAAGCAAGAGAGGACAATGTTTTGGATATAAAATTAACAGCTGAGAAGAAAAAAAATCCTGTACTTCACCGCAGTGTCTGTCAAAGCCTGTGCCATATCTACTTTGGCTACAATCTTACTAATTATGAAACTTTGCATGTAAATCCAGAAATAATCCCACTGAAGTCAAATACTGGTGAGACAGACTTCAATTTTTGGATCAAAATACATCCCAAAAACCTTATTTACTTACAACTGTAAATATGCATAAACGCAAATTCTTTACGTTCACTACTATTTTTAAAATCAGGCCCTATAGCAACAAATTAAAATAGTAATACTCCATTACGAGTTCCATACTTATATATATTAAGGAGACAGATAGGTCTATACATACAAGAATATATTCTTAAATATAAATATGGTGTGTGTGTGTAGGTTTCTGTATATACAGATTCATGTATCTATATATGATAATGGAGAAATATTTATCACATTAGTAAAATTTATTTTTGTTCAATAACTTCCAGATCTGTTGAAAAAATAATGGATTTTTTTCTAAAAAGGCAAATTGAAAAAATACATCAATGCATGAATACTAGGAATACTAGAAATACACCTTTCTTTGCAGTAATCAAAGAAAAGAAAGAATCTAAAAGGGAAGAGCTCATTTTGAGGGTGATACTGGAGAGGCACAGAAGTTTTTGGGAAACATAATGAAGACTGATGATAAAAAAAAATCTTTAAAAGTGAAAAAATGCATATGGTCAGATGGCATAGGAGAGTTTTACATTTTCTCAAAGGTGAAATCTCTCATGCTAAAAAAGACCAGCCAAGCCCATAAACAATGTGTGAGCTCCCTATGCTCAGCTGCTTATACAGTGTAAGAGCCTATGTATACTTTAAGGTGTTTTAGGGTATTTAGACAGGTAGCAATCCCCCATCACACTCAAGCAGTATGCAGCACACATCTGACAAGACCATGACTTCGACATACAGATAAGGAAGGATTACGAAATGGTAAAACTTTTTTTGCAGTTTAATTCAAGAGGCTGTATCTTCAGCCAACAACTCCATTAAGAGCAGAGAAACTACTTCAGTTTACAAAGGCAGAGAAATGATGCCTCCATTTCATTAGCTTTCACCTACCAATTGCTTTGGCTATCCCACTCAAAGTTTTCTCAGTCTGCAGACATCAAATGTCACGTGGAATATTCAACACAAAATAGAATACAATTCTTACTGAGTTCCCATGCCCAGAAGCATGTTGTTCTCTCCCAGCTTCACTGAGATGCCACAACATCAACCAACTCTATACAATATGCAGTAAATATACCTTAGAGTTTATTTAGTTTCTTATGTTGTTTTCAATTATTTGCTTTTCTGAAGTTAGAAAATAATTAATGAAGAATTTAATTAAATGAATCAATGGCATGTTAAGGAATAAGCAAGATATATTAGTGAGAGCAAAAGTAACCAAACAAAAATACAATTTTACAATTAAATAGAATCATAGAACCAGAGAATGGTTTGGGTTGGAAGAAACCTCTAAAGATCATTGAGTTCCAACCCCCCTGCATGGGACAGTCAACATACAATGGGGGAAACCTGCAATTGCAGAGCAAAAAGCAACAAAACCATTATTCAGGATACACGAGTTTAAAACCAGAGACAGAAGAGACCCTCATTAAGAACAATTATCTTTAGCTAATTCATTACAGCAGAGTCACTGGAGTTCATACTTCCTTACCCTTCAAGATTTCACTAAACTCTGTGCTGCATAAACTAGAACTTATACAAGGAAAATCCCTTATTTGTGATGAGAAATTAATTATGTTTTCCTTAAAACAGTGCACGATTATTGGTCTTACACCAGCATAATTGAAGATCTACATCTATGTCAACTTGGTTCATCAAATTAAGCAGTTGAAATATACAGCACAAAAATGTGATAACAGATCTTAACTTTGAAAAAATTATGCAAGTCCCTCAATGTAGTTTTTATTCTTTTATTCAGTACTTTTCATTTATTCTGTACTAACAAAAATTTCTAGATCCCTTTCACAAATCTGAAAAAATCTTTTTTGCTTCTTGTACAAACTGACACTCCAAAATTGTATTGCTTTCACTTTCCTACTCTATTTCTTGTGACCAAGTCATCACAAGATGAAGAATTTTTTTTTTTTTTTAAATCCAGGATGGAAATTTTTCTGTGAATAGGCTTTAGCCTTCTGCAGTTCTTTTTCTTGTTTTAGCAGGTAATTACAACGTCAATATTGCAATCAGGACTTGAAATGAAATCTCCTACTTCAGAGTAATTTATGGATAAAAAGGAAATTTCTAGTCATGTGCTGAAATGCTCCTCTGACAACTCAGGGGAAGCACTGAGCATATATTCACAGGGAAATTAAAATAACTATGTGTGATCTTTAAATGAAAAAATTAAAGACCACAGAAATATAATTACACTATAGAATTTATGACAGCTTTAAAATGCAAAATGTTTTGAATTAAAATGAAGGACCAAAGCATTTACTTCATTCCCTTCCAAGAGAATCTGATTTTACTTAATTAAAGATACAGACAACTCAATCAAAATGTGCAACTAATTTTTCCTCTTGGATAATATTCCTTTTCAGATACACTGTAAAAGAGATCAACTACGAAATCAGATGCTGAAACACATGGCAGATCTATTTTATGCATAGGAAAGCTCCCCAAACAAAAAGCCTGCACAGTTGATGTGTTTTAAGCAAGTTCTATTTTTCTTTGGCTACATGTCTTGGTTTTAAGCTTTTAGGTTCCTGTAGTCAGAAGTACTAATGAAGACACCTGCAGTCATAGTTTGGTAAAAACAGTCATTAAAAGAATTTAAGACCAATGCCATACAAAAGTGGGAGAGATTTTTGAATCTTTAAGTCAGCTAGATTAAAATTATGACAAATACTTCCAAGATCCCCTGCACACACACACATATCATATCATACCATACCATATTTTAACTATACTGTATTATATATTATATTTTTATTGTATATTGTATATTACAAATTATATACTGTATATTGTATGCTATATTTTACATATTATATATTATGTATTATATATTATATACTATATAGTATACATTGTATATATGTGTGTGTATAAAAATATTTCATTCTTCCCTCACGATCCAAAATACACATCACAGGTTAAGAAGTCCAGAATACTCTATCAAATTGATTCACTTGCTGGAATAGCCCATTTTGCCAAAAATTTACATCTGGATGACTAAACCATTTGAGATTCAACACCCTTATAAATTCATCTGTATGTTTAGGTACAAGCCTGATAACCAATGATTTCCAGTAGGTTTAAAAAGGTCACCAGTGCACTTTGGTGAAGTAGAATGAGTGCAAATACTATAAAGCTTCATAGCAGAATTATTTCTCTTTGTCTTTTGATATTGTTGATGTGTGCTTTTGAGTGATTCAAACTGAAATACAGTTTGCATTTGCCGAAAACATCATAAAAACAAGAGTTGCATGAGCATATAGTCTAGTTTAAGCACTCTAGTTCAATTATATTTTCAACAAGGAGGTTGAAAAAAAACAGACAAACCAAAAAGACAGTATGGTCACAAAGGAAGTAGGAGTTCTTCACACAGTTGTGACATTTTGATACGTTACACAACCACAATCAGGTAGTATGCAAGCCTTCCTGATCAATAATTGACTGTAACAGTTGTTACAATCAAAGGAATTGACTGGAAGTGGGATATGCTTTGCAGAAACCCTCTGGATGATATTGGAAAGAATAAAAAAAAGATGACCTATATAATCTCAAAAACACCGTATGTCAATAACTGGCTTATTATTTGCATGAGCCTAAGTAGGCACCAGTCTATTTCCTCTAGAATGATTTAAAGAAAAATGACAAGCTCAAAGGTCATGACATGAAAAATGCCATTAAAAAACAAGAATTAGCTGGCATCACATAGAAGGATATGTAAAATTTTCCTTCACTTAAACTTTTGTCTTCTAATTTAAAGGCTTTCTGGAAATACGCTCTCCCCTAACCACATTATCTGTAGAAAAACACCAAAAGTCTTGCCAGGTAACATCATTAAAAACTTTCGAACTTGAAATTTAACTGAACAGAGGAATGCAGCGAAGCTACTAGAAATCACCAAAACTTCAGAGGTTCAATAGATGTAACTAGTAAATATAGCAAAGGGAGAAAAGAGGAAAAACATGGCTTCATAATGGGACCAAAGCAAGCCTTCCAAGCAACTGCTAAAGCAGCCTACTTCTGCTGAAGCATTGGTAAAATTCTCAAACCTACTTAAAATAAATACTGCTTAAATTCCTTGATCTCCCTAACCATAGGTTTGCAGGCAGTTCCTCTCATCTGGCAATACTGAATCACACACAGCATCTCAGTTCCTGCACAGAGGTTTCTTTTGACTTACTATGAACTATTTTACAGGAGAAAGCAGACACTTTTGCTTGATAAATCAATCACTGATTTTGAGACATGTCTCTCTTGTACACAGTATTCCAGCTGAAATGTAATTTTTGATAAGACTAAAAAGATGAAGCAGATAAGAAGCCTTCCTAATTAATTTTTACTCAACAGCTGTGTTTTCCCTATTGTTTAGTAAATAACATTTGCCAACTTATAAAGCATGAAATTCTACATACTTGAAGCAGAAGAAAGCCACCACCTACTGCAGTTGCTGCAAGCTTTCCGACTTTCTGGAACAAAAATCCCGCACACCTTAGGAGAACAAAACAAAAAAACCCAGTCCAATGAAGTTGTCTGCTCAACAATGCCACACTCCAAAATTCCCAACTACAGCTATTACTACTTTTTCATTTAGCAAAGCAAATGCATTTCATATTTTTAAATTTTTAAATAAAAATATTTAATGCAAACAGTATTTAATTAATCGTGTCTAAAACAACATGAGTACTGGCTGCTAGTTCATGGCTTTAAAGTAAGCTTGACATCTCCAGGCACTGTCTATACACAAAAGCTGCTTTTAAATGTAGCATGTTAATAAAACAGAAGGCAATAATACAAAAGGACCATTATAACTGTTCCCAAATGGAAGGTAAATATGTTATACCATCATGTATATTAACTACACAACCCATAACTTTACTAAAAGTTGGTAAAAAAAAATTAATTCGCTACCACAAGAGTTAAAATCAGCAGGTCCCCTCTACTGGGACATGGCCTTAGTCTGTTTTTCATGGATCAAGCCAACCAGCAGATCATTCACAGTATCCAAACACTCCCTCATCCACTAGAGAACAGCACAGGTATTTGTACCACGGAACAGTTCAGGCAGGAGGTGACTTCTAAAGGTCATCTGGTCCAGCTACCCTGCCAGAACCGGGCCAGCTGCAACATCCAACCCAACCTCCAAGCTAATCCAGGTTGCTCAGGGCCCTGCAGTCAGGTGTTGAATGGTTCCATAACTTTCTTGATTATAACTGCTGGTGCCTGACTTGCCCCCCACCCCCCAGCCTACACACTGAAGGCAATTTTCCCCCCCTGCATATGAACAGTGTATTCATATTTATACACATGAATACCCACACAGCAGTATGTACACCTACAGATAGGAAATATGCAGTTTCCACATCCTTCAATCAGCCAGTTTTTCTAGATGTCAGATGAACTGTATTCCCTAGAAGCTTCAGAGCTTATGTATGCACATCCAACTTTTCAAACTAATTTTAAGGCCACCGAGGTAAATAAAAGAATCAGACTGAAAGCTAAGCCTACACTCCTCAAAGCCGTAATGAGCCTGGACACGACAATTTAATTTTTAGTCTATTTCATCTTCCAAATACTGCTAATTCTGTTTTTTAAATTACTGTGCTACCATAATGTTGTTTTTCACTTAACTTAAATTTTTTTAGAGTACTGGAACAGACAAATACCATTCAAACACCTTTGACAAATAACAAATCCCTTGACATAGTGGCTAAGGCTTTCCAGTTTAAGTTCTCATCTTTACTTCCTGGCTTTCATCATGAATTATTTTAGCATTACTATGCTCTGGTGTAGTAATCTCTTCAGTTATCATGAGAGCAGACTCAATTTGTTCAAAACAGCTCCAGCTGAATTTAGAGGGAAAAGAAGTCTCTCTAAAATGAGGCTCTTAATTAAAACTATATTCTACCACATCTATTTTTACTTTATTTCTCTTACTTATAAAATAGGTCTTAGCCATAGTATCATAACAAGGTCACTAGATCTTTACTCATAGGGAAATAGGCTTTTCCACACAAACAAAAGTTATATGCAGTAATTTTCCATACATTCCTTGTACTTCTAGAGCTCTGACATCTCCCCAAATCCTTTTCACAGTAAGTGGTACGTGCTCCTTTAGATAACTGTTTTACCAATACCAGAAAACACCAGAATGATGAGTCAGAGTAATGAGTTAAGAAATTGTGCACACATGGATAACCTTGATCAATGATAAAAGAAATCCTCTAAGAGAAAATACATTTATCTGCTTCAAATAGTGTTGAAAAGGATCTTTTAACACAGCAAAAGGTCTAGGACAGTTATGAAAAGTGATGCTTCCTCACCAGCCAGTCACGCCGCCCATCACAATCTGAGTAGCTACAGAATATTTTTCTACAATTGGTCCTGAGTTCCGGCCAAACACACGATTCCACCAGTGGTGACGCCGTGCATATTCTGTTAAATCCAGCACTTCATAGGAATCATCGTCACTTTCATGTTCTTAAAAAGAGGGGAAAAAAAGGTGAAAGTTATTTACTCAGTTATACATTAAATTAACAATCTATGTAAAAGCCCTAAACATTAACAGAACTGGTTTTGGTATTAACTGGCTAATCCAATGGTTTCAGTTACAGAATACAGGTTCCCTATGGTCCAGCAGCTCATGGAACAAAGATTTTGAGATTTTATGCCATAATCTTCAAGATAAGGAAGACTAGAGTGAAGGCAGAATCTATAAAATCCATGACTGGCACAGAAAAGGTGAACAAGCATCTCCTACCTGTTCAAGTACAGGAACAAAGAGGTACCAGATGAATCCTGGGATGCATCAAAAGAAGCATGGACAGGAATTCTCCCCCTCTACTTTGGTCTCATGAGACCTCACCTGCAGTACTCTGTCCAGCTCTGGAGCCCCAACACAAGAAGCACACTGAGCCATTGGAGCAAGTCCAGAGGAGGGCCACAGTGATAATCAGCAGACTGGAGCACTTCTCCTACAAAGACAGGCTGAGAAAGTTGGGGTTGTTCAGCCGGGAGAAGAAAAAGCTCCAGAGAGACCTTATAGCAGCCTTCCAGTACCTGAACGTGGTCTAGAGAAAAGCTAAGGGGGGACTTTTTACAAGGGCATAGAGTGATAGCCCCAGGGTGGAAAAGTTTTAAGATGTAAGAGGGTAGATTTAGATTAGATATTAGGAATAAACTCTTTACTGTGTAGGTGGTGAGACACTGGCAGGGGTTGCCCAGGGAAGCTGTGGCTGCCCCCTCCCTGGCAGTGTTCAAGGCCAGGTTGGATGGGGCTGTGAGCAACCTGGTCTGGTGGGAGGTGTCCCTGCCCATGGCAGGGGGGTTGGAAATAGGTGATGTTTAAAGTCCCTTCCAACCCAAACCATTCTATCATTCTATGATCTTCCACTGATAAAAAATATTCCCTTCCTCGCAGGACAGTATTACGCATACTCTCCATACACATAAAGCCACGCTTGTGCAAAAAAGGTGTCACGCACGGCTACACCAGTGCCCCCGCTCACCCGCACGGCACAAGATGCGGGGAAGGCAGACACCAGTGAAGCCGCCCTTCGTTTCCCCCGTGCACCCTGCCGCCACCCCCAGCGCCTCCCAGGAGGCCTCGCCGACTCCAGACCCCGGCACCTAGGGCCACCCGTCCCCGTGCTAGCTGCGAGGGCTCCGCCGACGTCTACCGCCGAGTCTACCGCTCTCTCCCGCCCCGTCACGGGCGCTTTGGACACTAAACCCCGAAGGCCGGGCGGGGACAGGTACCGGGAAGAAGGGAGGGAGAGAGGGAACAAGGCAGGGAGAGAGGGAGGTACCGGGAGGTGCCGGGGCAGCCGCCCCTTGGTCCCGCCCGGCCGCAGCCCAACGGCCAAGAGACCCGCGAGACCCGTCGCGCAGGCGCCCCGCCCCCGCCCCCTCCTT
>JAAWXA010000004.1:20845127-20876415 GCA_038090715.1 Florisuga fusca
CCCCCGCCCCCTCCCCCAACG
This sequence comes from Florisuga fusca, assembly GCA_038090715.1. Lineage (NCBI taxonomy): Eukaryota > Metazoa > Chordata > Aves > Apodiformes > Trochilidae > Florisuga > Florisuga fusca. The sequence goes on from JAAWXA010000004.1 coordinate 20,845,149, forward strand.
GCCGCGCAGAAACGCGGGGGGGGAACGGGGGGAGCGTAAGGAGGGGGAGGGGCAGAGCCCGGGCCATCCCATCACCCCCGGGCACCGGCAAGGGGGGAGCGGGCTGCTCTCACCCCACACACCCCCGAAAGGAACGGACGGCAGCCTACGCCTCCTCTCCTCTTCCCTACGGGGACGGGGAGGGACGCGTGGCTGCGGACGCGTCCGAGCCCCCGGAGAGGCCACTGACCTGAGGCGGTGCGGTGCCTCCGCGCCGCCATGTTGGCTGCTGTTGACAGCGGCGCCGGGCCCGGGGCTCCGCCCCCCACCACGGGGTCGCAGCGCGCATGCGCCACCCGCCCGAGAGCGCTCGGGGGTCTCCCTGGGGGCGGTGGGTGACGCGTCGGCCCCGCGACGCCCAGGAGGATTGTGGGGGCTGTAGTTCCTCCGGGATCAAGCGGCCATTTGGGCGGCGGGACAGCCCACAAGGTTGGGCTGCGGGGTTCGGGTTCTCCGCTGGAAAGGGGCTTGGGGGGATGCGGTCAGCCGAGGGCCGAGGGTCCCCTCTTGCCCTGGAAGGCATAAGTTGGCAGGTCTGAGGAGCGCCTCTACCTCGGTGCTGGTGGTGATGCTGGTACCGGTAGAATCATAGAATCATAGAATTGGCTGGGTTGGAAGGGACCTCAGACATCATCAAGTCCAACACTTGTTCCACTACCGCTGTGGTTACCAGACCATGGCACTGAGTGCCACATCCAGTCTCTTTTTAAATGTCTCCAGTGACGGAGAATCCACTACTTCCCTGGGCAGCCCATTCCAATGTCTGATCACCCTCTCCGTAAAGAAATTCTTTCTAATATCCAACCTAAACCTCCCCCGGCACAACGTAAGACTGTGTCCTCTTGTCTTACTGATAGTTGTCTGGGAAAAGAGACCAACCCCCCCCGGCTACACCCTCCTTTCAGGGAGTTGTAGAGAGTGATGAGGTCTCCCCTGAGCCTCCTCTTCTCCAGGCTGAACAGCCCCAGCTCCCTCAGCCTCTCCTCATAGGATCTGTGCTCGAGTCCCTTCACCAGCCTGGTTGCCCTCCTTTGGACCTGCTCCAGCACCTCAATCTCCTTCCTGACCTGAGGGGCCCAGAACTGGACACAGTACTCGAAGTTCTTGGGAAACGCACCGTGTTGCCGTGGGTGTTAAGCGTCCCCTCGAAACCAATCACCAGAAAACAACAACAAAACGCAAGACGCCTCCGAGAACCAAGCTTAAAGTCTGTGTGAGCCGTGAAACTTCCACACAACCGGTACAGCCATAACAAAGAGATAGCTGAGGCATTAAGTACGGCTCTGGAACGTTGTGGCAATATGAGCATAAAAAAAGCAAGAGACTTAAGTTATACAAATAATAAAATATATTTGGAAATTGATTATTTTAAAATGTTTACAGTCTCTTATTTGGACTCTCAGACTGCAATTATAATGAAAAAAATCCACTTTTTTCCATGTCATAAAGCTATTTTTATAGAGCGAGATGTATCTTGCAACATGCAAACCAAGCATTTAAGATTCTAATTAACCCCTTAATTATACCAGCCTTATGCTCTACCTGGAGGTACTTCTTTAATCAGCTCTGAGACTGAAGTTAGCCCATAAAATTTGCAGTTAGCGTGTAAAATGGTGGCATGCTTGTTAACTGATTTTTATTGCAAACATTGGCCATCATGATAATCAGGTGGTAGCATGCCAGACAGAACAAGGTAATATATTGTTTTCCTTAAGATTTTCAATAAATCCATTTCTATTTGAAACACAAATTTGTCTCTTACAATTTCTTTTGACAAACACCTAAAATCTTCAGACTTTTCATGTTTGGGCATAATTTATGTTTTTACAAATCAATTTCCCAATCAGTAACAAAAAGCTTGTTGACTTTTAGTGCCAAATGAATAACAATCTTTTAACTAACATTAGCACTTTAAAAAACCCCAAAGTTTGGAGTGTGTTACATAGTCCTTATAATTAACAATGGAAGACAGCATGCTAATTAAACTTAAAAAGCTGCTTTCCTGACTTTCTTCACAATGCCAGAACTGGAGAAAAGGCAACAGTAGTATCCCTAGAAGAGGTTCCTATTTTCCAGGCATTTAGGGTCTTCCCAACTTGGTGGGACTGTTCATGGGTGTTCATACCTGTGTGTATGGACACGGGACAGCAGCTGCTGTAGCAGATATCTCCTGGCTAGGAGAGCAGGGAAGGTGCTTCCACTAATGCAGCTGACCTATATTAGCAGTTCTCATTTTTTTATGCAGTTGCAAACCTTAAGTGTGGCAAGCTTTTACTTTTATTTCTATCTCCTGGGGATATCCCAGAAAATAATTTTTTACTACAGTTTACTCTTCTGAGTGCCTCCCTGTGAAACTCCTGAAGCCTCTAGCTTCTTTTGTTCATTGTGTAGACTGTGAAGAAATATTAGAGTGGAGGTATTTTCAGGATGGTCATTACAGACACCTTGCTTCCTGTCATCTCAGAATCCCATACCTGTCAGAGACAGTCTGAAGTCCGTGCAAGATTTCCAAGTCAGATGCCAATAAAGTGAGGGATGGGACTAGAAAGTTGTGTTTGGATTGTATGAGCCTGGTTGCTGGGATATATTTCTACTTTCTGTTGTTCAAATTCTTAAAATTTGTTTTCACTGTTTTTAACTGGTCATGCAGCAGCCCGTCACAGATGACTTTCCTGATGTCTATACAATGATAGTAATTTCCCTTCTCAATGGAGATATTTATATGCTCGATACTTTTCAAAGATCAATATTAGAAACTGGATTATATTCTACCTGCAGCTTGGGTTTGCATCAACTTTGGGACTGGAACTAGAAAGCAGTGGTGTGCTTGTTGAATGGATGAAGGTCTTACATTCTTAGGTGTGCATTGACAAAATACTGGGTCTTGACTTGGGTCTGAAGTTTGGGTCTTGCCTTGTGGCTCACCAGTGAGGCTGTGTTTGCATCTCACATGCCATTAGCAGCCCAGCTGCTACTCCAAACCCAGCGCTGTGTCTTGAGGTCCCTCTGATCCCAGGGTTCACTCTCCTCGTTGGTAAAACGCACAGCTCTGCACTTTTGGCCATGCCCCACAGTGCTGTACCCTCAGGATATCCACGCATCCCATCACGTGCACTCACACTACATGCTGCCCAGTCCACAAGCTTTTGCAGCATTTTTGGCAAGGCTGTCCTTGCATTTGTTTTGGATCCCACCCAGGTGTACCACACAACTGCACCAGGCAGCCCTGCCTCCTTCTGCACCCCTCCTGTTGAATCAGTGCAGTGATACAAGCTGAAATGAAGCAGTTTCGGAAGGAGCCCAGAGAAAGACCTTTTGGCAGGCTGCAGGACCCTGGAATCATTTCTGAGATCAGGACACTCTCACTTCCCAACACAAGGCATTTCACAAGGGATACCAGTTGTGGATGGTGCGGTAGGTCTCTGGCAACCACAGCCATGGTGAGTAGTTCAACCAGGTCCTCAGTTGTTCCTGGGTGGCTGCTGAGTGTCTTATGGCTGCATGGGATTTTTAGGCACTGCCTGCCCGATTGGCTTCATTGCCAGCACAGCAAACACCTCTTCATAATTCCTCTTCCTTCCTGCAAACTTCACAGCCTGTGCAGAAAGTGGCTCCAGAGATCCCCAGAGTATTTTGGAAGGCCTTTGGATCAGCCCCTCCTTCCCCTGTGATCTTTGGCATAACTGTGTTTCTACAGCTGTTACCAAAAACCCCAAGCCCACTCAAGTCAAGTGCACCTAGGTGCCTTCTTCAAACTATCCACAGGGACAAATTTTTCAAGGGAAGGTAGGCAATTTAAACTCAGGCCACGTTTTGGCTTCATGCTCAAAGGCTCTTTAGAAACAAAGAGTTTCCCTCTGGCTTCAGAAAGACAGAGAAACTACTTTCTTTCCCTGTAATCCCTGGCTACGAGTTCACACTGTGCCTGACACACACCACCTGACCATGTACCTGTGACAAGCAAGTTCACTTCTATACCTCTGAAGTGTAGACACATGGCATGCTTACCTTGCAGATACGAAAAAACCCCACAATTAGCAACCCAAAAAACAAAAGCAGAAGAGAGCCCCCTAACCTTCAAACGCCTGTGTGACTCCAATCCTGACAGCTCGTTCGTGCTGCTGACCAGACTTCCAAGCTGGGACAAATAACCTGGAATTTAAAACCTTCTTGCGTGGTTAATTATAGAAGCTGAAGGCATCATACACTGCAAGCTTTCTTCACCTGGTCTTACATGTGAATGAAATCTACATTCTCAGCAGATTTAACCTGGTAAATGCAGTTTTAATAACCTGGCAATAAACATATTGGAAAGAGTAGATGATTCCTTTTTAAAAAAACAGACTGGACATGTTGTTATTCAACATTTGATAAGCCAGCAAATGGCAGGGAAATGTCTTCTCATATATGGGAAGGGATTTGGGTTTTTGGTCCGTAGAGATCCTGGGCAAGGGTTAAAGAAGGCAGCAGATGCTTGGCTCTTGGAGGTTATGGCAGCAACAGCCACTAGATTGTTTTTGAAGCAGGAGTAAAAGCTTGCACCAGGAGTTATCCCTGCTCTTTATTGCTTGCCTGGCAGAGGGGGGCCATAATCCAAACTGTGTTGCACTAGGAAGACGTAAAAATGAAGATCTTCCTCCCTGTAGTTACTATGCTAAGAGATACGCATCCTTCTGTTTTGTGCCCTCTCCAGATGGGGCTGTGATAGCTATTGGTTGTCTTCAATGTTCCTTTGTTGCTTTTCTTGACTTTGGAACATGTTATTTAGTTACGTGATTTTTTTTTTCTGTTTTGTGATCATCATAACAATGCATGTTTTTCCAGTTTGAAGTCCTCTAATCCTGTAATAATCTCTTTCATCTTTATTTGTTTATCCTAATGAAATTTCAATTAGAAATTCTCACCACAATCTATGTATGAGGAAAGGAGGAAGAGGCTGAGGAAGGGTTGTCTGTTGTCTAGATTAACTAACAGGAGTTTAAATTGTCCCTTGTTGAAGGATTAAATTAATAGGTACAGAAAGAAAAAGCTTAGGTTTAGTGTGCTGTGAGAGGCTTCTAAACAGGCAGGAATGAAAGGCGACTCCAAAGCAAGATGTACTGGATCTGCAGAACCTGCATTTTAATTTTTAAACAAAAACAACAATTAGTGTCAGGTCAGGCTGGGGTAGGATACATTCCCACAACCCTAACCTGGAAAAGTAAGAAAGTAAAAATAGAAAGCAAGGGGGGGGGAAGACTGATATTTCCTCTTTGTTTTATTTCCAGCGTTGTGAATAATGCAAGCTGATTATCCATCAAATCTTTTGATCTCACGTCTGATCTCTTACTAGATTTGGACGGCAACACGAGAGCTCTGAGCATGACTACTGTATAAACCCCATCAATGTGTTTGGACGGCCCGTGTGCCACGCACGTGGCCAACGCTGAGATCCCAGCGAGAGGGGAGTCGGGTTTTGCGGTACGAGTGCACGTTTGGTGAAGTTGAGCTCATTAGTGCCTTAGGATCTCCCCAGGAGGTTGCTAATACTTAAACGGTGGGAGCAGGCTGCAAAAGATGACTGCTGTGACTCATGCAGGTTAACCTAGCACAGGCAAAATGCTTAATAAAGACCAGAGTGTTGAGCTAGATTTGAGGCTTCTTGTGATTACCTAGGCAAATAAAGGCTAGGGAGGGGAAGCGAGAGCCTTATAAAAGCAGAAAGTCTTGCAAAGCACTGTAAGGTAGCCTTTAATGTGATACAGGTCTCAATGAGATGCAGCTCTTGTCATATTCTTGTTTTTAAAAATGGCTTATTAAATAATTTTCTCATGTATATCATCATATTTTTTTAAAAAGAGGGTTCTGCAGAGTTTGCGATCTTCATTTGCCATTTTGTTACAAGTAAAAAAAATACAAGGTTTTAAACTTTATGGAGGTAGCCTTTGGCCTACTGTATATCTATATTGTAAAATTTAAGAAAAAGGGAACTGAACCTAGCACTGTATTATTTTAGAGACCAGCCCTTAGCTCTGGTCACGAATATAATTATGTATTTTATTTGTAAGTTGTCCTTCAGAGACAAAAGCCCAGTTCCCTTTTTTATCTTGTAGGTACTAAGGAGATCCCTGCCACTGTCACTTAAGTACTTGGACAAAGAGAGAGAACATGGACTGTTAGGGCACCTTCTGGTAGTCTGTCTCACAAAGAAAATATAAGGAATTACTGTTGTAAAGAAGCTAGGATGATGAATCAATCACACATACCACTTCCACAGTTAACAGCTGTTCCTATTAAGTTTCTGTAGTGTAAGTGCACATAAACAAGGGAAAAATAAAACTATTTTGTGTAGCTTTTTACAAGGCTGACAGTGACAGGATAATAACCGGAAACAATCCACACTGAAAAAGTTGAGGACTCTCCAAAACTGCCATCTGAGTGGTAAAGGGCCCAGGGAATTTCAGACTTTTCTGTTCATGAAGCTCCACACCAAGAAAAGGTTAAAAATCTTAAACTAAGGGGAAATGTGGTGATAATATTTTTCATTTTCTTGCAAGAAATGAAAACCAATACAGAACTGTAGTGAGTAAACACCAAACAGTATACAAAGAAAAAGATAATTCATGTGAGTAGCCACTACTCGCAAGGAAAATCCTTCAAGCAGGTCCTGCTCTGCTAGCTGTAGGTAACATTCTGAAACATCTGGTTGCTCTCAGGTCACCCCAAGCTTCTGCCTCCTCTCCCTCCTACAGCTTCCTCTGCTCTTCCTGTTTTTGGCTGAAATAAAACTAAATTAATTTTCACCAGACAACTGAAAACACGCTCCCAGAGTACAGGGCTGGCACCAACTCCCCCCTTCCCTGTGGCTGTATCCCCTTCCTAGATGCAGCCTGAAATAACATTTCTCTGGCCAAAGGACTAGTTTATTTTACTGGCCCTGAGATCAGATGAACTGGATTTGTTTTTCAAGGGTAATTTTCCAGCAAAGCTTGAGGCCTCTGGCAACTGGGGAGACAGACTGACAAATTAGAGAGGCATTCCTTATTGCACTCATAGAAGGTAACGGTGCTTCATCACCAAGACTTTCCCTAACTTCACCACAGCAATATAAAATAAAATTTAAACAATTTATTTAAACAAAGATTAAGTCTTGAGAAATTCCCCAGAGGATCAGACTGTCATTTAATTACCTTTCAGAGCTCAATAATAATAAAGGGTATAGCAGCACTTTTTACTGTAGCACTGTTCATTTTTCCAGTTTTTAAATACTCAAGTCTGGATTTCTGATAAAATAGTAAAAATAGTTTGATAAAGCTGAAAGCAGACATTGCCTCTGATAAACTGTTCAAGGACAGATAACGTTCACCTTTTCTGCCTAATTTTCATTAATGTTTGTTTCCCTGGAAGTATTCCACCCACCATGACTCATTACCACCGTTCTTCTTCAGCACTTGTGGTCTCTCCAAGGACTCCACAATGATTTTTGCAGACTGAGAGCTACACCCCACTACAGAAGACCAAGAACTATTACGCAGAGCTTTCAGCACATGGCAGAACAGAGGCAGTGCTGTCTGCTGAAGCTATCTGGGACACAATCCCAAGATGAAGATCCATAGCAGCAGCAATCCTGACTTTGAAACTAAAAGTGGCATGGGTAAGGATTACAGGAGGAAACCTGGTTTGTCACACAGTCATTAACTCATTGCATGTTGTCAAATGAGCAAGACATTCTGGCTCTGTCTTTGGTTCTGAAGAACCTTTGGTTCTGTCTCAGAAGCTTTGGTTGCCATATTCCTCCTGGTGCTGATGCTATCTGCCCAGTCCTACAGGCTGCAGCAACCATGAAAGAGTAGTAACAGGGCCTCTAGGCCAGCCATCAGTGTTTTAATTCTGTTCTTGTTTAGTCTTTATTCTAGAGTTACTCAGAGAACAAATGTGAGAGATTTGCTTGGTCCAAACTGGAATCAAAACTAGCATGGGGAATTTTCTGGTCTGTTCCTCTGCTCACAAAGCACACTGGCTTGGAGGAGGGCAAGCAGGAACAACAGACCTATGTGCAGGCAGGATTGCTACTTGGAGGAATCTGCTTATATTGACTTGTAAAAAATTCTGTTTCATACTGAGGGCTCCCTCATGCTATTTGTCAGATACCAAACTCCATTTTGCATGTGGAGCTTGTTTGTTCCCTTTTTCTTGTACACCAAAGTTTGGCTGAAATTTTCACAGAGGATTGTGTGGAAGCTGTGCTGGCTGCTGCTGGCAGCCAAGTTGTTTCTTCCTCAGTGCTCAGCCCCACAAAGCTGCACGTGTGCTGCATGCATAGGTCATGCAGGACTGATCTGTTTGTCTCCTTGCAGAGAAAGAGGCTATGAAGAAGCAGCTGTTTGGCATGATTTCTAGCATTTGTGTAAAAAGATGCAGTAAGCAGGAAGACAGATGTCATCTGAAAAAAAACCTGACTACCTAGAGGTGGCTGCAGCCACAGAAAGGGGACGGGGGTCCATGAATCTCAAAAAAGTGAACACTCATGTAGTCACCACACAGCAGCATCTACCAGAGGGAACTACAGCAGGGATGCACATCACTCACCAGTTCTTGTTTGGCTGGGATCTCACCCTGGAGTTACCAGGGAGGTGGTGACACTAGGGATGATATTCTGACAGTCATCATCACTAGGGTAGACACACTTTACCTCTTTCTTGCTTACTAATGATATACCACCAAAGAGAAAAAGTAAACTAGTGAGTGGGTCATAAAGGTCTGTATCAGTGGCTCAGTATTTTTCAAATAAAACCTACTGGCACGTTGTCTATAAATTTTGCTTTACAGTGTTTAATGCTATTTGTTTTTGCTCATTTGAATTTTGTGTACTATATGTGTAGTCTATAGCCCATAAGCAGTTCCTGAATTCAGTTTAGATTTTTTTTTTTCTGATTGATCAGGACCAGTAAATAATCTTCAGAAAATTTGTTTGTTCCTGTCTTCTTCCTAAATGTGTTTGATGAGTGGGTGATTTGTTTGTGCTGTCATTATGAAAACCATATGTTGATGTGGTCTTATGGAGGAGTGTTTTTATTATTTTAAGAGTTCAACTAAGGATGTTTCCAAAGGAGTTATAATTGCTCTTCCAAGTACAAAGGCTGAACAATGACTGGCTTACAAATAATGTCATGAATCTGTTCAGTTTATTCTAATTATTTCAAATACTCAAATCTGTTTCTCAGAAATGTCTTCCTTCTGCAGTCTGAACTTTTTAACTACGAAAGTTATGTTTACTCAGGTTCTCTGTGGATTTGTAGTCCAAGTTCCAGAAACAAGGGAAAATATACCCTGTTCCACATATAGGTCAATGGATGCAAAAACCTTGAGGATGCTCCTCTCTTCATACAAAGTGGATTTTTGCTACAGCATAATGGAGGACAGATTCTACAAGGCCATTTGAATGTAGGTTGGTGTCCTGGGTTAAGAGCTAGATTAGTGCTGAGGCTTCTGTAGGATACTTGTGACCTCCACCAACAAAGGAAGAAGCACAGTTTGAGGCAGACAGAAACTTTCATTTGTGGGCTGTTTGGCTCCTTTCTGCTGGGAGTGGAGGACCAACTCCATCACGTCTCAGTCCTGCCTGCCAGCCTGGTGAAACACCTACTTTACAACATTTGGTGAAAAATGTTGGCCAGAAGTCAACGCCTGGTGTTTTTTCTCTGCTGAGATGAGCTGAGCATCAGAGCCTATGCAGACTACTAGAGATGAGGGGTTTCGTTGTCCTTTCCATGGCCATGGTCAAAACTGGAGGGAATTTCCTGCTGGGGGACTGGTGGCTGTACTGATGCCAGTGGGTCAGTATCTCTGGACACACCTTGTGAGGCTGTTTGGCACTCAAGGTAAGGAAGAGACAACTGCAGAAGGATAGGTTTTGACATGGATGGTATCAATTTGCTCCATAAATATAAGACTCTTGTTGACATATGGGGGACTACATGCAATTTGTGGAATACACCATGAGTGCAAAGGTGGTTAAATTGGCCCCTATGTTGGCTGGCCTCTAAGGGACTGAATACTGTGCTGGCAAATGGAGAATTGGTGAAGGTGCCTGAGTGCTCAGTAAATGCTGCTAAAGAAGGGAAGTGTATGGTAGAGATTCAATCATGTATTTTATATATAAAATATAAGATAGGGACTATTACTCAGTGGTGCAAAAGTAAAGAAAATGAAAAGAGGAAAATAACTGTGCAGCTAGCCAAGACCTTGAAAGGGACAGACTTTTCAGAATTATTTTCAGAAAAACAATTTCAAACCTCCCTGCTGCAAAGCCTCCTACACAGCCCTTGCAGAGAGCCTTTTAGAGAACTTTAAACAAAGGGGTGCAATATCTTTTGTGAGCAGCAATATGGCAAATAAATGCTCCACATTTATAGGGGCACATCAGCCAAAATAAGTTCCTGATGAAGCTGCTTTCTTGTGGGTTGCAGTAAGAAATGAAAAAGGGAGGGGAAGTAGAAAATACTAATTCTGCAGTGACAGAAAACAATTTGTACTGTGTCATACTAAAGCACTTTGAAAACATATCCATATATGTAATTTAAATGTTATATAAGCCATGCAAGTATTATATAAATGCCATTAGTTATAAATATTACCTGGAAGAAATGTACATGCATTTCTGTTTTGTGTCTGTCTGTCTATATTGGTGAAATTAACTTTTTATTTTTCCCCATAATCCAACAAGATAGACGAAGTTGGCCCAGTGGTAAAAGCCACAACCTAGGGTTTGAATTTGGGTGTTATTTTGTCTCAGACCTCCTACATCATGTTAGATGGGAGTCTCTATGCTTTAACTGCAACATATCTCATATAACTGAATTTCAGTTGAATTTCAATTCATATAAGGGAAGAGGATAAATAAAGAAGGAAAAACTCAAATCTACAGTGATCAGGGCTAGCTACCTTAGATGAACAACAAAAAAAAAAATGGTTAGGGTTTTTTTGAAGGATTTCTTTGTGGGAATTCCTGTTCTATGTTTCCTGACCTGCAGAAGTATCTTTTTGCTGATTACTGATTTTTGGGATATTGTATGATTGTAGCATGGGGTTTGAAAGGCAGTGTCGAGAACTCTGTCATTGTTGACTGAGGAATGGGAAGTTTTATTTCCATCTTCGCACTGGTTTTCTCTCAGTTCATTATGGGTAAATGCAATAGACTTATAAAACCTGCAGACCTCTAACTGGAAGCCTCTGTCTCCAGAGGACCAAAGCTGCTGCTCTCCATTATTCTGGGGATATGAGGCCAGGAACCTGGGACCCAGCCACTCAAGGCTGCACTTCCAGTTAAACCATCCTCTGTTGTGCCTCTCCTCCCAGAGCAGCCACGTACTCCTGACCCTTCACTGGAGCTTCCCAGCCCTTCCTCATGCTGGTGCTGCAGCTGCCAGTGGGTCCCAGAAGGGACTGGAGCTGAAAGCTCTTCTGCCCTAAAAAAGGTATAGTGCAGGGAAATGCATCAGGAAAAGACTCAGCAGGTTTTTGGTTTTTGTTGGGTGTTGTTGTTGGGTTTTTTTGTTTTTTTTTTTCCTGGCATATCTTACAGAGCTTTCTTGCTTGCCTTGGCATAGTACACTTACATTGCCAACTCCAATTGCCCAAAAGGCTAAAATTTATCATAATGCTGCTCATATTTGTTAATCAAACCAAAGAACAGAGACCTCTCCCTTAGCTGGGTACGTGAAAATGAAAAGACAAGTAACTAAAACCAAACCAAAACAAAGAAAAGAAAAAAAAGCAATATTAAGGTTGCTGCAGGGTATTTTCTTTTTGAATATTCCAACTGTTTCCTTTTGGGTTGTACATCAGCTGGAGACACTGCTGAGCATTGCTGATCTGAAGCAGTAGATCACCCTTTTATGAAAATGATGTTGTGTTTGCTGTAGACTGAATTTCTAGCATGATCAGCAGGAAAGCAGGTATTGGAGCAAATCTGAAATAACCCTATCCCTGTGTCTGCTGCATGGCACCATGTGGCCATTATTGGTGGAAGCCAACAGGATGGATAGGATGGTGGCGTCCACAAAACTGAACTGCAGCTAAACCTTAGGAAAAATTTCTAGTTTAGCTCCTAGACAGAAACTTACCTACAAGTTTTCTTTGGGAAGATTTCAAATATTAGTTTGGTCTGAAATTTTTTCTGGCTACCCTGAAGGCAAAGTAAAGGTGATCCTGGCAAAGCCTCAAGAAGAAAGTATTTTAATTCACAAATAATTTCCCTGGTTTAAAATGTTAATTTTTATCTAACATTTTCCTTACTCCAAAAACCACACTGGCTTTCAATTACATTTCCTTTAAAACCAGAAAGTGATCATACAGAAATGCAATAAAAGGAACTAATTTTTGTTTCCCCTCTGTGTGCTTTTCCCTGCCTTCCCAAATGTTAGAGGAGCAACTGAGCAACTGGATGCTGCCGTTGCACGAATCTGGGGGCAGAAGCAAATGGTGTAAGCTGCCATCAGGGAATCAGTATATTTAGCACAGAATGGGTATTTCAGAAGAATTTAGCCAGAGCTACATGCAGATGGGTTGTGGCTCTGCTGGAATAGCTGGCAGGTGCTTTGGTGTTTAACTGAGCTAAGTGAATAAGGAGCAGATAAGGCCCTGTGACTGTGCTTGCTCTGTGCAGTTACGTACCTTGCACCAGCTGGATTTAAAACCCCTGAAATGCACAGGATAACAAAGGGAAAGGAAAATGTGTACGTACAGACAGTGGTAGAGGGAAGCAGCTGCTCAGAGTTCCTTGGTGAAGGCAGGGTTGAGATGTGCCAAGAGACTAAGTGATGGTTTCACAACCTATTTGTCAGGAAGGATAATTCTGAGGTAATCCATATCTGAGATGCTGCCTTCATGCCATTAGCAAGAAGATAATATCCATCTGTCCCTATAGTGTCTGTTTTTTAGAAGAGGAGATAAAAGCAACTTTCTCCTTATCTCAAGAACAGAAGAAATGTGTTATCCTACACAGAGACAGAAGTGTAAGACTTAAAAAGGTCTGCTGGTATTCTGATGTTAAATGTTCTTACAACTTGAACTGTCACTTTCACATGTGCAATGCAGATATCAAATACTGCCAAATTGTCCTGTGAAGTTTTATGTGGCTACAGATTAAGTAGAACAGAGCAGACAGGGGCTTGCTCCTAGCAGGATCTATTCATTGCCCTGTAATGCATTTTTATTAGTTTGTAATGAAATGTGAGGTATTAATCACAGCTCAATTACACTTAAAAATACATTGCTGTACTTTAACAAGTGTGTGCGTGTTTTTCTGGTTTTAATTACCTGGCAAATGCAAAGTTGGGATACTAAGATCAAAGAATTCAAATTTGTCCCTCAAAAAACAACATCACTGCCTCGCCACACAAAAGCCCGAATGGGAATAAGCATAAAGAAGCAGGGAACAGGGAATTTGGCCAGTTGGCAAGCAGGACGACTGGCAAATTTAAGAGGTCAGAAAATCTGATTAAAACCTGATTCCCATTCTCTTGTATTTTACTCCCATGTCTACCTTTCTCAGCCTGAAATTCACTGTGCTTGTTTGCAGAGAGTGCCTGCTTTGACCATTCAGTCAGACTTCTGTGGTGGGGTAGGTGATCCCATGCTTCACCCTTGCCAGTCAGCGCTGCTTTGGGTCCAGGCAGCTCTCTGTCCTCTCAGCTGGCTCAATTTTAACCCAGAGAAACTTACTAAGGGTGCATTCTATCCCCTCATCCAACTAATCAATAAAGATGTTAAACAGGAGCGGCCTCAGCACTGAGCCCTGGGGAATGCCATTTGTGACCGGCTGCCAACAGGAGTTAACTCTGTTTAACACAATTCTTTGGACCCAGCCACCCAACCAGTTTTCTATCCAGTAAAACACTACTATCCATTTAGCACTACTGAGCCATAGAAGGACACACGATGAGTTCTTTTAAAAGGTAGAAAAAAAAAAAAAAAAGCTAAATTGCTTCTGCTCTTCAGGCGAAAAAAATCAAAACAGGCAGCAAAGGGCAGTAGAGGAGCAGGGAAGTGGGAAGTGGGAGCCTGACGTGATCCAGGGAGGCAGCTGCATTCAAGGGCTTCAGCTGGGCACCCCCAAAAGGTGCCTGCTGGAAGGTGACTTGTCCATTATGCAAACTGGCACAACTTAAGTCAGGAGAAAGACAAAAAGCTGTAAACAATAAACCCTGCACTGAGGTGGAAGATTCCTGCAGTTTCTTCTTCACTATTATAAAATATACATTGTTGTTTTTCTAAATATAGAAAATCACACTGTAGAAATTACCACAAAGCACACTCAATTACTTGGGTATAAATAAGGACAAATCATGCTCCAGTTTTTTATTGCAAAGTCTATTTACTGCGTCATACCCTGCACTAATTTTCATAGTTACGCAATATGTGACTGTTACATCAAGTCAATAGGACTTTGGAAGTATAAATGAGGAAAGATCTCAATCACAGTGACAAATTGAACAACCACAGGCAACTATTGTGAAATCAGAAAAAGCACATTTACACCACACATAAAATTAAGCTAGTCTGTCATTTATGGTGATAGTCAAAGAAAGCAAGTGCAAATAGATCCTTTAGAAGACAGGGTAATAATTACTGATTATACTATAGTTAGAGTGGTTTTGTCTAAAGTATTAAGTACAATTCTACAAGGTCTTAAGCCATGTTTTATAGCAGCTTTTTATTGATGTTGCTACTGTAAAAACTGGTGGTTTCTAAGTTACCAAACACCACTTTTTTTTCTACGTTAATTTCCACTTATTTTCATTTGAAAAAATTTTTTTAGCACTGTGGGCATTATATCAATTTCTTTCAATGGTGATCCTAGAGTAACCTCTACACTAATGGCATCTGAATTAAGAACAATAGAGCAAAAGATTTTTCACTCACAACCTCCCAGCAGACAAATAGATCAATAATCCAGATTTGGCTCTTTCATAATTCCCTATATAAAAGAACTACTTTGTGCTTGATGTAAGAATAAGATGACTAATCCTGGCTGTTGTGCAAAGCAGCTGTTTGCCAAACTCATCTTCAACTTACTGCAAATGAAAATGTCATCTGTAAAGGTCTGTGATTTTTTAGGGCAATTCATCACAGTGATTAGGCATCTCCTGAAGCAAGACGTTATCGACTCCTGGTTTGGAAGAGTTAATTCACTCTGCTGCAAACTGATGTGAAATGGAGGAAGGGAAAGGAAGTTTTAGCTTTGATATGAAAAATGAGCAGAATGAAACTGAGAGAGACATCAAAAGGGAGCTTTTTATAGAAAACACACTGTAAAACTGAAATTCTATTCCCCCTGTTCACCCCCACCACTTTGGTCAGCAGCAATGCGAACTGATGACCAGTCTGATGTGCAGCCTGGCCCCTTCTTACAACAGGGCAACCTCCAGCTCAGCTACCCAGCTCCACAGCATTAAAATGATGAAAAATACTGACATAGACCCCCTTGCTGAAGGGGTAAGCTCAGCCTCCTGCAATTTTTTTTCTGCAAGATATGGATTTCCACAGACGGAAAATCTTGTAGTCAGTCGCTCCATATGCACAGCCTTTAAACTGAACTGAAATAGATGGCAGAACTGAAAAAATAAGACTGGCACAGTAAATCACAATGATTTATGAGCATTGAGGAATATGGAAAAATTTGTTCCTACCCATTTATTTAAAAATAAATACATTGCATATTTATAGTCCACATTCTCATGCAGCACAGAATACTTTGGGATTGTCTTGACAAATTGAAGTAATTGGATTTTACCAGTTATAGGGTCAAATTCTGGCATCTCTTGTATGCATGTATATGCAGTTTCAATTTTGTGGATGCAGTAAAAATTTTAGATATTAAAACCCAATTTTATTAGTCATCCTAGTATATCCAACCAATACAGAATTAATCACTGATTTTTCCATGTCTTTTCCTATCTATTCTTAAACATTCAAAGCAATGATTTATGCCGCCATGTAGACATCAGTAACTAAATGTTTGCTAATAATTTGCATGAATCTTATACTTTAAAATTACATCTTATTTGATTAGTTTTACTCCAGTTCCTTTCGTGCTGTTGTAGTACTTCCTCAGCTTACAGATTTTAATTGTGTATCAATCCTGAATATTTAAACTGGTTTTAAAATACAAAAGCACCTGACAGATTTTGGGAGTGGGGTAACCAAGAAGCACAATAAACATGGTCAATACTCCTGTTTGTGCTGAAAACTTTAATCTCTGAAACTGAAAACATATCAAAACTTGGGATCCAAAGCTCAGGTATCTTGCTTACGCCCCCCCCTTGAGAGGCTGCTAATTAGGATTATCAGTAGCAGTTTTGTCTGTTTGGGTTGGTTTTTTTTTTTTTTTTTTTTTTTTTTACGTCTTGCTGTTTAAATCACAACTTTTAATATCTCTGTTAGACTTCTGTTATTTTCTAAATCCCCTTATTTTTCTGCTATCAAGATGAAACTGAAATCATCAGGATTTCAAATGTGAATGCTAAAGTCTTGTAAAAAGAAGGTGATACATGTTATTTCATGTTGTATCTCTGTCTAAATTTGCATTGGTATTTTTCTGTATCTACTTGCCTGATGCAGCTTCTAGGTTTCCTTCAGCATTTCTATAAACCAGGTTTGTCCCTCCCCTGGAATGGTGCTGTTCTTGATCCCATTGCCTTAGCAGCCCTAAGAGAGTGCTTGCATTCCAGCTGACCATGTAAAACTGAATAACTCATTGCCAAATGATCCACTCATGTCCCAGTTATATTTTGCTTGCCATGTTCACTTCACTGAGTAATCCTGTGTTACTCTATTTAGTAGCCATGTAACTGGATAGGTTTCCTCAATTTTTCAAGGTTTTTTTTTTTTTTTCTTTAGGAATAACTACAAAACTAGCTATGCAATGGACATGTGACTGAGAACACAAAATTGTATGCAGAACTATTTATCAATTAAACAAGTAAGTCTGAACTACAGGTCCACAGTAAGACAATAAGAAGATAAAACAAAGCAGCAAAAGAACATTTTAACTAAAACCAAAACAAAAGAAAAACAAAGAACAAAACTTAGACAGAAGCATAACCACTGTAAAGAGAAAACACCAAAGAGTGTGTGGGAAGAATAGGAAGAAAACAACAAAGGTTTATGAAAATCCTTAAAATAAAGAAGTTTCAGGAACATAAGAATCCAGAGTCTGGCCTTCACACGACAAATTCTGGTTTTTATCACTTAATTGAGATAGCAGAAAGAACTTTCTCTGCTTTAATTATATAAGATACAGGCATGTGAAACCGTTATTAGCTTGTTTAGTTGAAAGTAACAGAGATATTTTTAAATCTTTGAAAGAAAATTAAGGATATAAGGGTCAGATATGTCCATGATTACTTTGATACATGGGAATATCTGTGGAATAAAATCATCTTTTTTTCCCTCTAGTCACCACCCTAGGAAGCTAGTTACCTTTTGCACTGTTCATTAATGGTATTTTTCTTATTTGGTATTTCTTGATTTCACAAAAATGGATGTCATGCAAAAAATAACAAGACACATAAGCATAAATGTGAGACCCTTTTATGAGATGTAGTAGCAAAAGAACAAGAAGAAATAATTGTATAGAGGATCCTGTAAATGTTTAAAATATTAGCCGGCTTGACAACAACCAAAAATGGATAGAATGTTAAAAGGATCTGCATCATTGACAAAGTAATAATAAAGATGCTTGGGGGTTTTGAATTACTATCATGCACTGTACTTCACAATGTATTGGTATGTTAGGCCTGTTGATGATCCTTAATCCTGCCTTAAAGCTTCTGCTGTGCAATGCTTACCTAAATATCCATTCAGTCAGATAACAACTACTTATAGTTCAATCTAGTTTTCTTCCCATATCCCGCTAAACCTTTATGGCTTTATTTTCTTTAGCCTTTTCCAGCTGCCTTTATATTGGAAAAATGTAATAATGTGCCTTTACATCTTCACACGAGCTGGCCTGTTGGTTTGGGTTTTCATGAAATCAAGTACCTTAGCAGTAGTGCATTTTGTGCTCCCTGGTCTTACTGTATTGAATTTAAATGTCATGGATGTTGATTCACTATCCTAGTGTCCTGGTTTGGGCCAGGATAAAGGTGATTTTCTGGTTTGTACTTCTGCTTTCAGCTAAGTCTCTTGTAAGTAGTTGCACTTGCTGAAACTAACAGCAAGTTTCTCAGACAGTGTCTGCTTCTAGGAGTGATAACACTGGATGTTTATAGTTACTGCCAGAGACTGGTGTGCAGAGCCAAGAACACTGCTCAGCTCTGAGGAACATTTTACCCTCTAGAAGGAGTAAAGAGGTCCCACCTGAACCCTCCTTTGGGGAGGACCGGACAAGATAGATGCCAGAACTGACCAAACAGAGTATTCCATCCCATACACGTCATACTCAGTATAAATTTGAGGGATCACGAGGGTCAGACCCCTTCTTCCTGCTCTTCCCGCCCTTCCTTCGCCTGTTCCCTGTTTGCTTCAGCATCCTGGGAGTATTCTGTACATCCATCTGCCTGTGGTCCTGATCCGTGCCAGCTTGAATCTGTGTTCCTGCCTCCAGCTCCCGACTGCTGCCCAGCTCCAGGAGTCCAGCCTGGACTTTCCCAGGGCTGCCCTGCAGCCTCCGTGGTGATGTGAGAGTTATTGTGGGAAAGGGGGAAGGAACGTGGTATCAATTTTTCCTGTATATTTGTATATATTTAATAATTTTTCCTATTTATCATTACTATTTCATTAAAGTTGTGTAGTTTAGTTTCCAACCCATAAGTCTCTCTCCCTTAGTCTCTCTTCTTTCCTTATCAGGGAGGAGAGGGGGATTGATAGAGAGCGTCTGTTACTCGGTTTAATTGCCGGGCCAGTGTTAAATCCTGACACCTAGCAATTATCAAAAGATGAGTAAGTTTTTTCTTTCTTGTGATACTCCTCAGATGGATAACTGATCTTGTTTTCTGTATGGCCACATGATTGCTAGGCCTGCATGAAAGATGGAAACAAACACGGCCATCGGTGAAAGCAGGACAATGACCTCCCGTGTTGGTGACAGCAGAGGTTTACGTCAGCTTCCAGAGACAGCAGTATTCTTCCCCTGTCCTCTGACACCTGATTTCTAATCCCACCAAGCTGAGTGGAAAATGTTTCACTTATTTCAGTACAACTGGAATTTGTGTCTGATCGAAACACAACTATTATGGGGGAAAAATATATTCCACATAGCTTAAAGATAAACACACAAACCACCACTTTTGATGTATCGCTCCAAATTAAATATTTAATCTTTTAGTATACCTATTTGGACAAAACACTACCATCTGAATTTGTAAAGTTCCACCAGCAATACGAGCATCAGCTATCATTTTTATTCATTGTAAGGGAACAGGATACTTCCAAATGACTGGTGTTTGTACACTGCATTACATGTCACCGTGTCACAAATGCGCAATCCTCAAATATCTTTGTTTACAAGCTGCCACATGGAGAAGCCAACTGGCATGTTATTTAGATACTAATTTCTGACATGTGGTTTGTATACAGAAAAATCTAATTTATGAAATGTGAGATAGAAGCTTGGATTTTTTCATTATATACAAAAATAAATGCACATAAATCATAACTACATCCACAATACCATTCCAAAAGCTTAAGCTGCTTATTTTTTTAAATTGGCTAAGATTTTGCATTTGTTTTTTTAATTTGAAATGGGATCCAATTTCTTCTTATTATAATTTATTAAAAAACATTTCAACATGCTGGATGCTTTAATGACAAAAAAACCGGATGATAATCTATGTCTGCCAGTAAGATTGAGAATGAAATACAACAGTGTGGAGACAGAGAAGACTAAAGGTTACAGCTCTTCAGTCTGATACTCACCATATGCACATCTTGTCAACCCAGGCAAAGTATTTTAAAACATATAAAGTATGGGCTAATACAGTGGCTGAAGTTTGCATAAGCTGTCCTCAATTGACCTTGGTGAAGTTAATCTGATTTACATTAGAAATGCTAGAGATTTGTTTTTTAAAAACCCACAAAACTACTGTTATTCCATATGGAATAACTGCAAACCATTTAAACAGGGTATTTTTTCAAGTTTAAGTTTCCATGAAAATCTATCAGAACTTTTTTTATTTCCTACTTGGTTTTTCTTTTCTTCTACCCTTTCCTATCCTTTCAACCTCAGCCTTCTCTATACCCCTTTTCTGAGGAGTGCATTCTTGAAAAATGGCATTTTTCAAAAAAGAAGAAACACAGATGAACAAATAAGTAGGATTGATGAATGAAGATTGAAAAAGATGAATATGGCAACAATTTCTTTTTTTTTGTTTCATTGAATATAAATTAAATCAATAAAACAAGGAAATTTCACACTAATTGGTTAGGTTGTCTTTCCACTAAAAATTATACCAGAATAAAAGGTTGATGACAATGTGGTAAGAAGCTAAGATAATGTCTTACACATTTCATTTAGTAATTTCTAACCAGTGACTGAGAACATACAAAGTTCAGTAAATTTCATCAGTTGAACCTAATGGCCTAGCCTATCTGAAAAGGGAAAACATCTCCTGCATCCAGAAAAGCATTCCATTCATTCAAGGGTTGGACTTGATGATCTCTGAGGTCCCTTCCAACCCAGTCAATTCTATGATTCTATGATTGAAAGGAAGTCTCTGGAAGAAGCACCATGGTGGAACACTGCTAGTGGCATAAGCCATCATGGGGAAAGCCAAGTTCCAATAAGCCTTGGTTGGCTAATTACAGGTAAAGATATGAGACAAATTTGAAAGATGGGATTGCCTATGTTGCAAACACCTTTCTTGTAAGTGCTGCATAATTTTTAAAACTGTCAATTGTCTTAGATGACCTGATCTTACTCTTGCAAAATCATGGCTTTTACTATCATCATTGCAAACAACAGCAGTAAGTAGGGTATCAAATTTACTATTTGTTAATTACATGATCAAGTGCATGAAAAAAGTATTATTTCCCAGGAGCCACAGTTATAACTTAAATTTTATGTGTAAAACAGTATGTGACACAAATTATGCCAGAAAAGCAGTCACACCATGTAGCCTCAGACTCTCAGACTGATACCATGGAACAGCAATATGAGAGCTGACAAAACCTGGGCTTTAGTCCTCTGAGCACTTTGGAAATGATTACTACTGTCATTACACATAATGCTCAGACATTCCTCTACAGGAAAAAAAGGCTACTTTTTAACAGGCAAAGAAAAATAAAAAATAACAGTGAAGCAAAACTGGAAGGTGTAAAACCAGCAGCTGTGAAAGCTCTATACACCGGTCACTACATCATGCCAAGAAACACCTCTCCCCACAGACAGCGCAATTTTGCCAGGCATAGCAAAACTGCACTGAGAACTTCTCTAGATTTTAGAAATTATTCCAACTAAAGCATTTGGTGTATGACCTTCTGTGCCCCAAGAGCCTCTTCTGTAAGGAGTATGATCCTGAGCACTTCTTCCCTTTTCTCTATGCATTAAGTTCATCAGTGTGAGGTTCCTAACATGTCTTAAATGCATGTGAACATACTGCTGTCTGCAGGTATGGCACTCTCCTTCCTGAATTCTGGCAAGCATTACTTTTCCTCTCTTTTTGTAAAAGAAATTAACCCATGTTCTGAAGCCAGATACTTCTGCAGAAAAATGGTAAGTAAGTTTTCTATCATCCAGAAGTGTATTTCATATTTCACTGCAGTAAATGCATTATTTTCCCAATAAATTACTGTGGAAGTTATAATTTATCTCCCTAAGTGATAGAGCTGTTACTGACAGATTATCTGACAGCCTAGATGTCAAAATATTTTTCTCCAGTATGTACTTGCAAATGTTAGAACTGACTGTCAGGATTTGAGCTTGGATGAAGTTAACTTGGTTTCAGAAAATGATCTAATTTTAAAATATTATATTCAGTTGCTTCATAATTGATGAATAAATTTAAATAAAGTGAGGGCAAAACCTCACATGATAAACACATAGACATTACCTGTCTTTTTCTATACCAAAACACTTTTCATTAAAAATAAAATCACCTATGGATGAGACTTAGTAACAGTGTATTGTAGACAGGTCAAGAGGCAATGAAGCACGATGTGGAGACATTATACAATTTCTCCCTCTGCTTAGAAAAAGGGCAGGACATGCTTTGCACCAATTTTATAGTGTGACCAGGAGGAAGGGTGGAAAGACATACCTGTGAAACACACACATTTCTCCCCCAAAGAGTGATAAATTTGAGTTAGAAATCTAGAGGCTGAACGGAGAACAAGAACTGTGATTTCCATTAGAAGGTTAAAGGAATAACGGAGCACCAACTGAGAGTATGAGAACAGGTTCAGATGAAAAGTTATTTTTTTAAATACTGGTATCTAAGTGTAAAAAAACCCCAATCATACCTTTAGGCATCAGTCTGGGATACAAGCTAGCTAATTACGTCTATTCCTCCTCCACATTTCTTGGATGTACAGGGAAGAAAGATTTCCCCAGTAAGCTGCTGGAGGACTATTTTATGCACTTTTTTAACTATAAAAAGAGTTCCTGTTGTTTGGTTTAAGGATTGTGCCCTATCAGGTCACTATCACATGCAAAATCTTATGTTGACAGATTTTGAGAAACTTCTCATATGGTTCCAGTCCTTCTTCTTCTTCTTATAGTAACTCTTACAGATAACATCGATCTTTTGAAAATTTGAGGCTATGCTACACCAGAAGTACCCAAATTTGCTGCTATGACAAAACTCACAGAATTGTCACAGTTGGAAAAAGCCTCTTAAGATGACCATGCCCCACTGTCAGCATCCCCCTCAACTAAAGTATATACATACACATAAGTATCTGCATCACCCACTAGAGAATGTTCTGAAATGTCACATGCTTTTTAAGTACTTCCAGGGATTGTGATTCCACCACCTCCCTGGGCAGCCCATTCCAGTGCCTAACTACTCTCTCAGTAAAGAAATTCTTCCTCAGATCTAGGCTAAACATCCCCTGGTGCAACTTCAGGCCACTTCCTCTAGTCCTGTCAGCATTCGCTTGAGAGAAGAGGCCAGCACCCACCTCCCTAAAACAAAAAATAAAACTAAACTTCTTTTCAGATAGAGAGCATTAAGGTCTCTTTTCAGCCTCCTCTTCTCCAAACGAAACATTCCCAGTTCCCTCAGCCTCTCCTCATAGGACTTGTTCTCCAGACCCTTCACCAGTTTGGTTGCCTTTCTCCTAACTCGCTCCAGCAACTGGAGCAAATGCCTTTCTTGTAGTGAGAAGCCCAGAACCGAACACAGTACTCGAGGTGCCCTCACTCCACTTCACTTCTCCTGCTGTCCACGCTATTCCTGATACAAGCCAGGATGCTGGTGGCCTTCTTGGCCACCTGGGCACACTGCTGGCTCATGTAACCCCAGTAGCATTGCATGGGGTTGTTGTGACCTGGCGCTTGGCTCTGTTAAACATCATTTTATTGACTTTGGCCCACTAGTCCAGCCTGTCCAGGTCCCTCTGCAGAGCCTTCCGACCCCCGAGCAGATCAACACTCCCACCCAACTTTGTGTCATCTGCAAACTTACTAAGGCAGTACTCAATCCCCTCATCTAGATTAATGAAGATACTGAAGAGGACCGGCCCCACAACAGCCCTGGGGAACACCACTGCTGTCTGCTCACTAACTGGATTTAATTCCATTGACTACAACTCTCGGGGCCCAGCCGTGCAGCCCATTTTTAACCCAACAAAGGGTACACCTGTCTATGCCATGAGCTGCCAGCTTCTCTAGAATGCTGTCAAAATGGGAGATGCTGTCAAAGCCTTTACTAAAGTCCAGGTAGACAATGCCCACAGCCTTCCCCTCATCCACTAGGCAGGTCACCTGGTCATAGAATGAGACCAGGTTGGGTCTGGCAGGAACTGCCTTTGCTGAACCCATGCTGGCTGGGCTTGATGCCCTGGCTGTCCTGCACTTGCCATGTGAG
Organism: Florisuga fusca; assembly: GCA_038090715.1. NCBI lineage: Eukaryota > Metazoa > Chordata > Aves > Apodiformes > Trochilidae > Florisuga > Florisuga fusca. Next base: position 20,869,196 of record JAAWXA010000004.1, read on the forward strand.
CACACTCAAGATGAACCTCTCCACAACTTTTCCGGGCACTGAGGTCAGGCTAACAAGCCTGCAACTCCCTGGATCCTCCTTCCAGCCCTTCCTGTAGATGGGTATCACACTGAAAAGCTTCCAGTCATCTGTGACCTCCCCTGTTAGCCAAGACTGTTGGTAGATGATGGCAAGAGGCTTGAACTTCTCTGCCAGCTCCCTCAATACTCTGGGTGGATCACATCTGGCCCCATAGATTTGTGGGTGTCCAGCTGCTGTAGCAGGTTGTGAACAGCTTCCTCTTGGATTATGGGGCGTTGTGCTGCTCCCCATCCTCATCGTCCATCTCAGGGGGCTGAATACCCTGGGAGTGGCTGGTGCAACAAACAAAGGAGGCAAAGAAGACATTAAGTATTTCAGTCTTTTCATCATGCTTGATTGCAAAGTTTCCCCCCACATCCAGTAAGGGATGGAGATTCTCCATGGCTCTCTTTTTCCTACTGATGTATCTATAAAAAGTTTTTTTGTTGTCCTTTATGGCAGCAGCCAGATAAAGTTCCATCTGGGCTTTTGCTTTCCTATTTTTATTCTATATGGCCTAACTAGATCCTTGTACTCATCCCAAGATGCCTGCCCTCTCTTCCAAATAAGGTAAACTCTCCCTTTTTTTCCTATGTCCCAGTAAAAGCTCTCTGTTCAGCTGCTGGTCATCTTCCCTGCCATTTTGTCTTAAGACACATGGGGACAGCCCCCTCCTGTGTTTTAAGATTTCCCTCTTGAACGATGTTCAGACTTCCTTTTGTCCTTCAGGACTGCCTCCCAAGGCACTCTTTCAACTGGTGTCCTGAACAGCCTGAAGTCTGCCCTCCAAAAGTCCATGGCAGAGGGTTTGCTAACTCCCCTCCTTACTTTACCTAGAATTGAGAACTTCACCATTTTTTGGTCACTAAGCCCACGGCTCAACTTTGTGCTTCAATGACAAATCTAAGTGTCTGGTACATTCCAAAGTTTGACCATGTGTGGCAGATTCGATTGGAACAAAATACTGAACCTCCATTGTGTAGCATGATGAGGAAAATGAGGAAAGGCAAGAATCACAGAAGACTGCTATTGCAAGAACGATTCATGAAGGCTGTAACTAGTTCCTGGCTCCATCAGAAGATGAGGTGGCTGGGAGTACCTCACATTAATTGTTCTGGTAGTTCTCAATCTCCTCCTCAGGAGAGGGCAATAGATTTTTCCTGAAAAGAAGTAATGAAGAAATAAACCAGGAAGCCTTAAATGATCTGCAGAAGAGACAAGACAAAACGTTGCTGGGTATCTTTTTACAGCTAAGCATCTTTTGTAATTGTTGGGCTCTGTCCTAATTAGCTTTGATATATTAGACGACCGCTCTGTGAGCTGTTGGGTTATAACAAGTTGTTCTGTACTCCTTCCTTTCAGATGTTCTATGGATAACATTATTAGGCTTACCTTTTTTTTCATTCACTATACTATTTCTATGCTAGAGAATACACACACACGCTCTTAATTTGATACAGTCTGAATAAACTGCTCAAATTTAAACAGGAGATTGATCTCATTCTATTTTAGCACTCATTCATCCACTGATTGTCTGAAAGCTGTATCTGGTTCATTAAAGCATGGTTGTATTTGAATATGAATCTCTTTAACACTTCTCAACTGTCCAGTAGGTTCTTATTGTAGGTTCTCCAACTAAGTATATTAACATATAAACTATATAAACATAAAAATACCATTATAATATCTTCAGATTCCTTATCTTCACTAGGAAGTCCAAAATACAAATGAAAATCTTGAACCTCTCTGTTATCATCAAATTGAATGGCAAGGGTTGGAAGGGACCTTAAAAATCACCTTGTTCCACCCTCCCCTGCATGGGCAGGGACAGCTCCCACCAGACGAGGTTGCTCAGAGCCCCATCCAGCCTGGCCTTGAACACTGCCAGGGAGGGGGGAGGCACATCTTCCTTGGGCAACTCCTGCCAGTGTCTCACCACCCCCTCAGGAAAAGTATTTCCTCCTTATGTCCAACCTAAATATCCTCTCTTGAAGCTTTAAGCCATTTTGTCTTGTCATCTCACTACACATGCAAGTAAAAAAGCCCTACCCCAGCTTTCACGTAGACCCCTTCAGATATTGGAAAGGCACTGTAAGGACACCTCAGAGCCTCCTCTTCTCCAGGCTGAACAATCCCAGTTTCTTTAGCCTGCATTCACAGGGGAGGTGCTCCAGCCCTCTGATCATTTCTGTGGCTCTCCTCTGGAGACATTCCAGGAGCTCCGTGTCCTTCTTGTGTGGGGGACTCCAGAGCTGGACACAGTACCCCAGGTGGGGTCTCACTGGGGCAGAGCAGAGGGGGAGAATCACCTCCCTTGACCTGCTGTCTGTGCTGCTGCTGATGCAGCCCAGGACCCGGTTGGCTTTCTGGGCTGCAGGCACACACTGATGGCTCATGTTGAGCTTCTGGTCCACCACCACCCCCAAGCCCTTCTCCTCAGGGCTGCCCTCAATCCTTTCTGCTCCCAACCTGTATTCCTGCATGGGATTGCCTCGACCCAGGTGCAGAACCTTGCACTTGGCCTTGTTGAACTTCATGCAGTTTGCAGGAGCCCACTTCTTGAGCCTGTCAGGGTCCCTCTGGATGCCATCCCTTCCCTCCAGTGTGTTGACTTCACCACACAGTTTGGTGTCACCAGCAAACCTGCTGAGGGTGCATTTGATTCCACTGCCCATGTTGCTAAATACTGACTTAAGGTCCATTGCAAAATGGCTCCTTGCAATTAGGATCAAGAGCCCCAATACTCTATCTTAAACCAATAATTTATTTATGACACACAGCAGTTTAGATTAAGCAAAACCTTGCTGACATTGGAGGACGCAGTTATACCACTATATAAAAGTGAGAAACAGTTATACTTCTTGGAGTAATTAGAACCTATGAAACAAATAATAGGTCACAGGGCAAGGCAGATAATGAATGCAAATAAATTTTGCCAGGTCCTGAATGCCAGAGCCTACTGACATTACCCAATATGTTGAACTGGGTATGAATGAGAGTATGTGCCTATCTGTGAGCAGAAGATGATGCTATGAAGTTGAAAACTGCCAGAAAAGCAATGGTGAATTTTTCAAGAAAACGTGGAACTTTGAACAGAAACGCTTCTGGTTTCCACCTGTATTTCTAAACTACTCAGTTCCTTCTGCACAGGAATACGCCTCTGTGGACTCCTGGTAAGGAAATATGATTGTTTGTAAAGAAACAAGAAGTTTGATAAATTTAATTTACTAAAGAAACCTATTTGCAAGTTTGTATAACTATATGTCAAAAAAAAGTAACAGCATTTCATAAATTTAATCAGAAAGTTCCATAAAGCAGAACTTCATTTCTCTCTCAAATAAAAAGATACCCAATTTCCACATATTGCAACCAATAAGCCTGTACACTTTCATTTCCTCAATATATGCTTGGTTTCATTAAGTTTTACTGAACAAAAACTTACATATTTATCATCAATATAAATTTGGCTAATCTGCAAAATCTGAAATACCCTCCCTGATGTAATTTTACTAGTTACACTGAAGTCATTAGCTGGTATTATTCTTCCATTTTAAATACCCATAGGCATGATTCTAATTTCACATACAACAGTTAAGCTTCTAATACAAACAATTACATGTTCATGGTGAAACACTTTATAAATGTTAATGTAGAACAGGAATCATATACGACATATTAAGGCTTCAAAGCAAGCAAATAGTAATTGAAAGTTTCATTTTAACATTCAGCCCTTAGAGTAGTATTTATTGTTTATTTATCACTACTTTAACCACTTTCCTGAACTGACATCTTAGCTATGATTCTTACACCTCTGAATAAGCACAAAGGAAACATTTCAAAGCTAGGCCCGAGCGATTCGTTCAGTAAAATAATCTTTACTTTTGAACTTAAGAATTCATCTATGTTATAAGACATAAGCTCTTTCCTAAAAATTTCTGTAAATAATGACATGATTTGTAAAGCACAGTACATAGGAGAAAGCATTTGAACAGTAACCAGATGAGAAAACCTTGGTGAGATTGCTTTCATTTGAAAGATGACTGTGGGTTATTTTCCTATATAATCTACCAGTTTTTCAATTTGGTGGGTGCTATTTCCTCTTTAGCCTTGCCAGCTGTGCAGAATCATGCTCCTTTTTAACCATGTTCCATTAAGAAAGAGATGTGTACCCAGGTGTGTATGTGTGTGAATGTATAATGTGTGAATACACATTCAAAAGTGTCATATTGAAAATGTTATTCCTCCTTGTGTGCGAATCATGGTTTTTATTGCCAACAACAGCTCCTGCATCAGTAAAGCAACAGTACAAAGAGAGCTCATGATAAAGACCAACAGCAATTTGTCCAACTCTCACGACTTAAAATCTGACTGACAACCAAATTAACAATTACTAAAAGGTAGTAAGAAGCTGGTCATTTGTATGGCTCATAAGATTTTAAAGGTTCCAAGGCTTTGTAATTTTTAACTTATTTTTTCTTCTTGTGATAGCAATCTCCAGTCAACCTCACAAGATGTGATCATCTTACCGTGATGCACATTAGTCAACCAGCTCCTGAGGCACCTTTATGAACAGGCTGGACCTCCTTACAAAAGAATCTCAGGATTCTTCACGGCAGCAGTCAGCAATGATGTATGGTTTATTAACAAGAAAAGTTTTAATTGAGTTCAGTATGCTACTTAATAATACAATCACTGTATCAGCTCTTCTGGCATTTCATATTAAAATTGATAGTTTAATTATTTTTCAGTGTGCTACACAGCATTGCATGTGAATAATTACCATAGAAATTGTCTGGAAGTGCCTTTCACCTCCCTCTGTAAGTTTGATTTTTTTTGCCATTGTCGTGGATGTTGTTGGTTTGGTGGTGGGTTTCTTTTTGAGGGTGTGGTGGTTAGTTTGGTTAGATTCCAGACAGGTAAACAGCTAAATCAATATCATTGAGGAATGGCTGGGGCAAACTGCATCACAGGGCTGCCAACTGTGACTGGGAAGGGACCATCAGAGGCAGAGGTTAATGCTACAGAATAAATGTCAGGTAGCCACGTTCTGAGGCTGCTTCATGTTGGTTATACATCTGTATAATTTCTGAAAAAGTGCTGTCACAGTTATTGGTTTGACCAGGATTATGAAAACAAACCAACCAACTTTAAACCTTCTGGTAATTTCTGCTTTTTGCCAGACGCTTCATAATTTTAACAGAACATTCATGTTTTGCACAAGTAGCAGAAAACTGACAGCAACGGAAAGAAGAGCTGAAGTGCCTAGCCAAGAACTTGGCTGCAGAAAAGGCCTCTACTCAACCAGTGGTCAAATCCAACTCATGCACATGGCTCTCCTCATCTCTTTGTTCATGAGTCTCCAGCTGGTGCCACGATCTCCATCTCCTTTACACTGCCAAACTACCTCCCCATATGCACACCTTTATTCAAAACCAAACCCCTCCAACTGAGACACAAAATGCAATTATCCTGGCTGTATTTTTATAGACCACTGACAATCCACATTTACATTGCAAGATTAATAACCCTAAAGAGAAAAACATTTGAAAAAAATCAGCTGATTCATAGAATAGTCTTTGCAGTGGATATGTAAGTTGTACTTCACTAATGATGCATATTGCATTCAACTATGTTTTTAGAGAGAAGAGAAGCATAAACAGTGCAGGATGTTTTTTAGCTTGGGCTGATGTAACAGAAGCCAGGAACAACTCTGAATTTTCAAGAAAACCTGTTTCTTGCCTAATTCCCTGAATAAAGGAGTGCTGGTAAGCATTCAAAATTCACAAGGTTATCTGATTTAAGGGACCTGATCCTGCCAACTATTGAGCACAAAGTCTCTTCAGATGGTATTTCATAACTTGCAGGTTCAGGTTCTTAAGCAAGGTGTGATTTTTTTCATTAGAAATGTGCCTACATTGAAAGAACATATAATGAAAGCAACACCAATCACATTAAAAATAAAATAAATGACATAACTGAAAATAGTATTTAAATTTTATAATAAGATATTTCATCCTTTTTGTAGAGGGAAAAAAATATAACCTGGCCAGGACCAATCTAAATTTCTTAAGATTATGCCCTGATCATTTTTACATAGACTACCCTTGAGAAAATATGTATCCACATACTTCCAAAACTGATGTTTTTATAACAGTGCAAATCATACTGGTATTTTTGTGGTAGCTAGACAGCTGTCAATAGTCTAGTCAAGTGGTAAACTTGGATGCTTATGTTTAATCATGTACATTCAATAGGGGATTTGGATTTTTAATTGAGAGGGAAGAGTATCAGAAGGACTTTCTTCTCATTGACATTAACAAGCCACTGGACAAACATTAATTTTGTTGCATGAAGGTTTAAATCCATGACCTCGGGTAAAATTTACTTGCAGAAGAAGTATTGATTAAAACATAACAAGGCTTTGGAAAATATTGCCCGTTCTTAGTGAAGTTGCCCTTTGCTGCCCCTTTCCCAAGAGGCAATTCTCCCACTGAGACCAGTGGCAAGCTCTTTCCTCTCACTTGGGCTTTGAATTTGGAATATATATCCATGGAGAGAAACACTATGTGCTTTAACTGCTGCTGAAAGAGTAAACTACCACAGGACTCATTTACAAACCAACCAACTAGAACTGTTCATAAACAGACTTTACTAGTATTGAGCATATTTACACACAAAAATTATGCAAACATACAACCAGAAACCCACCCATACCTTGTGAAATTTTAAGATGGGAAATTCTCCAAAGTATTCCTAAACTAGCCATTTCCTGTTTCATAGGTGCTCAAGTGAAGTGAAGCTGATGGGAAAGCAAGGGGAAATACATACTTACAGGCAAGGTTAGCTTTTGGTCTTATGAATGTCAAGCATATAGTAGAAACTAATTGTCTACCTCACGTTCCTCATGTTCTCAGCTGAATTAGAGGCCTGACCCAACTCTTACTGACATGCAGAAGACAAAAAAACCCAGAACAAAACAAAAAAACCAACAAAAACCCCCCACCAAACACACCAACAAAAAACAAACAAAAAAAACCCCAAAACACAATGCTCCTAAGTAGAATCCACAATGCTCCTAAGTAGAATCCACATCTCAATAGCAGCAATTTTACGGAAAAAACCCAACCAACCAAACCCCAAAAACCCACAAAAAACCCCAC